>CM068367.1:242335072-242935072 GCA_034769895.1 Magicicada septendecula | reverse complement strand
AAATAACATATTGCTTTACTGAATTTCGGTTTTTGATTTGATTTTTCTACCCTTATTAAAACTTTCCTAATTCGAATTTTTGGATAATTCGAATTTTTTACTGGTCCCTTCAGCTTCGAATTAGCCAAGTTCTACTGTATTTACATTTTGTACAATGTTATTTACCTAGAACTTGGTCTATACTGAGTACCATAGTCTCATGTAGTTCATACACATGTGTCTCTCTCACTCATGCTCTCTCTCTCTCTCTCTTTGTCTCTTTCTAGACTCACCCAACACCTTCTAGCTCACATTACCCACTCGGGCGCTCTCCCTCTCACTCGCAATCTAAATATATATATATATATATATATATATACCCTCAATCTAACACGCAGACGTGTACGCACGCATGCACACACACACACACACACACTTCACACTCGAGCATCAATACTTAAGTATAACACTATTTTATTCTCTTCTTTTTGTCACAGAAGTGTAAATTATGCACAATGCGGCAAAGTGGCTCACTGATCATATTATTTAGTATTAGCTAGGTAAACAAATAGCAATTCTTATAGACACATATTCGATCAGTTTTAAACTCAGTACACCAAACAAAAAACTGAAAATTTGCCGAGACCCACTGCCCTATTTATAAAACTGAACAGATGACCCTTGTACATTATTTGACTTTTGAAGGAAATGAAAGTAACGTGTTTGGAAGGCAGTTAAGAAAAGATTTACACTGCGAGGGGGAGTGACACCAATTAATATCTGACAATGTGCTAGACCTACAAAGATGACCACCACTTCCTGTAAGGGAGACTACTGATTATTTCTTCGAATTCATGCCTTGATGGTGTGTAGAAGTTAAGCATAACTGGACGAAAGATTTTGAGTATCTGTGCGAAAATTAATGGAGTGAGGGTCACTTTTTATTTGAATAATTTCCAGTACGCAGCTTTTGAAATAATTATTTTCGTAATATTTAATTTGGGTGTTGTTGAAATGAAATTCACGGCCGGTGTTTAAATGGTGAGATACTAAAGCGTTGGGGTCATCATTATGGGTTTTTTTAATGGCAATCATAACTATGTTGATAAATTCTCTTATGCAAATATTGGGACGTAATACCAGTGTAAGTGTCTGGACAGTCATTGCATTGGACCGTGTATACAACATTAGATAGTTTGTCTCTGGATGTCGGGTCTTTGAGGCTCGAGAAGAGGGATCGTACAATATGTTGGTTTTCGAATGCTAAAGTGTTTTGCATTTTTAAATACAACTATTTCACTAACGACTCGGAACACAAAGTTTTCTATGAGTAAAAACATAAAGTTTTACCTTACAACCTGAACCGGTTTTCACTTTTAAAAAGCTTCTTCACCTACAAAAATTTACGGCTTAGTAAAAACTCATAAACCTGACAACCCTCTCAGACCTATTATCTCATTTATAAACTCCCCTACGATGAAACATCTAAATGGCTAGCCAATATTCTAAAAAATGCATCATCTGAAAAGTACAACATTAGTGAAACCATAAACAAACATACAATCCCTCCCAATTATGTTTTAATTTCACTAGATGTTTCCTCCCTATTCACTAATGTAAATATCCAAACAGTGATCAACATTTTAAATAAAAATTGGAATTGCATCTTGACACATACAACATTAGATAAGGATAGGTTCCTTAAAGTTCTGGTGCATTGTTGCAATAACGGTTATTTCACATCTCAGGGACAATTTTTTAAACAAACATATGGCACTGCTATGGGAAGTAGTCTCGGGCCCATCTTAGCTGACATTACCATGAATCAGTTTCTCGACACAGTTATCCCTACGCTGCCATTTAAACTCCCCTTCTTATACAAATACATGGACGATATTATAACATGTATTCCATATGACCAACAGGACACTATCTTATCGATGTTCAATTCCAAACCAGTGGGCTTTGAACGAATACAGTTCACAATAGAACATGAACAGAATAGTTCCATTTCATTTCTTGATACCAGGGTCATTAGACAGCCAGATGGTACTATAGTTACTGATTGGTTCATAAAACCCACAAACTCTAGTAGATATCTGCATTTTAATTCCAACCATCCCATACATCTAAAAACTAACTTAATCCACGCGGTATGTAAGAGAGACACCGGTCTAAGTGATCAATCATTTCATCAAAAAAACACCGAGTTAGTATTCAAGATTTTCAAAAACAATGGTTACCCAGACCACATAATCAAACAGAATTCATAAACATCACGCAAATCAGCTAATCCCCAACGTTACATCTGCCCAATCTAATACATCTGAGCCTAACACCGGCTCGTACTTTTCTACAACTTATGTCAAAGGGCTGTCTGAAAAACTTAAAAAATGCCTACTAAAAATGCAATTCTTGGATTTCGTTGTCCATGACGTGTCCGTTACTTAACTAAATACAA
Organism: Magicicada septendecula; assembly: GCA_034769895.1. Lineage (NCBI taxonomy): Eukaryota > Metazoa > Arthropoda > Insecta > Hemiptera > Cicadidae > Magicicada > Magicicada septendecula. Next base: position 242,932,632 of record CM068367.1, on the reverse strand, counting down.
CTATTTCACTAACGACTCAGAACACAAAGTTTTCTATGAGTAAAAACATAAAGTTTTACCTTACAACCTGAACCGGTTTTCACTTTTAAAAAGCTTCTTCAGAGGTGAAGAAGCTTTTTAAAAGTGAAAACCGGTTCAGGTTGTAAGGTAAAACTTTATGTTTTTACTCATAGAAAACTTTGTGTTCCGAGTCGTTAGTGAAATAGTTGTATTTAAAAATGCAAAACACTTTAGCATTCAAAAACCAACATACTGTACGATCCCTCTTCTCGAGCCTCAAAGACCCGACATCCAAAGACAAACTACCTAATGTTGTATACACGGTCCAATGCAATGACTGTCCAGACACTTACACTGGTATTACGTCCCAATATTTGCATAAGAGGATTTATCAACATAGGTATGATTGCCATAAAAAACCCATAATGATAACCCCAACGCTTTAGTATCTCACCATTTAAACACCGGCCATGAATTTCATTTCAACAACACCCAAATTAAATATTACGAAAATAATTATTTCAAAAGATGCGTACTGGAAATGATTCAAATAAAAAGTGACCCTCACTCCATTACTTTTCGCACAGATACTCAAATTCTTTCGTCCAGTTAAGCTTAACTTATACACACCGTCAAGGCATGAATTCGAAGAGACAATCAATAGTCTCCCTTACAGGAAGTGGTGGTCATCTTTGTAGGCCTAGCACGTTGTCAGATATTAATTGGTGTCGTCTTGATTATTCATCTCTTCTTTCACAGCACTAACACTTAACTAAAAATGAACTTTTTTCATGTGAAAACTTACTATTTTATTGGACGCGTTTCGGCTTAGTATCCGCCTTCTTCAGCTTTGGTAACAGACTGCCAGCATTTTGTAACGGTTGTGTGGAAGGTGAAGTGGGGGTGGTGTGTGGAGGAAGGGGATTGGCGCGGGGATTCAACTTACTGTTTGTTTTCTGTATAATTGTGTCAAAAAGTGTATGTGATTTATATTGTAATTGATCGTTGAGTATGTTGTTTGGTTGTGTTGTGTGGTGTTTATATATTTCGTATTGTTCAGTTGTGTTGAGTTTTTGACCTTTGGGTATGTAATGTAAAATTTCAAGATTAGTGTCTATGTTGGTGTAACTGTGGTTTTCTGTGTGTATGTGTGTGGCAAATGCAGAGTGTATATTGTTGTTGGTTAAAGCTTTTAAGTGTTCAGAATAATGGGATGAAAAAGATCTTCCCGTCTGGCCTATGTAGAAACTATTGCAGTCATTACAATTTAATTTGTAAACACCTGTTTTGTTATATTTGTCTATGTCTGTGTTTGTATTACTGATGTGTTTTTTGATGGTATTGGTTGTTCTGAATGCTATTTTGTATTTGTGTTTTCTGAATGTATTGGCGATTTTGTGTGTGTATGAGTTGTGGTATGTGAGTGTGATGTACTTATTGTGTTGTGTTGCCTTTGAATAAAAGTAATATATCATCTACATACCTGTGCCAGTATATAATTTTGTTAGTGTATTTGTTGTTGTTTATTATGTGGTTCTGTTCTGTTCTGTACTTTTATTCAAAGGCAACACAAGACAAGTTGAAAACTTCCACAAATACATAAACACTATACACCACAAATTAAAATTTACACTGGAAACTGAACAAAACAATAGTATAAATTTTCTAGACCTAACAATTAACAAAACTAACAATACACACACGTACAAAATATACAGGAAACCAACCACAACCGACATGGTTATACACAACACATCAAACCACTCAACACAACATAAACATGCGGCCTTCAACCATATGCTCCATAGACTAACTAAAATACCCTTAAATAAACAAGATTACACCGACGAACTCAACACAATAAAATACATAGCAATAAAAAACGGTTATAACCCCAATTTAATAAACATACTACACAAACGCATCAAAAACAAAAACAACAAAACACTAAATACCATCAACACACAACACAATAAGTACATCACACTCACATACCACAACTCATACACACACAAAATCGCCAATACATTCAGAAAACACAAATACAAAATAGCATTCAGAACAACCAATACCATCAAAAAACACATCAGTAATACAAACACAGACATAGACAAATATAACAAAACAGGTGTTTACAAATTAAATTGTAATGACTGCAATAGTTTCTACATAGGCCAGACGGGAAGATCTTTTTCATCCCGTTATTCTGAACACTTAAAAGCTTTAACCAACAACAATATACACTCTGCATTTGCCACACACATACACACAGAAAACCACAGTTACACCAACATAGACACTAATCTTGAAATTTTACATTACATACCCAAAGGTCAAAAACTCAACACAACTGAACAATACGAAATATATAAACACCACACAACACAACCAAACAACATACTCAACGATCAATTACAATATAAATCACATACACTTTTTGACACAATTATACAGAAAACAAACAGTAAGTTGAATCCCCGCGCCAATCCCCTTCCTCCACACACCACCCCCACTTCACCTTCCACACAACCGTTACAAAATGCTGGCAGTCTGTTACCAAAGCTGAAGAAGGCGGATACTAAGCCGAAACGCGTCTAATAAAATAGTAAGTTTTCACATGAAAAAAGTTCATTTTTAGTTAAGTATTAATTGGTGTCACTCCTCCTTGCAGTGTAAATCTTTTCTTAACTGGTCCAAACACGTGTTACTTTCATTTCCTTCAAAAGTCAAATAATGTAGAAGGGTCATCTGTTCAGTTTTATAAATAGGGCGGTGGGTCTCGGCAAATTTACAGTTGTGTGTTTGGCGTCAGCAACAATTGTAAGTGGCTCACTGATCATATTACTTTGTATTAGCTAGGTAAACATATAGCAATTCTAATAGACACATATTCGATCAGTTTTGGCACAGTGGTCAGCTATGTTGTGCATAATTTACACTTAGGTGACAAAAAGAAGATAATAAAATAGTGTTATACTTAAGTATTGATGTTCGAGTGTGAAGTGTGCTTGTGTGTATTATGCTAGTGTGTGTGTGCATACATGTCTGCGTGTTAGATTGAGGGTATATATCTGTTTAGATTGCGAGTGAGAGGGAGAGTGCCCGAGTGGATAATGTGAGCGAGAAGGTGTTGGGTGAGTCTAGAAAGAGACAAAGAGAGAGAGAGAGAGAGAGAGAGAGAGAGAGAGAGAGAGAGAGAGAGAGAGAGAGAGAGAGAGAGAGAGAGATTATGACCGACACATATATATGAACTACATGAGACTATGGTACTCTGTATAGACCAAGTTCTAGGTAAATAACATTGTACAAAATGTAAATATTAAGTAATAACCATTTTCATATAATAGATCTGTTATCTATAATCAAGGGCGGCTTGTTCTTTGGGCACTAAGGCCCCCCCCTAAGTTTAAATCATATCATTAAAAAATCTATTATCATTACTTGTGGAAAGTCATTGTATCTTTCTTTAATACTTCAGGCAAGAAAATGTTTCGTGTTATGTAACAGCAGAAATGTTTTCGGAACAGCATGCATCAGGCGCTGTGACCATCCCGTCCATATCTCCATTGCCCCACTCGGTCCAAAGTTGAATGAGTTCGTAAGCTTATAGGCGGGAGTTATGCTGTCAACCGACGTGACTGCTACCGCGCCACATTGAGCAGAAAGTGGTGTGATTTACTCAGTACAACTAATCGCAGACTATTGATACAATACAGGATTTGCTCTTCTTAGTGTTTAGAGTTTGTCTGGCATGGTTAATTCAGTGGGGGCATTTGTTTAGTGTTTAGGTTTTGAGTTTTGATCAAGATTTACTCTTAATCAAAAATTGAACTAAAGTCATTAGGTAGGCCAACTCCTGAATTCTGCATGATGCAAACAGAAAATAAGAAAAATGAGAATCGTGTTTTCAGAAGGCAACTGATTTCAAAAGATGCATACCAAAAAAATGTCTGGATCTGTGACTGTGACGTTCAGAAATCTTTGCTTTATTTTCCATGTATTTTATTTTCTCCAAGAGACAGTGGTGATTGCTTGTGGACTGTAAAAAGGGTTAATGATATAAAGCATCTTACAGAAAAAATTAAGACGCATGAAATATCCGTCAATCACACACATAGTGTTGTTGATCTTTCTTTGTTAGGTAAAGTAAACATACTGTCTAGTCTGGACTCACAATTTAGACAAAACATTAAAAAGCACAATCTTCAAGTCAGCAAAAACAAACATATTTTAAAACGGCTGATTTTGTGTGTCAAATTCTGTACTGTTTTTGAGTTGCCTCTAAGAGGTCATGACGACTCAGCATTGCCTACAAATCCGGGGGTATACAAAGGTTTACTTAATTTTACTGCGGAGCTGGATTCTGTAATGAAAGGCCATTTAGAATCAGCAACTGTATTCAAAGGTACACCGAAAACAATACAGAATTATATATTGGACTATATGTTTAGTGTCTGGAATAGAAAAGGATACAAGCTTCTGAATTTGTGGCAATTGAATGTAACGAGACAACTGATGTGACAAACCACGGTCAAATGGTATTAGTTTTTAGGTACGTGTTTAAGGGGTTGATGTAAGAAAGGTTTTGGGGATTTCTCAGTCCTGAAGGTAAATGCGCAGAAACCTTAGCAAAGTGCATAATGGATAACATCAATCCTCTTCTGCACACATCAAAGGACAAGTTAATAGCTCAGACTTCTAATGGTGCTAATGTTATGTGTGGTTCTGTTGGATGTGTACAGGTAAAAATTAGAGAAGTGTATCCGTTCACATATTTTGTACACTGTTACGCTCAACAACTTAAGTTGCTGTTAGAAAAAGCAACAAATTTAAACAACAAAGTTAGAGTTTTTTCTCAAATCTGTCTGCCATTCCATCAATTTTTTTCATACTCATCTCTACAAACGGACGTTTTGGAGGAAGTAGTGCAACCCAGATTACCCAGAGTTTCTATAACAAGATGGAATTACAAATTCCCCACAGTCAACGTTGTATATGAAAATCGATATAAGTTGGAAGAAAATGTTTCAAAGTTCTTGAAGAAAAGTGTACAAACAAACTCACAGTTAATGAGGCAAGTGGTCACAGAAGGGGTCTTCAGACCAATATTTCATGTTTTGGCTAACTATTTTCCATAGAATTCTACCCCATGTGTACATACTGTACCAACAACTACAGAGTAAGAGCAAAGACAGTGTAATGTGGTAAAATGACATAGGAATTTTTTAAATGAGATGCAGAAAGAGAGGAAGATAAATGAAATAGAAACACAAATAAATGAGGAGTTTCCTGAGCAACCAAGAAAAATGAGCGATAATGTTGAATGCAGCAGTAGAATTGGGGATGCGAAAGAAGTATGTGACATCATTATCACTCACGTAAAAGACAGATTTACTTACACGGGTCACCTAGAAGCAGCTTCATTGACATCCAATGACTTATTTCCACTTTTTTCTACAAACTTTCCGGAAGAAAAATTCATACGAGTGATTCAGCATTACCCTTTCTTACAAGAAAACAAACTTGGTAGTGAATTGGAACTATATACAGATGGCATGATATTAATTGTAAAGGTGCAACAAAACTTCTTAATTTTATAAAAGAAAACAATTTACGTCAGTTTTCAAAGAAGTGTCGAAACTTCTAAAAATGATCATAACTACCCCCGTGACAACTGCCGAACCTGACGCTGCTTTTCAACTCTGAAAAGGCTAAAGACTTTCTTGAGAAATACAATGAAAAATGATAGACTGAATGTCCTTGCGATGTTATCTATCAACAAGGAACTTGTTAAAGAAATAAAGGACTTTGATGATATAGTGCAAGAAAAGTTTGTTAATTTACAGAAGAGGCAAATGGACATTGTATAGGCCTATAGATAAATGATCTGTTTAAAGTGTAGATATCATAAAAATAATATAGTTTGAATATAGTGTATTACTCTTTTTGTGGAAACAGTATAGATATTTTTGTGGATACTTTCGACAGTTTGTGGTTATGTTTATTAATAAAACTGCTGACTGTCTACAACGCCTTACAATATTTGAAGTGAGTTCAAATTTTTAAATTATCTTTTCTTGCTAGAAGTGTTACTATTATTGTTTTATTAATGAATTATGTGATCAAAAATTATTGACATTTCTAATGTGCATTAAATTCAATATTGATAAATAATTAAGAAGCCAAAAGGGTGCGCCCTCCAGCCTCTTAAGTCACGAGCCGCCACTGTCTACTGTCTATAATACTGTGTTATAATAGTTTGTAACCCTTCAATGCTAGTTGTAAATCTATACTGTTATCGTGTACATAATTCTCTAATGTATGTGAGGATGATAGTGTAATAAAAATGGTGAGTGTTTTAGAGTGCCAATTGTGGACAAAGACGTGTGTGTGTGTGTGTGTGTGTGTGAGAGAGAGAGAGAGAGTGAGAGAGAGAGAAGGTTGGAAGAGTGAGAGAAAGAGGGTGAGAGGAAGGGAGACAGTGAGTGAGAGGTAGTGTGAAAGAGAGCAAGAGAGAGAGTGAATGGGAGGGATAGAGTGAGATAGCGATTTCAGGTTAGAGTGAGAGGCTTTGAGAAAGAGAGGTAGCGGGAGAATGGGTGAGAGAGAAGGTGTGATTGTGGACATATACATAAATTTACAATATTCTATAGTACTCCTGACTATAATTTACAACAATATGATTACAATTATTATCCAAGTTTACTTGTTAGATAAATTTATGGTATACCAAATTTACCATAAACTTTTGTTTGTTACCTTATGTCAACTATATGATGTACGGTCAGAAAGTTCTACAGTTATTGTGTAATTTGTATGTTTCTAAATTATGATTGTTTTTTAATACCAGTAGTGAGTAAAATATGTTAAAAATAACTTTTAATAATTACATAGTTGAACATCCCCTAATCTGTTTTTAGTTATAGGTAATATATTTTATTATGCTATATGTTGACTGTTGTATGTACAAACGTTTTGTGTACCAATCTATTATCCAATTTTTGATTACCGGTACTGTTTGTTTAATTAATTAGAATATCATTACATATAGTAATTTAAATTGTAATAGTGTATAAATTAAGTTCTGTGATACTATAATTTTTTCGTTTTCTTAAAGAAAACATTTGAAGATGTAAACAAACTATCTCAACTCCTTCACATATTCAATGATACATACATACGCACGCGCACACACTCACATACATGAACACGTTCAACCAAATAATTGTTCTGTTGTGTTTGACATTTCTTCTGTATTTCATACACAGGTCCTGATGATGACAACAAACATTGTCGAAACTTCGACACAAATAAGTTAAAAATGTGTGTTATTTTTGACCGATCCTCACTCAAATTGATTGATTGACGGTCACTACGAATTTAAGGATTTGTTAATTAAAAATACTTGAGTCTGCAGACTGACAGCGTGAAGCCACTCGGGCATTTTCGGCTACCTTCGTTCTCATCTATGCCCGCCTATATTCTGTTAGATGTGAGTTTGGTAAACGTTTGGTTAAGGTTTGTGTATTTATTTTAGCACAATAATTTTATTAAGTTCACGGCTTCAAATACGTAAACTCAAGAGTACATTTTTCGTGTATTCAAGTGTCTGTGTGGATTCGTGTCTAACCTACCTATACATGTCCTGTAGCATTTCGTTGTTTCATTTTAAAGTTTTGTCATTTTATTTTTAGTGTAACAGTTTTTATTAGGTACACGCGCTGTAAGTGTTCGATGTGAAAATGTGAAGTTCGTGTAACATTTCGAAGGAGTCTTGTCCTTTTAAGGGGGGGTGGGAACCGTATATGTTAAAACGCCATTTTCTCAGCATCTATTTTGTGCTACAGACTTGAAATTTGTACAGGTTAATCATCACACTTTCAGATTGTTATGGCACTAGAATAATAAATTTATAAATTTACAAAATTTATAATTTTCCAAATTTTTTAAATAAAAACCTTTTTTATTTCGGTCAATTTTTAAAACATTTTTATAATTCTAGCAGACAAATGTTATTAATAGAATAACTGTACAAATTTGAACTTCCTACAGTATGTTATAAAGGTAATTATATAATTCTCGAAGATAAATAATGGTATTTATGAACCAACCTGCGAAGTTAGTCCACAGGTAAAGAGAAGTTTTACCGCAAGCAACTGATTACAGCAATATATATCAAAACCAACATTGTGAGTACAAAAAACCGAACTTAAAAACCGGCAAAACAGTATAAAATAAGTTTTCTTAATAATAAGAAATGTAATTTCATAATAATGTATTTCATATACTAATGCGACGATGTAGTCAAAAGGTTCATATTTATCTGGGGAGCCGGTGAAATTGTGTTTGTTTCTGGAGGAAACAAAGGTTAAAACAAACACTACAATTCAGGGTAATAAATGGAGTACAACGATATGGTTAAATTAATTCTATATTATGTTTTAATATTTAACTGTGACCACAATCAATATTCATTTTAATATTCAATTCATCCGCTAAGCACACAGGAAAACCCCAATTTGGATAAAAATACGTGGATTGTTGGTTGACGAGAGAGTAGACAATAGCGGCGGACTAGCGCGGCGGACGAACAGTAACGAAGTTGCCCGAGTGGCTTCACGCTGTCAGTCTGCAGACTCTTGTATTAAAAATTAGACTGTGATATCGATGTATGTAATTGTGGAAGTGTATATCGATTTTCTCTCTTGTCTAATCGAATGTTACATCTAAATATCGTTTTTTGTATTCGTGCGTTGTTTGGATGAAATTATCAAAATGGCGGTACTACGAAGTCTATCAACTGACTGTTAATGTGAATAATTTAATATTGTGTGTAGTAATAGTAATGTAAAATTGGTGATTTCTACGAAATTTTAGGTTCCTTTATTATGTAAATTTTCTTTGGGTATGTTAAAAAATGTTAATAAGCTTAATGTGAATATCACGCAATATATTACCATGATGTAAAAGTTAGCGCCTTACAGTCTAACCTATGGGGGAGGTTTAAATGACACATGATTTTACACGATTAGTTTAATATCCATTCGTGTTTGTATTGAAACAGTGCTAGAGTGCTCGGAAAACTTTCAAGTTTTAAGAAGATTCAACTTTCTAATTAGTTCCGTAAGTTGTTAATCTTGGTATTTTTATAAATGTGTGTCTTTTCACTTATTCGCCATGTAAATAATGTGAACAAAAATTTAATATATTTCGTTTAACGATAGTACCACATTTGAGTATCAGTTACCCATTATCTATAACATGATATGCTAGTAGTACTGTTGATTTTAAAATCTCACAGTTACGTAATATTCTTTTTTATAAGGAAAGCCTAGTGGGTAACCTAAAAACTTCGTTATCCATGTAAAAATAGTTGTGTTTATTTTGTTTCTACGGAACTGGTAGAGCAAGTCTGCTTTTCATTATTTTAAAGTTCACTTTTAGCGCGAGAAACGTTAATTCGCATAATGCTTTATGGTAGACTAATTTTGTTTGGTACTTTTGTTTAAAAAGGTGACTTTAAGTAACATAGGTACTTTTTAACGTATAATTGTACAAGAATTTGCCGACCATTACGTATTTCTTTGAATTCCAGTATTGTGAATGATAGTGGATTTTGTGCTGTATAGGTGGAGGTAGCCTACCACTTTTCCCATACATGGGAACAGCTGCTTAACCTGTGGGGTTGGATGTAAAATTGTATGCGAATTCGTTGCTGTATATGAATGTGTTGGAAATGTTTTCTAGTGAAAAGGAATACTGATTATTGTGTAAGCTAGATTGGGGATTATTATATTACATATTGGCATTATTGGGCTAGATTGGTATTTATGTGATTATAAAAATTTCAGAATAAGTAAGCATAAATAATTGGTTTATTTGGCTTTACAATAAATTTTTTGTTTATTGTGTTTACTACATATATATTAATGTAAATATGATTATAATAGGCTTGACATGCATGTATGTGTAGGGTTGGTATGTATTGACAGTGCAGTTGTAAAACATACTTTCATTTTGAGGCTTTCAAATTTATTCATGTTGATTCACATGACCATTGTCACCATCAGCTTTTAGGCCGAGAATGATTTAGTAGTGTATTATTGTATGTGTAGTATTAGTGTTTAATAGTTAAAGCATTAAGTGTTAGTTGTAACAGGATTATTGTTTTCCGTTCCTCATTGTTGTATTATTAGTTTCTGGCTACTGTTGTAAAGATTTTGTTAGGTCAGTTTTAGTTCATAGAGCCTCATACTTGCCATATGCTGAAAACCACAAATTCAAGCATACACCTGCACACACAGATAACCTTTCTTTTTCCAGCTCTACATCCCTCTATAGGATTTGCTCTCCTTAACAATCCTACACAATTCTTTTACGTTTTCAGCAATATTCCTACATCTTCTAATTCCTATTCAAATATTCCTTTACTCAATTCACTATCATTTTACTTTTATTCAGGGCCTAGACCCTATAGGTTTTCACGCTGTGATAGTTTTCATATTTCTGTTCCTGACCATTTGGTAAAACGTCCCCACCATATAATTCTTTGTAATTTAATAAACTTTTCTGTATATTTGCCATTTATGTAAAGGTTAAAATATATGTGGATTTGCTAGGTGCTTTCTTGTTCATGTGCTGACCCAAAAATGTTTGTTAACGGCTTTCATTCGAAACACTATTAACACTTCTCCATATTTTTTTGTGTGTGGTTCATGTCTTGCAGCTGTAGGCCTAAGTCACTAGCTTATAGAATAAGTTAGAATCATTACTTTGATGTTGGAATACCAGAGCTTGTTTGCAAAGTATGCTCTATTTCCCTCTGGTATCCTTGATTTGATTTCATTGTGTCTTAATTTACTTTTGTTTAGAAGTGATCCTAGGTCGATGAAATTATCTAATTGTTTATAACTGTAGTCTTCTATATCAAGTGTACATCTTTATCACTTCTCATTCGTGATATCCATATATGTTTTGTTTTTCTTGATTTTTTGGTAACCCAATCCTTTTTGTCTGCAATTGAAATTAACTAAATGTTTTGTTTACTGCATTTTGTGTGTGGCCAATATAAAAGCCTCATCAATAGGATGTGCATATGGATATACTTGCATGATGTACAAGATTAAAAAGGAAAGTAGATAATGCATCACACCCTCGTATGTCACTGCTAATTTCGAAGTTATTAAATTTCATATTCACATCATTGACTTTCACTACTGGTTTATTATTATTCAATGCTACTTGCACTAGGTTACTAAGGATACAATAATCTTAAGACCTGTTCACAGTATCAAAGGCTTGTTTAAGTTGATAACAAGGAACTGATGTTAATTCTATGTATATAATCTTTTTCTTAAGTCTGTCTTATGATTTTTATATATAATTCACATAATAATGTGTATTATAATCATATTCATATAGTCATACATATAATTCTTATGTACAATGTTTTGGGTGCAATCCTGATTAATAATCAATAAGAATTTCCTCTGAATATATTCAGTCTTTTGTATAGAATGTTAGAGAATGTCTTTTATGTTATATTCAGTAATGCAATTCCTTTTTAGTTTTCACAAACTTTTTTTATCCCTATTTATCTGTATAGGGCATATAAGATCCCACTTCCTTTCTTCAGCTATGGGGATTTTTTTTGTCCCAGCTTAGTTCTACAAGAATGTGAATTCATTTCCATTTCTGTAGAGTATGTCTTCCACACTTAAATGTTTCAGCAGTTATCTGGGTGTTACTGAATATATTATATTTATGACCTCATTTAGAAGTGTTTTTTCTATGTCTGTTGTGTAGGTATGTAATTCACCTTGTCATGTTCTTCATTCTTCCCTCATTTAGCAGTTCTTAAATTATTCTTGTCATCTTTTTGAGTATATTAGTCACATTTACTAACAAGTTCTCTTTTTCTTCTTCTTTTGCTTTATGCAAGCTTTCCGTATAGAAAGTTTTACTGTTGTTCTTCTTTTGTTGCTTCTTGTTTTCGATGTCCAGTCTACACACTTCAGCAAATCATTTTGATTCGGGATACTTACTTATTTCCTCTTCTAGCTTTGCTAATATCAGCATGCTGTTTTATCATATTGTATAGGATGTCTTGTCTAAAATGTACAAGACCTATATTGGAAAATGCTTTATAGTTTGTATAATCTGTTACATATTCCAAGAAGCGATAGCATTTTATAGGACATCTGTTGTGAATGGATTTTGTGATTTGTTCATACATGGGTCTTGAAAGTGCTTGCAATTGACACATTCTTTCAAAAGTTATTGTGTTTGCCTTACGAGGTCTGTTTGGTAAGTCCGTGCAAAAATAAAGAAGGCACAATTTTTCAGGAAAAATCTTTTTCCCAACATAATCTCATTTCAAGTCTATACATTTAGTTCAACGATGCTCAAGCTTTTCGATCATCCTTATAATATAATTTATTGAATTCTTCAAAAAACGCAATTGTTTTGGCAATAACTTCATCCTTTCGCATAAATCTCTTTCCAGCAAGCCACTTCTTCACAACACTTCTTCAAATTTGGAAACAGATAATAATCTGAAAGTGCTAAGTCTGACGAGTAGGGGGTGTGGAAGAATTTCATAATGTAATTCAAACAATTTTGCTGTCACAATCGCAGAAGAGGGAGCTGTTGCATTGTCTTGGTGAAAAGGAACCTTCTTTTTCTTCAAATGTGGTTGTTTTTTCTTTATTTCCTTGTTTATATGATCCAGCAGAAGTGCATAATATTGCTTATTTATCCTTTTACCCTTCTCCAGAAAGTCAATGAAGATTATGCCAGGAGCATTCCAAAAGACAGTTGCCATCACCTTACCTGCTGATGGAACGGTTTTCGCTTTTTTTTTGGAGCAAGTTCTCTTACTGCAACCCACTGTTTTGACTGTTCCTTGGTTTCAGGTTGGTAGTGATGTATCCAAGTTTCATCAACTGTTATAAAACGATGCAAAAAGTTGTCTCGATTACGTTGAAACAACTCCAAACTGTGCTTAGAAATGTTTATTCGTTCACGCTTTTGATCAGTTGTGAGCAAACGAGGCAGCCATCTTGCGGGTTTTCGCATATGTAAATGTTCTTGTAAAATATGATGCACCCGTTCATTTGAGATGCCGATTGTCTTAGCAATTTCACGCACTTTCAATCTTCTCTCCTCCATGGATTTTTTCAAGATTTTCTGCAGTTGTAACATCAACAGGCCATCCAGAATGTTCAGCGCCGTTTGTGGTCATGTGACCACTACGAAAATAACCAAACTGTTTGTAAACTGTTCTAGTCGATAGAGGTGACTCAGTATAATATTTCTCCTGTGCAGTTTCGCCTTTCAAAAAGTAATGTTTCATCACCACACAAAATTATCTTTTATCCATTTTTGCAAATCACAATACTTGATAAATTCAAACAATTGGCAACAATAGAATTATGAATATACGTGACTTAAATGTGGTGTACGCTCCTAGTGGAGATGCGGGAAACTAAAAATGTCGTCATTTACGAGGGTCAGTTGAAAAGTTTGTAGAGCAACATCTATTGCTCAGTGGTAGAAGTAAAACCTATTGTGTGCTGCAAGATGTATATTTCACATGAACACCTGTTCATGATATTTCCAGATATATCTGCCAATTTATTCACTTTTTACCAGCTGTTTGAAATTTTCCTGTTTCACATGTTTTTAAAATGGATAAAATCAAACAATGTGTTGTGATGAATTCTCTGTTGAAAACGCTTTAGCGTCAATGGAAAATCAAAACAAAATTGTAAATGTGTTAGGAGATGCTGTGCCTTCAGAAACAATGGTAAGTGGGGTACACTTGAGTTAAAACATGGTCGTACAAGCACTGAAGATTATTCCTAGCAGTGGACGTCCAAAAAGTGCAACAAAAAATGGCATTATTGAAAAAATTTCATAGGGTGTTGAAAGACCGCAGATTGAGGAGTGGATGATGTTGCTGAAATCATAGGCATCTCATATGAGCATGTGCATCATACCTTAACTCAAGAACTTGGTGTGAAAAATCGTTGTGCAAGATGGCTGCCGCATCTGGAGTTGTTGCATTTTTTGGGCATCCAGTGTAACCACGTTTAAACTCAAGTGCCTACTTACAAACCATTTGTTTTGAAGTCACAGTATGTCCTGACACATATACAATTTTGTTTTGAATTTCCGTTGGCGCTAAATAATTTTTAACAAAGAATCACACCACAATGTTTGATTTTGTCTGTTTTTCAAAACATGCATGACACGTCAATTTTAAACAGCTTCTGAACAATGAATAAATTGATAGGTAGATTTGGAAATTAACAGGAGTTCACAAAAAATTTACAGGCATTGCACAAATGCAATGCACAGAGAAGGGCATTGAAAATGCTTCAATAAATCTAAAAAATATATATATTTATGTTCATTCACCAATCAGTGAATTCATTCTTCATTCACCAATCAATGAATTTATTCTTCATTTACCAATGTACAGATTATAAGTTAAATGTAGTCGCATTCATAAGCGAAGTTTTATATGTGAACTATGTTATTGACAACAAAGAAGTAGTTTCTATGGAAACTCACCGGTTCCCATTTTCGATCACGCACCAGCGATTGGCTGCAAATGTGTGACACGTCCTTATAAACATTTTCAATGTTAAAATACAAATCTTGCAGGACATGAAAAATTTTTGTTTTACTGCTAAGCTACAGTTGTTGCTCCACGAACTTTTCAACTGACCCTCGTATGTACTACGAGCGCTATCTCTTGACTTTGCACAGACTTATCAAACACCCCTCGTATTATGTCAGGTTCATAGCCACAGGGTATTAGAAGTTTTCACACATAAAATTTCATAAGATTTGGAACATAGTCATAATATAGGTTCATAGCTAAAATGTGTGGTAATATAGGTGTGTGATAATATACAGGAGAAGATATTAACTTTTTTTTTGTTTACAGGAAAATTAGAATTTGAGCAGAATGAATGAAGAATCTGTAAATGTGACTGATGTGCAAAAAATTGGGTCGGGAGTGACTGACTTGATATCTTTGGAATCAGATGACCACTATGAAATTAATGGAGGAATATTATCAGGTACATTAACATAGAATGTTGTAAATACTGACTGTTTAAAGTATAAAAGTCCCGTGATGATGTGGTAGTTGTAGAATATATCATGGTAGTTGACGAATTGTTATTGACACCAGTAAAATCTTGATGACTCTACATTCTTACACAAATTGAGGCTATTGATGTTGCTGATATAATTTAGTGTATTGAGTTTATTGCATGTGTTATGAAAACATAAAATATATATTACTTTAGATCATACTTTGTTTAAACACAGATTTTCTTGAATTATACACAGATCCCTTTTTTTAAATTTTATATTGGGTTTCATAGGGTTGCTAAAACTTTGTAACTTTTATAAATTTGATTTGAGATGTAGATTAATTGTTAAGTTTTTTCAGTGTTTTGAGTGAACAAAGAAAGCACTTTTATGAGATTTTGGTAACATTAGTTTGTTTTTAATTTTGTAATATACTGATATGCATTATGGAAGTACTCTATTTATTTATATTCTTTGGTTTTGTGGTAAGTAAAACAGTTAACACTAAGAAAAATATCGGTATGGAGAACCATACATGACTTCCATATTCTAAGATTTATATTTAAAATCATTTTCGAAATGAAATATTACCATAGAAACTACTTCTTTCTACTTACTGCTTCAGCCTTAACCACAGTACTGTGGTCACTAACGTATACCACCTCACGTTATCGCACTCGATTTTCACTGATGTTGGAAGTCGATGGCATTGCCGAAATGTCTGGTTTTGTAGAAAACATTGGACTATGGCCAAACATCCCGGGAAGGAATTTTAACAAAAACTACTTCTTTGTTGTCGATAACGTACACATATATATTGTAACGATTAGCTTCTGTCGTCTCTGTAAATTATGTATATTGTGTGTTCGCCTCACACTGGTGTCGTTACTTCAATATTTAATGCTAACGAAGTCCGTAGCGATGGTTTAATTACCAGTACAATGCAGTAGTAACCTTACCTGTTATTAAATAGGGTTTTGTGAATCCCGGGTGGCGCCAAATTGTTTATTGAAAACAATTAAACTTATTAAATAATGTGTTAAAAAGGTGTTCTCAGCGATGATGGCCGGGGCATTCAAATTTATTCCCGCCTGTTCGACCTCCTGAATCGAGTAGGTAGTTTGTCGAATTGCAGCTTGAGCGCTGGCCGTCAAATCTAGTTTTCGTTAACAAGCACAAACTATACAATACATTCCCTATGAAATAAAAACAATGGTTATACTCTGTACTAGTTACTTTAATTATTGATTTGTAATGTTTCAGTCTGACAAGAAAATTATACTTGTTTATTAATAAATTTGCACCGACATTAGTTATGAAACATGTAATGTGTCAAAATGGGGGGTTTTATTTTTTTATTAAATTTATTAAAATGTCTTTAATATCATCATTGCAAGTCCCATGCAAATTAATGTCGTGTCGAACAAAGAACAGTAACATAAACTTTTTGATTGGAGTGTAGTGAAAAAATGCCAGACTCGCTTGTGAATTGAATGTTTGTCACGTTTGGCGGGCGCATGGACGCGCCCGGGCGCAACATCTACGCACAAAAGTTGAAACCGACGCCACGAGAAATGGCTAAGGAGAAAGACTTTATTTCCACGTGTTTTGTAGACGGCGGAAACCAGTAAAGGCTCCTCCCACCAGGGCCTCCTGTATCGTCTCCGTGTAACAACAGTAGCCACGTGGTCCATAGACAAATCCATATACTGTGGACAAATCCGTGTATACGACGGACAATTTGTCACATGAAGGCTGTGGGCTTCCTATCGAACAACCAGAGTAGTGGGAGTCTGGTTGGCACTCTGCGTTTAGTCACAATCCCGGCCGGGTGGTATTAGACTCGACTTAATAAAAACCGAGCCTAATTTAGTAAAAAATGTGTTAAATTTCATTCAATAGAAGAATAATGTTGCTGAAGCAATAGTAACGGACAAAATTTAAACAAATTCTATAAAACAGTGAAAGTGCGTAAACACGCGTGACGCAACCGAGTGGTACCACGTAAGTTTTGAACAAGTAGCAGTTTTTTTTTGTATTTTACATAAATGGGCGGAAAATAAATGAGATCTCCAATAATTTTGTATGTGAGTTGCGTGTGTAGATAAGAAAATAAAAATAAAGGTATTGGTTCTTTTAGAATAATAGATGTTAGATAGTTAAAAAGTTTTGATGTATTCTATATGTTAAAAAATGATAATAATGTATTTCAAAAGTTAAAAAATAATGTGAAAGGGTTAATATTTTTTTGATATTTCATGCATAGAAGGAAGGGGGAAGAATAAATGTCATATTAATCGTAAATAGAATGTTATCTGCTATATTATATAATTTGTTAAACAAATCATTTCAAACACCTCATTTCATTTGCTGCACTGATCAGTTCGTCGTACGAGCGGGGTTAGTCCAACACTAGAGATCACATATAACGGCCAACACACCAAAGAATTAAAGGTAGGTGGAAGTTTAAAAACTTTTATTATAGCAAATAGAAAGATATAGTTACAATGGTTCCGTGACCAAGAAAAATATAGTTACAATGGTGCGGCATGACCATGATGTAATATAATCATAAATTGTATTACACCGGCCTATTTTGACAGTGCAGGAAGTGAAATACGGTTGTGAAAGCAAAATTTAATTTACGTAAAATTTACGTAATTATGGTGTAAAATCTATTTTATGTATGTTATAGTATAATGTTTTGAAGGGAAGATTAACCAATTGTAGTTATAACGTAAGTAAAAATAAGCTATAAATCAGTTAAAAATGTCTGAGCTGCAAAACAAAGTAATTTAACAGACGTAGATATGAGCGAAAGTGGCCTTGAACGACAGTCATTAGATGAAAATGAAATGCGGACAGCTGGTCCAGGCAGTGACGATAGCGCTGTTACGGAAACAGCTGTTGTTAGTAACGTAATAATTCTTTCCACTCCAATTGTGACTCAAATGCAATTAAGCGAATCAGCTGTTGATTCTGGAATTCAATTAACTCCAGTTTCAACAAATAAAAATAAGCAATCGAATGACGATGATATGTTGACACGCTTGTATAGTATGATGTGTAGCAATTTTAGTTAACTCAAGAATGATTTCGATAAAATAAATTGTCGTTTCGATGTTAATGATATCAAATTTGATGAGTTAAAAAGCGAATTACATGAACAAAAATTAAAATGTGAAGGTAATTTCAATGAATTGAAAAAGCAGAATAACGAATTAAAAAACTATATTAATGAAATTAATAAGCATTTAGAAAAAACCAATGAAATATTAGAAACTAACTTTAACAGATTAGAACAGAGTATTGAGAAAGTGGTAGAGTTGGTAGAGGAACAAATTAAAAGTAAAGCAACTCAAATAATTAATAACAAGGTAAGTGATGACTGTAAAACAAGTGAGAATTATAATGATATGTGTAAAAACGTGGTATTAGAGAGTAAGGTGATTAATGTTGAGAGTGATAAGGAAGATTTTGTTGAAGTAGAATTTAGTAACGAAGTGTTGTTAGCGAGTGCTGATGAAAGTGAGAGAGAGTATGATGAACGGTTAGATGGGCAAAGGGCAAGTTTTCCCCAAGTTTATGGTGAAACAGAGGTTTCACAGGTATTTTATGAGGACAGAGTTTCCTCCGGTAGTTGTGTGGAAGACGAGGTGTCTTCAAAGGGTCCCTTTATTTTTTGCGATGGTCTTGGAAGTGCCAAGACATATAGTAAGTTTGTTGTGCCCTTTGCATGGAATGAGAGAGTTCAAGGGGGTTGTGAGAAGTATGGTGAGAGAGAGAGAATAATAGAGTTATTTACGTTGAGAAGTAGTTATAATGAGTTGAAAGAGAGGTTAGAATTGAAGGAGATATACAATATGAAATGCTTACCTTGTGAAATAGATATTGATGATTATTTTGATGATGCTGTTGTAGACGATATACGCTTACCTGATGATGTAATTGATATAGTGGAGGAGTATAATGATAAAATAACTTACCTTATGTTAGCTAAAAGTACTGATGGAGACTGGACAAAAATAACTAATGCAGACAAGGTTTATGAAATAATAAAAGGAAATAATCCTATAAATTATAATGGTATAATGAATGACAGAGTTAATGGGTTATAATAATAATAATAATAATAAATTGAGTGTGAGTAAGAATGAGAATTGTTATATAAAATTAAGACTATTACATGATGACGGAGGTTAGATAAGAAATCAGCGAATGGACATTCTAAAGATTTTAGTTTATGGTTATGACCTGGCTAACTTATGAAATGAGGTGTGGTAAACAGAAAAATAATGACAAAAAATTGTAAATAAATTCATAGTGAAATTAATTGTGTCTATGTTGTAAAATGTATTTAATGTAAACAATGTGTGTATGTAGTAGAAATTGATTTTAATAATAATAATATTTGATCAGACAAAATAAATAACGAGAGGTGGTAATAAACGAATTAGAATTGTTTTAGAAAAGTAATTAAAGTAATTGTGCTTAAATAACTGATTGAATTAAATAACTTGAGATGTATTAATTGATTAATTTAAAATGTTGTCTAAAGAGATTTTGATAATGAATTTAAATGATTTTATATGGTTTATACTGGAGAATAAACAGTAATGGAATAGGTGTAAAATGTGTTTAGTTGTGGAATCATATGGTTGTTAAAATGTTTCAGAAGGTACATATGGTTGTACGGGATATTGTGGTGATGAGTTGTTTATATTTGGAATTAATGACAGTAATCATGTATTTATTAGATGGAGTGATAGATCATATGTAAGTATGAATTTGATAATGACCTTGAAGTAAAGTAAAAGAGTCTTATAATGGCACTAAATGAGTTTGAAAGAAGCTAACTTTGGTAAAATATTATTGTGAAATGATGCAAAATGAATGTTAATAATAAATTTGAATTTTTGGGAGAATCTAATGGTCCAATAAATGTTAAATAATTTAGAGTATAAATAAAAGGTTAATAGAAAGTTCAAGGTGTAATGTTAATTTTTTATACAAATTATTTAAAGGTGAATTGTTTAGTTGAACGTAGCAATGTTAATGTGTATTATGTTATGCAAGATTAAGGTGTAATTTTGGGGGGTTGTTTGGTGTATTTAGAAGAGAAAATCAATTGTGGAATGTAGTTAGTAAATGCAGAAGGACTTAAGTTTAGCTATTAGTTATGCTATTGCAGTGGCGGCATGTGCCACTGCAGATAGCGATGAGTGTTGGTGGTAACGTCAAGGCATGTTACCATCATCGGAGGCCGAAACTGGCGTATATACACTGCACAACTGCTTATATAATTTTATATTATATGTTAATTGATACCGTGCAGTGTTAGTATTGACGAAGTAAAACATGCGAATGAGAGAAGATTTCCCCGCCTTTTCGGGCGATTACTGTCTTACCAGCACTAATCATGGTTTTGGATGACAACCAGCTGTGGGCAGCAATTGTAAAACTGACCATGGTTGGTTGTCCTTGAAATTGGTGAAAATTGAAATTAACGGGGGGCCACTTAGGGGAAATCCTCGGAACTATGGAACAGCGGCTATCACTCTGTTCGCGTAGGAACAGTAAAACAGGTGATAGACCCGCATTAAGGTTGTCAATATGTAAAATCAGATATTATGATATCTGACCCTTTTAAAATATGTAACGCCGAAGCAAGGACAAGGAGATGCCAAAATTCCTCCACCAATTCAGTCTTTGTGGAAGCAACTGGGCGCCTTAGTCCAGGTGGGGTCATAGTGAGTGTGGAAGGGAGGTTACTCTGGGGAGTAACGAATTACAACTTTAAACTGATGTATGTTGATGAGATGACTAAATGATTATTGTGCTCATAGCAGTGAACACACAGATACTGTTCAGTTGGTATTGTTGTCCCAAATTGTATTGATGGTCTAATTATTGCCATAATTGCTTATGACATACATAATATTCACTTACCAGAAATAACTCTAATTTCATGAATTAGAGATAGTAAAAGTAGAATATTTTAAATGTAGTAATGTGTATGCATTTGTTTTTATGTACTTGGCCATTTCAAGTAATTAATATGTTATGTAACTTGTTTTATGTACCTAGTATTTTTAGTAATGAGGTTCATCATTTCATGATGAGGTTTTCTTTTTTATTCAGAGTAGGTATTGTATGATATGCTCATGACAAGGGGAATTGATATGTAATAATTTTGAAATGTAGTGTATGTTAGATTAAATTGTTTTTTTTGTGTGTTTTATATGTATAACATGTACCTACAATTTTGTTTAATTTTGGTGTTTACTTTGAACCAAATGTATTATGATGAATTTATGTATGTACACCATATTTGAAAATTAGTTTGAAAATCATTTTGATTTAACATTGATAATGAAATTTGAGATTGAACTTAGTGTAATTTGAGAAGCAGTTAAATAATTTTAGATGAGTTAATGGAAATGAAGATTTTTGAATGACATAATTAATTAAAATTTAGACAAATTAAATCAATTAAAAATAGTTGATGCTTTCAAAAAAAAAAAAAAAAAAAATGGAAATTTGGTAATTGAAGATGATAGTTGACAGGTTAGGATTGAATTTTTTCATTTGAATTGGTAACTGTATTTGATTAATTTTGAAGCAGATCTGAAGATTTTAGAATTGTTTATTTTTTAAATCATTTTGATGTTTAAGACCGGACAGGTCAACATGTATAGTAAATAACAAATGTTTACATTACTGTCAAGAATATATATGTATGATTAAGTGTAACGAACCAATACAATTATTTACAATTAAAGGGAAACGCATCAGTGGAGGATGTGGAAGAATGAAAGGATTATTAGATATTTTTACTGAATGTTTAAAGGCCAAGTGATACTGTGGGGCTTACCTGTTCTGACCAACGTGTCGGAGCAGCGAAGTCTCGGGTCTGTTTGACTTTGTGGTGTTGGGATTCTCTCGAAGAAAGTCCAGCAAAGTCGGATAGATGTTTCCACAGCCACTTGACTGGGGGGGGGGTAGTTAAACCCATAGTGTTTGTGATAAAGGACTAAAGGAGGTTATGGCTCCACATCCGCACTGATCCCTTTAGGTTAGGCAATGAGAGTTTTTATGCTCTTGGGCATAAAACCTCTCATTGGGGGGGGGTACTGTAATGTGTCAAAATGGGGGGGTTTCATTTTTTCATTAAATTTATTAAAATGTCTTTAATATCATCATTGCAAGTCCCATGCAAATTAATGTCGTGTCGAACAAAGAACAGTAACATAAACTTTTTGATTGGAGTGTAGTGAAAAAATGCCAGACTCGCTTGTGAATCGAATGTTTGTCACGTTTGGCGGGCGCATGGACACACCCGGGCGCAACATCTATGCACAAAAGTTGAAACCGACGCCACGAGAAATGGCTAAGGAGAAAGACTTTATTCCACG
Source organism: Magicicada septendecula (assembly GCA_034769895.1). Lineage (NCBI taxonomy): Eukaryota > Metazoa > Arthropoda > Insecta > Hemiptera > Cicadidae > Magicicada > Magicicada septendecula. The sequence goes on along the minus strand of CM068367.1, from coordinate 242,910,109 downwards.
TGTTTTGTAGACGGAAACCAGTAAAGGCTCCTCCCACCAGGGCCTCCTGTATCATCTCCGTGTAACAACAGTAGCCACGTGGTCCATAGACAAATCCATATACTGTGGACAAATCCGTGTATACGACGGACAATTTGTCACATGAAGGCTGTGGGCTTCCTATCGAACAACCAGAGTAGTGGGAGTCTGGTTGGCACTCTGCGTTTAGTCACAATCCCGGCCGGGTGGTATTAGACTCGACTTAATAAAAACCGAGCCTAATTTAGTAAAAAATGTGTTAAATTTCATTCAATAGAAGAATAATGTTGCTGAAGCAATAGTAACGGACAAAATTTAAACAAATTCTATAAAACAGTGAAAGTGCGTAAACACGCGTGACGCAACCGAGTGGTACCACGTAAGTTTTGAACAAGTAACAGTTTTTTTTAATTTTACATAAATGGGCAGAAAATAAATGAGATCTCCAATAATTTTGCATGTGAGTTGCATGTGTAGATAAGAAAATAAAAATAAAGGTATTGGTTCTTTTAGAATAATAGATGTTAGATAGTTAAAAAGTTTTGATGTATTCCATATGTTAAAAAATGATAATAATGTATTTCAAAAGTTAAAAAATAATGTGAAAGGGTTAATATTTTTTTGATATTTCATGCATAGAAGGAAGGGGGAAGAATAAATGTCATATTAATCGTAAATAAAATGTTATCTGCTATATTATATAATTTGTTAAACAAATCATTTCAAACACCTCATTTCATTTGCTGCACTGATCAGTTCGTCGTACGAGCGTGGTTAGTTCAACACTAGAGATCACATATAACGGCCAACACACAAAAGAATTAAAGGTAGGTGGAAGTTTAAAAACTTTTATTATAGCAAATAGAAAGATATAGTTACAATGGTTCTGTGACCAAGAAAAATATAGTTCCGAACAATTTCTCTCAGGTTGACGACATTGATTTTGTAACGAGTTATTCAGTCCAGTATGGCGACTGTTTTGTTGGTTTACAATTGTACTCGTTCAAAATCTGGAGTTCTTTTGATTACAAGACAAATATTAATTATGATTACAATAAAAAGTACATTACCTTACATTATTTGTACTTAAATGATAATGTGTTTGGTTATAATTTGTTCTGTAGTGTAAGTTAACAAATTTTCAGTGTTTTATTTTTCTTAATTAATCTTTGAAAGAGAATATACGGTTTATAGTGAGAGTTCAATTTACTGTGAGAAATATTTAAAGTGAGTTTATTCCTGGAATTTGGGTAATTCAATTATACTTATCAAATCAGACGACTTGGTATTAACAGTCGTCAGTCAAAAAGGTAATTGGGCTGCATTAGTCATCAATTTTCAATAATCTTGGGGCTTAAGTATGTCTTGCGTCCTTTTCATGTTAGATGTAGACAATTTTTTCGTTTAATTCTCGTGTAAAATGGTCCTTGGCATCAGTCAAACATTATGGTCCCTCGTCTTCTTCTTATTGGTACATATTTTTGAATTTTGATTACTTTTATACGTTTAAAAATGAAAATTTAGGTCATTCAATAATTGGCGTCTAATCTTGACGAGCGTCACTTTGAGAGTATCAGAAATTAACGGAAAAATTCGTAACCAACGTGTGTTGTCATGGTTACCTGTTAATTCTGATTGGTCAATCTTGGTTTATTACCATTGTTATCAAATTTGAATTATTATTCAAAATAGCTGTATATCTTCTGATTGCTTATATTCTTCTGTCTTCCTCCCTACATATTAAATATTATCACTACTGTTATTATTTCCTTTCAAAGATTGTTTTGATACCCCATAAGATTGGGTTCTATAAGATATTAACTTTTGTACAATTATGTCATTATTTGTTAATTACATTTCTTTTTTAATTTAAGTCCTTATTCTAACATTTTGCTTTTAATATGCTTTACAAATTATCCTTGGTTAATTACTCGCCTCGGATTTGTTAATTTCTTTGTTAATTTGTTACAATTTGTAGTTGTTTGTTTTTTGACAGTTAGGCATTTCCTAGGCCTAAGTAGCCATTCATTAATTACTTATTTCCTACAAATTACATTTCATTTTAACCTAATGAGTTTTGTTTTGTTATTATAATTGGTTGTGTTATTTGTTGATGTGTTTTGGATCTGTTTTTGTGTTATTTGTATGTTTTATATTATTTTACACGTCATGGGTTGCTAATTATTTACCAACTGATTTTCTCGTTTTCTAAGTTCTGCATGTTTATTTAACTTGCCATTGCTAACAATATGGCTATTACTTACTATAAAATATAACATCTAGGCCTATGGTCTGTACAATTCCTCCAGCCATATCCTATTCATAAATTTGATTAAACAATTATTTAACAATTATTATGTAGTGTTAGTTTACAATTCATTTCCTTTTATACTATTTTTTGGGTGTTAAACAACATCACACCTTTTGAATTAGCTTAAATAATTATCCCTTATAACATGGGGTGTTTATTGATTTTGTTTTTAACTTCTTATTTTTTTAAAATAATCTTTACCTTCACTCCATGGTAACACTATCTGTTTCCTCGTTCATGGGATTCTCTCCTTTTAACTACGATTGTATTCAATTAAACTTAACAATAAGATTCTTTTTTAATTAATACTATTATCATCACTCTTCAGTGTTCATTACTTCTTAATTAAATGTTTACATCTAATACTATTCTTAACAACATTCTTAATTACTAATATAGTTCACCATTAATCATTTAGTGTTTCTTATTGATTTACTAAGTGTTTTTTCTACCTTCACTATTTTTCATAACACTTATCATTTACACTATTCTTATTTATTCATTACCTTCATTTTTAAATTATCTATTGTTTATTATAATTTATTTAGTGTTTTTTCTTTATCACTTTACTTTGGGGTTTTTACACTTCCACTCTTGCACTCCTTGAATGTTTTTATTTTAAGTGTTTCTAAATGGGTAATCCCTGTAATTACTTTCTCTTTCTTATTTACTAAAGTTTATTTTCTCACTACCTTACTATCTCTTTCATTACAAATATCATTAATAATATTAACAAGTTTATGTCTCTATCGATTTCATCATTACATCTAACTCTAATTTGTGGGTTAGTGTATTTTTATTTCTAATAGTCTTTAATTGGGTTTCATCACATATCAGTTACCTTTATCAATTAATTGATAATAATATTTATTATTTACTTAGGTTAGTTATTGGTTTCGTTTCCAATATTACATTTGAGTGTACCATTTCTCCTGCTTGTATTCTATATTACTTGTTTGTGCCTTATCACTTGATTTCATTTTATTTCCCTTTATCGTTGGTTTGTTTCTTTTTCCTTTTTTCTCCTCCTTCACTTTCAGTGTATTTCCTTTATATCTTGGTTTTCCACCTTCTCCTTTGGGTTTATTTTATTATGTTGCATTGAGTTATTCAATTCCTTCAATTTGTTTCATTTTTGTTTGGTTTTGGTTTTTTCCCTTCTTCATTTGGTTTGGTCAATCATTTTCTTATTTGGTTTCATCTTTTCCCTTCTTCCTTTGGTTCTTTTTATTTGGTCAATCATTTTCTTATTTTAAATAATTATATATTACCTTTTATCCACTCGAGTGACACAAAGTTTCGTCTAGTTATGACGCGTTTCAGGCACAAAGTCCCATCCTCAGATAAAACTGATATTAATTTAAAACTAACTATAATATAAAATTGTAATCATGATTTTGGTTATGTCATTAAAATAAAATAAAACTTTAGATCGTATGTGAAATTGTTAAATGAAGCACGGCCGGAGCCCCCGCATGCGTGTACTCACTACCGCGATCGTCATGTGACTGGTCAAAGATTAAAATCTAAACCGATGGCAGTGTCGAACAAGTTGTTCGATGCAAAATTTATCTGATCATTTAATAAATTATTTTTGGTGGTAGTATTTTTTATAGCTTTATAAATTTCAAATTCCTCCAGACTATCCATGTGTTTACCTTTTTTACAAAAATGTAATGCTGTTAAATTTTCTTCAAAGCCAGTATATTTGTGTCCGCTTGATATTAAATGTTACGCAAAATTGAATTTATTATTATTCGGCTTGGGAATATGTTCTAAAAATCTCGTATAAAAACATCTGCGTGATTGACCAATGTAGAAAGCCTCACAATCGTCACATTTTATTTTGTATACACCGGATTTCTTTTTTACAGGTACTTTGTTATTTGGTTTCGTCTTTTCCCTTCTTCTTTTTGTTCTTTTTATTTGGTCAATCACTTTTTATTTGGTTTCGTCTTTTCCCTTCTTCCTTTGGTTCTTTTTATTTGGTCAGTCACTTTTTATTTGGTTTCGTCTTTTCCCTTCTCCTTTGGGTTCTTTTTATTTGGTCAATCACTTGGGTTAGGTCATGTCGCCGTTCGTCGTGTCATCGTCATTTTATTTTCTTTATATTAAACATTTTATTTTATACGAATTACTTTTTTATATTCAGATTCATCTTTTTTATCCCTGGTATTGGGGTGGGTTATTTGTGTTGTAACATAATACCTCTCCTTCAAAATTGATCATTTTGATAAAACACTATCATAGTTTTTTATGAAATTATCAGTTATATATAATCTTCTTCCTTTTCTTTCTTGTTTATTTCTTCCTTCTTATTTCTCTTCTTACTTGATTCACTCCATTTTATTTAGATCTGTTTTTACTTATTTCCATTAGTGTGTTCTCCCTTTTATATAATTTTTTCCCTAACTTTTTAGTAGCTGGTTTCTTCCATTACTATTCATTTTTCTGAGACCAGAGGAACATCATCTCTGCTCAGCAGGCCCGTAGCCAGAATTTTGTTTCGGGTGGGGCTCATTTCTCGAAATTTTTCCGGCGGTGGCCATATCAAGGCTAAAGATTTGCTGCTCAGCTCTGTGTTCAAACAATGTTAAATCCGGCTAATGAAGAAGGAAGATTAATTACTACTGTATTTTTTTAAATAGAAATTTATTGAGCTACAAATGACTTTAACAAATTAGGCGCTACCAATGCACCTTACACACCTAAATTCCAAATTCCAACAGGGGTTTATTATTGCTACAAGCGAGCGCCATGTCTCTTTTTTTATTTACTACAGAAGCAATCTTCTTGATTTCTTCCCTGCCATAATATTGATCACCTTATCTGGATCCACAGTAACATCCCAGTGAATGGAAATAATGGCAAGTGCACTTAGTCGGTCGTCGTTCATGACACTACGAGGTAAAGTTTTCACTCTTTTCATTGTAGAAAAAGATCTCTCTACACTAGCAGTCACTGGCAATGTAGCCAAGACAGTTAAGAGGTGGTTGATTGTACGATAATAAGTCGCATTGCAATACTCCAATACTTTCAGGACCTCAGAGTCGGTGTCAATAGTGGAAGCTCTTTCACACCACAGTTCATACTCAGCTTTTACTGCAGAAAGTGACATTTGATCGTCAAAGTATGGAGATAGACTCTCCAACTTGCTCGTTTCATCAATAGAAGCATAGCCTGGAAGAAGCACCTGGAAACTTTGGAGAATATCCTCATTTGATATGAATCTATCAGATAAATTTTGAATGAGACTCTCAACACAAGGAATGAAGACAGTCACTCTGTAATATTCTTCAACATTAGTAATTTGAGGGTTCGCACGCATCGTCTGCCTTGATGTTAGTCTTGGAACTGTCAGTTTAGTTAGGAATACCTCTTCCGCAAGCCGTGATGCAGAATTAAATATATCTTTGAAACATTTTTCTGCATCTTCTCGTTGTTTTTTAAGAGTAACAATAACCTCTTTAGCATGGCTTAGAGCTGATGCTAAATCAAGAGACTTATCTTGAATAAACACAGACAATGGCAGAGTAAAGCTAAAAAGTTTGTCACAAACAAGTAGGCTGACTAGGAAATCACTCTTCTCCACGGCTGCCAACAAAGTTAAGGCTGTTGAAGAAATCTTCCATGTCTTGTTAAAAATCTCTTCCAAGCTGATGGAAATGGATTTAAAGATCTCAACAAATGTAAGGACACTGTCATGCCTTTCGATGAATCTGGTTTCACAAAGCCGGAGAAGTCTTCTTTTTCTACTCTCTGGGGCATGTACTGAAATATCATCCTGAAGAGTTTTATTTGCATTGGGGTGGTTTCTAAAAAAGTTAGCTAATTCATTGACAACACCAAGACAGTTTTTTACTATAGGAATTGACATGGCATTTGACAGTGCAAGATTTAAGCGGTGGCTTGCACAATGAACATATCTCACCTTCGGATACTGCTGTCTGATCCTAGATTGGACACCACTGATGTGGCCAGCCATATTGGCTGCTCCATCATACCCCTGTCCAACGCATTTAGACATGTCAAGTCCTAGCTCCTCACATCGCTGCAAAATGACTTTGGTCAAGTTTTCTGCAGATTGATCATGAATTGGGATAAATCCCAAAAAATCTTCTCGAATTACTAGGGTTTGCGAATCACCATTATGAATCAGTAGGTCAACATACCTGACACAGATAGAAAGTTGTTCTGTGCTTGAAATATCCATAGTTTCATCGGCAAGTAGGCTAAAACAACTTGCATTATTTATCTTAGAAACTATTTCTTTGGTAACTATGTTTGAGCATATCTGTATAATTTCATTCTGTATATCTGGGCTCAAGTACAAAGGCTTAAAGTCTTTTTAAGTCTTCATCACCAGAGTTTGCCCTAAATTGCAAAAGAGCTCGGAATTTTCCATCCTTTTTTTCAGGTTTATCCAAAGAGAGAGGTCCACTGTCATGATCACCTCTAAGAGGTAATCTTGTTCTGCACAAAATAAAATAGTTTCTATAATTGGTTTAATAGCTGCTCTATTTTCTTCTTTTTCTCTAGCCCGTTGAGAATTTAACTGATACATGATGTCCTGACGTTTTCCTGAAAAGACTTCTAGAAATTTTTCTGCTAGCACAACACAGTTTTTGTGATACTCTTTATTAGAATGCTTCAGGAAAGTTTCTCTAGCCTTTTTCCAATCTCTGAAGCTGCTTGTTACTAGTCTCCCTGGATTTTCATGATCTCCTTTTCCTACCCCTTCGTGAAAATATCGGTATGGAGAACCATACATGACTTCCATGTTCTAAGATTTATATTTAAAATCATATTCGACATGAAATATTTCCATAGAAACTACGTCTTTCTACTTATTGCTTCAGCATTAACCACAGTACTGTGGTCACAAACGTATACCACCTCACGTTTTCGCACTCGATTTTCACTGATGATGGCAGTCGATGGCACTGCAGAAAAGTCTGGTTTTACAGAAAACATTGGACTACGGCTAAACAGCCCGGGAAGCAATTTTAACAAAAAACCCCACCCCGTTCACCTAACCTCTTCATTTATAGATATTTCATCTACGTTTCTACAGTGGATTATTACGAGCTTCTTATCAGGATACTTTATTTATAAAAAATAAGTACTTTACTCTCGTTAAATCATAAAATGTTTCAGGTAAACTACCCCTTTCTCTTAACCGATCTTCTCCAAAATCAATAAACCTTCAGTCCTCTAAAATTCAGGGATGCATGCAAAAAAATATTTGATTCTGTTTGAATGTGCGGGAGTTATCGTTCGTCATGGAAACATTTCTCTTGTTACAACTAAAAATGTTGCAGGTAAACTACCCCTTTCCCTTAACCGATCTTCACCAAAATCAACAGACCATGAGTTCTCTAAAAATCAGGGAAGTGTGCAAAAAATTATTTGATTGTCTTTGAATTTTCGGCAGTTATCGTTCGTCATACAAAAATTAACCTTTTTAAAACATAAAACGTTGCTGATAAATTACCCCTTTCCCTTAACCGATTTTCAACAAAATCAACAGACCTTGAGATCTCTTTAGTTCAAAAAGGTATGCAGAAACGTAGTTGATTCTGTTTGAATTTACGGCAGTTATCGTTCGTCATATAAAAAATTACCCTTGTCAAAACATAAAATGTTGCAGGTAAAATACCCCTTTCCCTTAACCGATCTTCACCAACACCAATAAGTAATGAGAACTCTACAATACAGGCCTGTATGCAAAACATCATTTGATTCTGTTTGAATTTGCGGCTCTTATCGTTTGCCATAGAAAAATATCGGTATGGAGAACCATACATGACTTCCATGTTCTAAGATTTATATTTAAAATCATATTTGAAATGAAATATTTCCATAGAAACTACGTCTTTCTACTTATTGCTTCAGCATTAAACACAGTACTGTGGTCACTAACGTATACCACCTCACGTTTTCGCACTCGATTTTTACCGATGATGGCAGTCAATGGCATTGCCGAAAAGTCTGGTTTTGTAGAAAACATTGGACTACGGCTAAAGAGCCCGGGATGCAATTTTAACAAAAAACTACTTCTTTGTTGCCGATAACGTAGTACACATATAAAAAATTCTCCCCTCCACCTTCAACTATAATTTTTAATAATAGAAAATTACCCCCACCCCGTTCACCTAACCTCTTTATTTATAGATATTTCATCTACGTTTCTACAGTGGATTACTATGAGCTTCTTATCAGGATACTTTATTTCTAAAAATTAAGTACTTTACTCTTGTTAAATCATAAAATGTTTCAGGTAAACTACCCCTTTCTCTTAACCGATCTTCACCAAAATCAATAGACCTTGAGCTCTCTGCAACTCAGGAAAGAGTGGAAAAAATTATTTGATTCTCATTGAATTTTCGGCAGTTATCGTTCGTCATAAAAAAATTACCCTTTTTAAAACATAAAACGTTGCTGATAAACTACCCCTTCCCTTAACCGACCTTCAACAAAATCAACAGACCTTGAGTTCTCTTTAGTTCTAAAAGGTATACAGAAACCTAGTTGATTCTGTTTGAATTTACGGCAGTTATCGTTCGTCATATAAAAAATTACCCTGGTTAAAACATAAAATGTTGCTGGTGAACTACTCCTTTCCCTTAACCGATCTTCACCAACACCAATAGGTATTGAGAACTCTACAATACAGGGCTGTATGCAAAACATCATTTGATTCTGTTGGAAGTTGCGGATGTTATCGTTTACTAAAAAAAAATGACCCTTGATAAAAAACCGTTGCTGGTAAACTACCCCTTTCCCTTAACCGATCTTCACCAAAAACGATAGGTCTTGAGTAATCTACAATTTTGGCCTGTATGCAAGCAATTATTTGATTCTGTTTGAATTTGCGGCTGTTATCGTTTGCTATAGAAAACGCCCTTGATAAAACATAAAACGTTGTGTAGCGGGTCATTTTTGGGTGGTTTTATTTTCCACAGTATGGGATAATTATATTTTTTATTTATTTCATTTTTGGGCGGGTTTGTCTAAAAGTTGGGAAAATTATTGTGTAACGAAATTCATTCCATTATAACAGAACGCATGGCAACGTTATTTCCATTGTGTAACAGACCAGTGTTGAGAAACAGTTGGAAACAAAGCGAAACGCAATCAGTGTTGAGTAATGCGGCGAAGAATTTACCACCCCAATTTTTCGCAGAACTTTGTGTGTGTGTGATCACGCCCGTATGCAACATTGATGGGCGGTGCGCCGGAGTGACGCTTGGAAAACACAACCCAAGCTGTGAAACATGGCGATGTAGCAAACCGTTTGTCGCAGCTACCAGCTCAATACCGGAAACAGCGTTAAAACCCCGCGTACTACTAATGACGTCAGCGGAGCCAAGTCCAATATTGTCCTCTGGTCACACACATATATCAGCTCCATTCCATGTATAGAGTGGTTACCACACAACAATTAAGCATGAACGGCGCCTAAAACCTGATGGCCGTGACTGCTCATTTCCCGCGACTCAACGAAACACATTGCCCAGTTCGTCACTGATTGTGTCGGCGCCGACACGGAGCCAAGCGAGCTTGGCCAAATTTTATAACTTTTTTAATCAAAAAATAGTTTCAAAGTAATGAACAGGAGTCAGTGTTAATAGTGAACATGGGAGAGTAATCCCATCAGTTATATTCTACCGTTATGAAATTATTAACATAAATGAAACAAGTTCGAATCATCACCGCGTGCCGGCCGTAAGGGGTATTCTTATAAAATGTTAAGGGCGGGGTAATTTTCTGTGTGTTTGTGAGAGTATGAAATTTTGCAGGCTGGGCTCTGTCTGTATATATATGTATTAAAATGTGATCAGTAAGGTAAGATGGTAGAATAAGTTAATATGTAGTAGCTGATAAACCGAACAAAGAAAACTGTAGTGGAACCTATAAAACAATGAGTAAAATTTTGGAACAAAGATTTAAATAATTCTAAATCATTAAAATCATTCATTCTCTTCATTCAAAATGTGTATTCATATTTATTTCGTAACCTCACACTGTTTCTGATCTCGCTTATAGGAGAACTCTGGGGGGACCCTTAGGAATAACGGTAAGTACAATAAGTGAATTAAATGTATAAAATAAGTGTGTTTTTATACAGTTGCTGGTAAACTACCCTATTCCATTAACCAATCTTCACCAAAAACAATAGGTCTTGAGACCTCTACAATTCAGGGCTGTATACAAAACATTAGTTGATTCTCTTTGAATTTACGGCAGTTATCGTTCGTCATAGAAAAAATACCCTTGTTAAAACATAAAACGTTGCAGGTAAACTACCCCTTTCCCTTAACCGATCTTCAACAAAATCAACAGACCTTGAGATCTGTATCATTCACAAAGGTATGCAGAAGAGTAATTGATTCTGTTTTAATGTATGGCAGTTATCGTTCGTCAAAACAAAATTACCCTTGATAAAACATAAAATGTTGCTGGTAAACAACCCTATTCCCTTAACCGATCTTCACCAAAACCAACAGGTCTTGCGATCTCTACATTTCAGGGCTGTATGCAAAATATTATATGATTCTGTTTGAATTTGCGGCTGTTATCGTTTGCCATACAAAATACCCTTAATAAGACAAAAAATGTGTCTGGTAAACTACCCCTTTCCCTTAACCAATCTTCACCAAAAACAATAGGTCTTTAGTACTCAAAAAAACAGGGCAGTATGCAAAAACGTATTTGATCCTGTTTGAATTTGCGGCAGTTATCGTTTGCCATAGAAAAATTACCCTTTTTAAAACATAAAACGTTGCTGATAAACTACCCCTTCCCTTAACCGACCTTCAACAAAATCAACAGACCTTGAGTTCTCTTTAGTTCTAAAAGGTATACAGAAACCTAGTTGATTCTGTTTGAATTTACGGCAGTTATCGTTCGTCATATAAAAAATTACCCTGGTTAAAACATAAAATGTTGCTGGTGAACTACTCCTTTCCCTTAACCGATCTTCACCAACACCAATAGGTATTGAGAACTCTACAATACAGGGCTGTATGCAAAACATCATTTGATTCTGTTGGAAGTTGCGGATGTTATCGTTTACTAAAAAAAAATGACCCTTGATAAAAAACCGTTGCTGGTAAACTACCCCTTTCCCTTAACCGATCTTCACCAAAAACGATAGGTCTTGAGTAATCTACAATTTTGGCCTGTATGCAAGCAATTATTTGATTCTGTTTGAATTTGCGGCTGTTATCGTTTGCTATAGAAAACGCCCTTGATAAAACATAAAATGTTGTGTAGCGGGTCATTTTTGGGTGGTTTTATTTTCCACAGTATGGGATAATTATATTTTTTATTTATTTCATTTTTGGGCGGGTTTGTCTAAAAGTTGGGAAAATTATTGTGTAACGAAATTCATTCCATTATAACAGAACGCATGGCAACGTTATTTCCATTGTGTAACAGACCAGTGTTGAGAAACAGTTGGAAACAAAGCGAAACGCAATCAGTGTTGAGTAATGCGGCGAAGAATTTACCACCCCAATTTTTCGCAGAACTTTGTGTGTGTGTGATCACGCCCGTATGCAACATTGATGGGCGGTGCGCCGGAGTGACGCTTGGAAAACACAACCCAAGCTGTGAAACATGGCGATGTAGCAAACCGTTTGTCGCAGCTACCAGCTCAATACCGGAAACAGCGTTAAAACCCCGCGTACTACTAATGACGTCAGCGGAGCCAAGTCCAATATTGTCCTCTGGTCACACACATATATCAGCTCCATTCCATGTATAGAGTGGTTACCACACAACAATTAAGCATGAACGGCGCCTAAAACCTGATGGCCGTGACTGCTCATTTCCCGCGACTCAACGAAACACATTGCCCAGTTCGTCACTGATTGTGTCGGCGCCGACACGGAGCCAAGCGAGCTTGGCCAAATTTTATAACTTTTTTAATCAAAAAATAGTTTCAAAGTAATGAACAGGAGTCAGTGTTAATAGTGAACATGGGAGAGTAATCCCATCAGTTATATTCTACCGTTATGAAATTATTAACATAAATGAAACAAGTTCGAATCATCACCGCGTGCCGGCCGTAAGGGGTATTCTTATAAAATGTTAAGGGCGGGGTAATTTTCTGTGTGTTTGTGAGAGTATGAAATTTTGCAGGCTGGGCTCTGTCTGTATATATATGTATTAAAATGTGATCAGTAAGGTAAGATGGTAGAATAAGTTAATATGTAGTAGCTGATAAACCGAACAAAGAAAACTGTAGTGGAACCTATAAAACAATGAGTAAAATTTTGGAACAAAGATTTAAATAATTCTAAATCATTAAAATCATTCATTCTCTTCATTCAAAATGTGTATTCATATTTATTTCGTAACCTCACACTGTTTCTGATCTCGCTTATAGGAGAACTCTGGGGGGACCCTTAGGAATAACGGTAAGTACAATAAGTGAATTAAATGTATAAAATAAGTGTGTTTTTATACAGTTGCTGGTAAACTACCCTATTCCATTAACCAATCTTCACCAAAAACAATAGGTCTTGAGACCTCTACAATTCAGGGCTGTATACAAAACATTAGTTGATTCTCTTTGAATTTACGGCAGTTATCGTTCGTCATAGAAAAAATGCCCTTGTTAAAACATAAAACGTTGCAGGTAAACTACCCCTTTCCCTTAACCGATCTTCAACAAAATCAACAGACCTTGAGATCTGTATCATTCACAAAGGTATGCAGAAGAGTAATTGATTCTGTTTTAATGTATGGCAGTTATCGTTCGTCAAAACAAAATTACCCTTGATAAAACATAAAATGTTGCTGGTAAACAACCCTATTCCCTTAACCGATCTTCACCAAAACCAACAGGTCTTGCGATCTCTACATTTCAGGGCTGTATGCAAAATATTATATGATTCTGTTTGAATTTGCGGCTGTTATCGTTTGCCATACAAAATACCCTTAATAAGACAAAAAATGTGTCTGGTAAACTACCCCTTTCCCTTAACCAATCTTCACCAAAAACAATAGGTCTTTAGTACTCAAAAAAACAGGGCAGTATGCAAAAACGTATTTGATCCTGTTTGAATTTGCGGCAGTTATCGTTTGCCATAGAAAAAAATCCACACACACACACACACACACACACACACACACACACACACACACACACACACACACACACACACACACACACACACACACACACACACACACACACACACACACACACACACACACACATTTCGAAAAACGACTTTTTCATGTTTTGAGTGTAGTACAATCAGAATCTGCAATAATCTCGAACATGATTTTTTTGCCATCACCATACTTCCATTTCCTTAAGGAACATGGAAGTAAAAATTACCATTTTTAAAACATAAAATGTTGCTGGTAAACTACCCCTTTCCCTTACCCGATCTTCACCAAAATCAACAGACATTGAGCTCTCTGTATCTCAGGAAGGTATGCAAAACATTATTTGATTCCGATTTAATTTACGGCAGTTATCATTCGTCATAGAAAAAATTACCCATGTTAAAACATAAAATGTTGCTGGTAAATTACCCCTTTTCCTTAACCGATCTTCACCAAAAACAATAGGTAATGAGAACTGTACGTACAATTCAGCGCTGTATGCAAAAAATTATTTGATTCTCTTTACATTTGCGGCTTTTATCGTTTGCCATAGGAAATGCCCTCGTTAAAATATAAAATGTTGCAGGTAAACTACCCCTTTTCCTTAACCGATCTACACCAAAACCAACAGGTCTTGAGAACTCTATAATTCAGAGCTGTGTGCAAAAGAGTAGTTGATTCTGTTTGAATTTGCGGTTGTTATCGTTTGACATAGAAAAAATTACCCTTGATTTTAAAAAAACTGTTGCAGGTAAACTAGCCCTTTCCCTTAACCGATCTTCACCAAAAACAATACGTCGTGAGTACTCTACAAATCAGGGCTGTATGCAAAAAATTATTTGATTCTGTTTGAATTTGCGACTGTTATCGTTCGCCATAGAAAAAAAATCTACAGACACACACACACACACACACACACACACACACACACACACACACACACACACACACACACACACACACACACACACACACACACACACACACACACACACACACACACACACACACACACACACACACACACACACACACACACACACACACACACACACACACACACACACACACACACACACACACACACATTTCGAAAAATGACTTTTTTTCATGTTTTGAATGTAGTACAATCAGAATCTGCAATAATCTCGAACACGATTTTTTTGCCATCACCATACTTCCAATTCCTTAAGGAACATGGAAGTAAAAATTACCATTGTTAAAATATAAAATGTTGCAGGTAAACTACCCCTTTCCCTTAACCGATCTACACCAAAACCAATAGGTCTTGAGAACTCTATAATTCAGAGGTGTATGCAAAAGAGTAGTTGATTCTGTTTGAATTTACGGCTGTTATCGTTTGCCATAGAAAAAATTACCCTTGATTAAAAAAAAACCGTAGCAGGTAAACTACCCCTTTCCCTTAACCGATCTACACCAAAACCAACAAGTCTTGAGAACTCTATAATTCAGAGCTGTATGCAAAAGAGTAGTTCATTCTGTATGAATTTGCGGCTGTTATCGTTTGCCATAGAAAAATTACCCTTGATTTAAAAAAACTGTTGCAGGTAAACTACCCCTTTCCCTTAACCGATCTTCACCAAAAACAATAGGTCTTGAGTACTCTACAAATCAAGGCTGTATGCAAAAAATTATTTGATTCTGTTTTAATTTGCGGCTGTTATCGTTTGCCATAGGAAAAAATCTACAGACACAGACACACAGACAGACACACACACAGACACTTTTCGAAAAATGACTTTTTTTCATGTTCTGAATGTAGGACAATCAGAATCTGCAATAATCTCGAACACGATTATTTTTGCCATCACCATACTTCCATTTCCATAAGGAACATGGAAGTAAAAACAAATAGCAGGGCTTACAATAAACACCATCTTCTTTTTTGGAGTAGGCAAGAAAGGGAAATCCGGTTTCAGTTTCTCGATCTTTTATCCACTTCTCTTGGAAACTTCTTTTTTGTTTCTTTCCTTCAGTCATTGGGAAGGCATAAGGCTGTCTAGGTAACAAAACTGAAGTAAGAGTGTTCTTTTTCATGTTATTATCTAAAAGGTCTCTGTTTATGTCCCCGATGTCAAAATAATCTGCTTGCCATACTTCTACCATTGTCGTACAAGGGTAAGTCGATGAATTTATATCGGAATCAGTTTCTATTGGAACTTCAACCGTGGAACCATACGCAGCTGCAGACATATGTCTTGGTTCCCTCTCTTCTTCAACACTGCTAGTGCTAGGGGTGCTGCTGCTTGGTAACTCTGTTAACAAAAAATAGATACGGGTAATAAAAGTAATCACCTCATGTGTCGTATCATTTGCGACAATTTATTTTAGCGATTTCATGTATAGGACTGTCTACACTAACATATTTCAGTATGAAAAAAATCGAAGCTGATCCAGTAATTGCTCAGAATTACCAAATCAAACATGTAAAGGCCCTAAAAAAAATAATTACTAATCAACGTTTAAAGTTTTGTAGCGGTCGTAAGACGGGGCTCTTGAGCTGTCATCCTTATAGACTTCATATAACATAGCACTATTATCACATAGCTAATTCATTTGAGTAGTGATTTTGTTTTGTTGTGTTCGCAATGGACATTTCTGACTGACTACTACAGCTGCTTAGATCAGATGTTTATTGTTGTTTATTCGGTGAAGGTTATGTGACTGTTTTTTTAGTGCTTTTATTATGAGTAGAAAGTTCATTTAGTGAAGTGTCTTATTTTATAAGTGAAAAGTGAAAGTAACACAACATTTTAATTTCTACTTACCATTAAAATCAACATCTTTTTTCGGTTTCTTAAAAAACGAAGTGATGTTCGATTGGCGTTTCATTGTAATTAATTCCCAAAGACTATTCTTGGCAAAGCAAAGACAAATTTACAAAACACAATTTATTATAATTAAATTTTTAAAAATTTTACCTTAATCCGTCTATGTGACCACTTGGTTTCTGTCTTCTAACGCGTTTCGGATTAATTTAATCCATCAGAGTAAAAATTCGTCGGTTATGACTTCGTTAAAACATTAAAAAGACACTAAAATACATTTATGTATATGTTCTACAAACACATCGACGTACACGGATGTGAGTGCGCACTCGACACCGGTTGATGACGTACTGCACAGTTTATTTAAGTTATCATGTTATCTATTGTTGTGTTGGGGCGTGTACTCTATGGTTATTTTATCTATAATCTTATCAATAGTGTATGTGATTTAAATGCCAATTGTTCGTTTAGTATATTATTAGGATTATTTCTGAAGGCCCGGTAAATTTCGAACTCTTCTACTGCATCCATATATCTTCCCATTTTGCAAATGTGTAAGGGTTTGCAATTTGCCTCAAAATTTGTGTAATTATGATTTAATGAAACGAGATGTTTAGCGTAATTTGATTTATTTATATTTGAAATGCTTGTGGGTAAGTGTTCTTTATATCTTTCGAAAAACCCCTGCCAGTCTGACCAATGTAATGCATGTCGCAGTCATCACATATCATCTTGTATACGCCCGTTCTTTTTTCAATTGATGTTCGTGTGGCATTATTTAACATTTTTTTGGATATTGTTATTTGTTCTAAATGTGATGTGGATGTTATGTTTTTTAAATGTATTTCTAATGAGCATTGAGAAGTTGTTAGTATAATCAACCGACCTATATATTGCGTCCATCGTGACACGGTGAGGGTTGTCAGTTCTGCATTTGTGTCTAAGCATCAAGTGTTCAACTAATGAGCTGCGGTAACCGTTTGCAATTGCAATGTGTTTAATTATATCTATTTCTTCCTTGTGGTTTTTTGGATCTAAAGGTACACTGTATAGTCTGTGTATCAGACTGTTGAACGCGGCCATTTTTTGTGAGTGCGGGTGGAAAGAATCAGCATGTATGACACCATCAGTTGTGGTGGGTTTTCTGTATATCCTGTATTGAAATTTATTATTGTGTTTCATAAAAGTTAAATCCAAAAAATTTATTGCGTTTGACTCTATTTCGAGTGTGAACTGTATGTTTTTGGTGATGTTATTCATGTAATGTAACAGCATGTTTGCCTGTCTCTTTGTCCCGTCGAAGATAACAAATGTGTCATCTACGTATCTTTTATAAAATGTAATGTTACGTTGCCATTTATTATGTGGTGATAGCAAATATGTATTTTTGAAGTTATTCAGGAAAATGTCAGCCAACAAACCGGACAAGGGTGAACCCATTGCAAGACCCTCCTCTTGAATAAAAATTGTGTTATTGAATGTGAAATAATTTTGTTTCAATATTACGTCTAGTAAAAGTAACAATTCTGTTACTTCTTGTAGATTTAACTTTCCTGTTCTTATTAAATTATCTTTTAGAATGTCCAAGGTTGTCTTTACTGGGACGCTTGTATAGAGGTTTACTATGTCAAAGGAGATTAACTTATGCTGACTATTAATTTTAAGGTCTTTAGTTAGTTTTATTAATTCAGTGCTATTTTTTATAGAATGATTGTTGTCTATGGTTATGGTAGACGGATTAACATAAGGATTAAGGTAAAATTTTTAAAAATTTAATTATAATAATTGTGACGCGGATACCAGTACAATGACTTTACAATTTATTACACCAATCACACTTTAAAAATGTTTCCCACACTAAGCACACTGTTCCAAAACCATACTAGGAGATTACTAAAATTCACACTAAACTTCGGACTATCACTTATCACTTATCTCTGTAACGCTTAACTGTATCGCTTTCTAGTTCCGCACTTATCACCTTTCAGCGAAAAGGCACGCGCTTTTATACCCGCTCGGTTGAATCTTCCCGTATATTCTAGTAACGCGAAGCGTTACCTACTAGCAAGAGAACTAGCAAATTAGCGATTTTTCTTGAAAATGAGTCACAACTATCGCCCCATCGTTGTCATCAAGTGTCGCCATCAAGTATCGATTTACTACACTAACTCGTTTAAGCAGTTATAAGGCAAAGACTTAGTTTTGCTACTGCCCCCTAGATGACTTAAATTTTTTGAAGTGAAAACTTCTATAGGCGGGCCTGGAGAAACACTTTTTGTATGCAGAAAAAACATAGAGTTTCGCGACAGCATCTCATCGGTTACGCTTTTTTTCCGTTACGGTGAGTCATCAGCTTATACATATACAGAGAGTATAGGCGGTCCCCTCTCTCCATTCGCGCGCTCAGGCCGATTTGCCTGCCCCTCTCCCGTGACTCCCGGATTACGTTCTCTGCAACGTCCACCATCCGCTTCCAGTGACACGAGCACAAACAGCGTCGATGTAATCATAAACAGGCAGCTCGCTCTTCGGACCCGAAGTCGTCTCGCGCCGAGTGTGTCGTAAAATCTCTCGAAAAACACGTAACTTTTATAGGTTAGGTTCCAGTATTGTGATTTTTAAAATATAAATTTATCATAACAAAAATTTATTTTTATATTTAAATTAATTATTATTTGAAAATTATAATTGATTAAGATTAAATTTTATATTGTTTTAATTAAATTTTATTAAAAAAATATTTTTCATAATTTTCAGTTGTAGATATTTCATAGCAATTTTGTAATACCACTAAATTAAATGTTTTTTCCATGCACAAAGCGTTTCTCCAGGCCTGAGTATAAAAGTTTTCACTTCTGTCGGCACTCCCCATCTTTTTTCTTTTTCTTGGTTGTTTACCATATTCTACTTTAGCCATTTGCTGTATATTTGCTTTATACATATATATATATATATATTTTTTTTTTCTTATACCAGTTCAGTTTTTTTTTTCTTTTGAATACATTGAATTCATTATAATTTTAGGTATTTGTCTTAGCAGTTTTTTCTTGATTTTATTTTTGTGTTTATTTTGTTTTGTTTTAAATATTATTCTGAATAATTTTTGTAAGTTTGTTGTTCTTACTTTATAGGAATTTTTGTAACTTATTCCTTATTGATTTTATACATATTTTTTTTTTCTTTTATACGTTATTTATACATTATTGTAAGGTGCTCTTACTTTGTAGGAATTTTTGTAACTTATTCCTTCTTTTAATATTTTTATATTATGGCTCATATGTCATCGAAATAGTGTCGTAAGTTGTTCTTACTTAATTTTTTGAATTTTGGTATTTCTTTATTTGTTTATTATAGGTTATTTTTCTTCGTAAAACTTTTTTATAGAAGCTTGATTATACACTCCTTTTATCTTTTTGGTGGTTATGTTACTTATTTCATAAGTATTGTTACCATTGACCTTGGTGATGACATAAGGTCCTATGTATAATAATAACAGTTTCTTTGTTATACCTTCAATCGTACTGGGTAGCTCACGGTTTTTTATTAATACTCTTTCTCCTTCGTTATATTTAATTGTTTTAATTTGGTTTTGAGAATACTTTGCTTTTTGTTTCTCGATTTTTTTCCATTATTTGGCTGTACCATTTGTTTTCATCATACGGGTCTTCTGGGTTGTTCGGAAATTCTATTAGTTCCTGTATCTCTCTATGGGGTTTTCTTCCAAACATCATTAAATATGGGGTGTTCTCAATAAAATGGTGATAACTTATATTCAAAAATACTTTGGTTGAAGTTAAATATTTCTGCCATTCCTTTTGATTATCATTGCAATACGTTCTCAGAATACGTCCCACCTCTCTTAACACTCTTTGTGCGGGGTTACTGCTAGGGTGGTATACAGATGTTTTATATGTTTTTATGTTCAATTTTAATAGTTCCTCCTTCCACTTTTTCCCTTTGAATTGTGTTCCATGGTCTGTTATTATCATGTATGGTTTTCCAATTTCTGTAATATATTTATTTTTTATGATGTCTAATATTTTATTTGTTGTGGCTCTGTTTATAGCGTATAATTTGGTGTACTTGGTGTAATGGTCCAATAGAATCACTATGTACTTGTATCTGTATCTCCCTCCACTACGTGGGAATGGTCCACATATGTCGAGAAACACCTTTTCCAGTTTTGCGTTTGAAGTGATGGGTATCATCGTTCCATCCTTTCTCTCGTTATTTGTTTTGACCATCTGACATATTGTGCAGGTTTTACTGTTTTTATTTACCTTTTTAGTTATAGGCCTACCTTTTATGAACATTTCTTCCTCTAATGCTTTTATCATTTTGAGTGTTCCCATGTGTCCGTATCTGACATGGTAATTGTGATATTATTTTTTCTTTAATTAGAACTCAATCAATTTTAATTCGACTCATTTCTTTATTTCTGATTTTTTCGGTGCCATCTTGTGTTGCCAACTACAAGAAAAAAATATGTACTTACCAGGGCCAGGTCCTTTTCGGCGAACACAGGAGAACAGAATGGTTTATTTGCAATACTTAGTTTAATTCACATTTGCATTGGACAAAAAATTTATTTACTCTATAATGCACATAATAAAAAATTAAAACTTCTTTTCCTGCACTTACATACTTTTGCAAATTTAGCTACAAACTCATGAAATGAATTCCATTAAAATTAATTTTCTTACATCTTTTCCATTATTGATTTTTTATTATTTATTAATTATATTTCTTTCCTTTTATACACAAACCAGCACTTCTTTTATATTCTTATATTCGCACTCTCTCTCTCTCTCACTCTCTCTCTACATTTCTGCACCCCCCCCCCCCCCGGTTTATTAAGTTCATTAGTTTAAGTTTATTTTAGGCTGCCAGTTCTTTTGTAAAACATTCTAAAATTTCTTTTTTTTTTCCTTTTAAAGCTTTTAGATTTACCCCTTGTTGGTTACTTATCTGCCAAATTTAAGATCTTGACGAGTCCGTCTCTACCACGTATTTCGTTTCTATTCCGCACATTTTCCTTATTTCATTCATTCACCGGAACTATAACTTTATTAAACTGTTTACTTTTGATTTAAATTCACCTTTTTAAATAAATTGTTACATACGGGGCCCGTAAACTTGTTTTATAACTTTTATTTTTTGACTGGTCGGCTCACGAAGTAATTTTATACTGGGCTGAGACGAATGGCACTATTTTGTGAAGTGGTCGCGGCTGTTTGACCAATTCTTATTGTTCTAAGTTTTGTATCACTACGCCAGTATGCACTTAATATGTGAGGTCTGGCTGACACACCCCGCATAGCAGCGTGACGTATGCACTGACGTAATATCATATGATGTTCTGTTACATAATCTTTAACTATTTTGTTTTCTATTGATTTGGAACTACTATTTTCCATATCCCTTGGTTCCTTTTGGTTTTAATGAATAGTATATCTTTGTGTATGCAATAAAAATTATTTATAACTTCCTCAGATTCCATCAGTCTTCTTCGTATGTTTAAGATTTTGGTGTCTTACTTCTGCTGTAGCACTATTTCGTTTACAATATCTTCCAGGTCCTTCCTATCCTTTATTATGTAATACACTTTGGCGATCTTCTCCTTTTCTCCTTCAAATGTTTGGTTTTTTACATTTATTCTGGACAATTAGTAAATTTATTTATTATGGTTTGATAGTTCTCATTTAATTCGTCTTAGTCGTTTAGTCATTTCTTGTCAATTATTCTTAAGTTTTTTCTTTAAATATTATTTATGTTTTTTGTTTTGGTGATTATTAATTGGTTTAATTAATTTAATACACCTTCCCTTCCATTGGTTTGCTTGGTCATAACTCTGAAAATCAGTCCCCTTTCTCTGTGTTCTTCTTCACTTTGTTTACCCATGGTCCATCATTTCCTCTGCACTTGTGGTTCGGATGACCTTGGTGTATAGAACTATCTTCTTCCTTGTGATATAGGTTTCTTCTGTCTTGTACCACAATTCTTCTAATATCATATGTTCATTGGTATCCATTACTGCTTCCATCATTTTATTATGTGGTTCATTATTCAGAGAAGTTAATCTTACCTCCATCATTGATGTTATCATTGGTTTTCTATTCAGCATTTCTATTTCTGGTATCTTCCATTTTCTTATCGATTTGCTGAAGTTTTCCTCCACTGGTTTGTTGTGAATTCCCTCTATAATTGCTTTTAAGGTCCTCCTACAATCTTTATATATCATTAATTTGCTTTGGTCGGTAATGGGTAAATTAAACACATCAATTAGTCCGTTCTTCATCATCTCCAATTCTTCTCTTGTTTTTAGTAGTTTCTTTTTATATATTTTTCCTATCTCCTTTGTTTTCTTCATCTTCTTAATTATTCGATTCTTCTTTACTCTTCTACGGTTGGTTTTTATGTGCTTGATTTTCTTATTGTTGTGGTTATTTTTATTCTCAGAAAACAATATACTTTTGTCTTCTTTAATTTCTATCTCCTTACTACCTTCAGAAGTGGTGTCTGGTGTTTCATTTAATTGTGATAAACCACTATATTGTTTCATTGAGTTGATCCGCTGGATAAATTGTTTCTTCCCATTTCTTATTCATCCCCGTTTTTGTCTGTTTGACTTCTTCACGATGTCCTATTAGTATGTATCTTAATTCTCCCTTCAGTTCTTCATGGCTTTTTTGGATGTCCTCCGTCAATTGCTGTTGTAGTGCTTCTTGGTTCTTTCTTAAGGTATCACTGTGTTCCTCCATTTTCTCATTTATTTGCTGCTTCAAGGTTTCACTATTCCCTTCAATTTTGTTGTTCAGTGTCTCAATATCTTCCCTTAATTGTTTCTTTAAGTTTTCACTTTAAATCTCATTTTGTCTCCATGAATTTTCATTAATTTTTTCCTCCATTTGGTCTATTTTTTCATTATTTTTGTCTATTTTTCCATTAATTTCCTCCTTCGTTTTCTTTGAAGTTTCTGCGATGAAATTCATTATATCTTGCAGGCTCAGGTCCTCCTTCTGAATGGGTTTACTTGGTTGGTCCCCGACTATTCCTTCCACTTCCGATTCTGGTTGGGTTGGGTCTTCCGGTTGGTCCTCTTGGGGATCCTCTTCGATCATTTCCCCGATCATTTCTTCAATCTCTTCCATTTCTTCTTGGTCGGTACCTTCAGTTCCTTTCTTTGCTTGATATCTTGTAACCGTGGAATGTCTCATAATCACCACTAGTCTTCTTTTCTAGCCTCACCAGTTGGTCGCCAATCTTTAACGATTAGCTTCTGTCGTCTCTGCAAATTATGTATATTGTGTGTTCGCCTCACACTGGTGTCGTTACTTCAATATTTAATGCTAACGAAGTCCGTAGCGATGGTTTAATTACCAGTACAACGCAGTAGTAACCTTACCTGTTATTAAATAGGGTTACGTGAATCCCGGGTGGCACCAAATTGTTTATTGAAAACAATTAAACTTATAAAATAATGTGTTAAAAAGGTGCTCTCAGCGATGACGGCCGGGGCATTCAAATTTATTCCCGCCTGTTCGACCTCCTGAATCGAGTAGGTAGTTTGTCGAATTGCAGCGTGAGCGCTGGCCGTCAAATCTAGTTTTCGTTAACAAGCACAAATTATACAATACACTCCCTATGAAATAAAAACAATGGTTATACTCTGTACTAGTTACTTTAATTATTGATTTGTAATGTTTCAGTCTGACAAGAAAATTATACTTGTTTATTAATAAATTTGCACCGACAGTTATAAAACAATTTCTCTCAGGTTGACGAAATCGATTTTGTAACGAGTTATTCAGTCCAGTATGGCGACTGTTTTGTTGGTTTACAATTGTACTCGTTCAAAATCTGGAGTTCTTTTGATTACAAGACAAATATTAATTATGATTACAATAAAAAGTACATTACCTTACATTATTTGTACTTAAATGATAATGTGTTTGGTTATAATTTGTTCTGTAGTGTAGTTAAGTGTGTTTCTAAAGTTCATATTCGATCAACAGGTTACATTCTAAGTTAACAAATTTTCAGTGTTTTATTTTTCTTAATTAATCTTTGAAAGAGAATATACGGTTTATAGTGAGAGTTCAATTTACTGTGAGAAATATTTAAAGTGAGTTTATTCCTGGAATTTGGGTAATTCAATTATACTTATCAAATCAGACGACTTGGTATTAACAGTCGTCAGTCAAAAAGGTAATTGGGCTGCATTAGTCATCAATTTTCAATAATCTTGGGGCTTAAGTATGTCTTGCATCCTTTTCGTGTTAGTTGTAGACGATTTTTTCGTTTAATTCTCGTGTAAAATGGTCCTTGGCATCAGTCAAACATTATGGTCCCTCGTCTTCTTCTTATTGGTACATATTTTTGAATTTTGATTACTTTTATACGTTTAAAAATGAAAATTTAGGTCATTCAATATAATTGGCGTCTAATCTTAACGAGCGTCACTTTGAGAGTATCAGAAATTAACGGAAAAATTCGTAACCAACGTGTGTTGTCATGGTTACCTGTTAATTCTGATTGGTCAATCTTGGTTTATTACCATTATTATCAAATTTGAATTATTATTCAAACTAGCTGTATATCTTCTGATTGCTTATATTCTTCTGTCTTCCTCCCGACATATTAAATATTATCACTACTGTTATTATTTCCTTTCAAAGATTGTTTTGATACTCCATAAGATTGGGTTCTATAAGATATTAACTTTTGTACAATTATGTCATTATTTGTTAATTACATTTCTTTTTTAATTTAAGTCCTTATTCTAACATTTTGCTTTTAATATGCTTTACAAATTATCCTTGGTTAATTACTCGCTTCGGATTTGTTAATTTCTTTGTTAATTTGTTACAATTTGTAGTTGTTTGTTTTTTGACAGTTAGGCATTTCCTAGGCCTAAGTAGCCATTGCTTATTAATTTCTTATTTCCTACAAATTACATTTAATTTTAATCTAATGAGTTTTGTTTTGTTATTATAATTGGTTGTGTTATTTGTTGATGTGTTTTGGATCTGTTTTTGTGTTATTTGTATGTTTTATATTATTTTACACGTCATGGGTTGCTAATTATTTACCAACTGATTTTCTCGTTTTCTAATTTCTGCATGTTTATTTAACTTGCCATTGCTAACAATATGGCTATTACTTACTATAAAATATAACATCTAGGCCTATGGTCTGTACAATTCCTCCAGCCATATCCTATTCATAAATTTGATTAAACAATTATTTAACAATTATTATGTAGTGTTAGTTTACAATTCATTTCCTTTTATACTATTTTTTGGGTGTTAAACAACATCACACCTTTTGAATTAGCTTAAATAATTATCCCTTATAACATGGGGTGTATATTGATTTTAACTTCTTATTTTTTTAAATAATCTTTACCTTCACTCCATGGTAACACTATCTGTTTCCTCTTTCATGGGATTCTCCCCTTTTAACTACGATTGTATTCAATTAAACTTAACAATAAGATTCTTTTTTAATTAATACTATTATCATCACTCTTCAGTGTTCATTACTTCTTAATTAATTGTTTACATCTAATACTATTCTTAACAACATTCTTAATTACTAATATAGTTCACCATTAATCATTTAGTGTTTCTTATTGATTTACTAAGTGTTTTTTCTACCTTCACTATTTTTCATAACACTATCATTTACACTATTCTTATTTATTCATTACCTTCATTTTTAAATTATCTATTGTTTATTATAATTTATTTAGTGTTTTTTCTTTATCACTTTACTTTGGGGTTTTTACACTTCCACTCTTGCACTCCTTAAATGTTTTTATTTTAAGTGTTTCTAAATGGGTAATCCCTGTAAATACTTTCTCTTCCTTATTTACTAAAGTTTATTTTCTCACTACCTTACTATCTCTTTCATTACAAATATCATTAATAATATTAACGAGTTTATGTCTCTATCGATTTCATCATTACATCTAACTCTAATTTGTGGGTTAGTGTATTTTTATTTCTAATAGTCTTTAATTGGGTTTCATCACATATCAGTTACCTTTATCAATTAATTGATAATAATATTTATTATTTACTTAGGTTAGTTATTGGTTTCGTTTCCAATATTACATTTGAGTGTACCATTTCTCCTGCTTGTATTCTATATTACTTGTTTGTGCCTTATCACTTGATTTCATTTTATTTCCCTTTATTGTTGGTTTGTTTCTTTTTCCTTTTTTCTCCTCCTTCACTTTCAGTGTATTTCCTTTATATCTTGGTTTTCCACCTTCTCCTTTGGGTTTATTTTATTATGTTGCATTGAGTCATTCAATTCCTTCAATTTGTTTCATTTTTGTTTGGTTTCGGTTTTTTCCCTTCATTTGGTTTGGTCAATCACTTTCTTATTTGGTTTCGTCTTTTCCCTTCTTCCTTTGGTTCTTTTTATTTGGTCAATCACTTTCTTATTTGGTTTCATCTTTTCCCTTCTTCCTTTGGTTCTTTTTATTTGGTCAATCACTTTCTTATTTGGTTTTGTCTTTTCCCTTCTTCTTTTTGTTCTTTTTATTTGGTCAATCACTTTTTATTTGGTTTCGTGTTTTCCCTTCTTCCTTTGTTTTTTTTTAATTTGGTCAATCACTTTTTATTTGGTTTCGTCTTTTCCCTTCTCCTTTGGGTTCTTTTTATTTGGTCAATCACTTGGGTTAGGTCAAGTCGTCGTTCGTCGTGTCATCGTCATTTTATGTTCTTTATATTAAACATTTTATTTTATACGAATTACTTTTTTATATTAAGATTCATCTTTTTTATCCCTGGTATTGGGGTGGCTTATTTGTGGTGTAACAATATAAAAACTATGCATAAAATTAATGGCTTGTATAAGTTAATGATTCATCTCCATTAAGTAGTGCTCAAGTTTCCAAAGTTTTAATATTATGATGTCCGTAATTAAAACATCAGAGCAGGTTTATTGTGTATGAGGGTACACCATGGACAAACATTTTCAACATTTCCTATTCAGCGTTGCTTAGAGTAAAGCTGCAAATCTACAGTGTACGTTTCACAGAACAAACACGCGGAAAAGAAGGAGCGCTCCGAAGTCACTCATGGACCCTCAGCATCTTGCAGAGGGTTCATTCCCTAAAGACGAAAAGTCTGTCTATGAATCGTTCCTCTGTAAACACGTGCAGTTACACTGCCCAGCGATCCACAGGAAGCAAATCGCTATCCATGCTGGACACTTTTTCGGCTTGCACGCGTTATGTTGGTATGGGTTTCGGCACTTTCCATTTAAAAAGCGTGCAAATGTAAGAAAATAAACATTAATGAGGCCAGAAATAACGCGAATTTTGTGTGTGTGTGTGTGTGTTCCCTGCCTTTTTATTGCGGTAGTCATAATAATAAAATGGAAACGTAAACATTACATAATTGAGATATGCTTGCCTGCCACGAACGATATATTTTCTCTCATACATGATTTACATTCAAATGAAAAAATTATAATTTTATTGCCTGGCAACAAAATAATTTTATTTTTAACAATTACCATTGTTTGAAAAAGTTTAAATGAATTTTCAAGTACTTTACTGTTGTTAAAATGTAAAAGGTTGCAGGTAAACTACCCCTTTCCCTTAACCGATCTTCACCAAAAACAATAGGTCTTGAGAACTCTACAATTTAGGGCTGTATACAAATTATATTTTGATTCTGTTTGAATTTGCGGCGGTTATCGTTTGCCATAGAAAATACCCTTGTTAAAACAAAACGTTGCAGGTAAACTACCCCTTTCCCTTAACCGATCTTCACCAAAAACAATAGGTCTTGAGAACTCTACAATTCAGGGCTGTATGCAAAACATTATTTGATTCTGTTTGAATTTGCGGCTGTTATCGTTTGCCAAAAAAAAAAATTACCCTTGATAAAACAAAACCGTTGCAGGTAAACTACCCCTTTCCCTCAACCGATCTTCACCAAAAACAATAGGTCGTGAGTACTCTACAAATCAGGGCTGTACGCAAAAAATTATTTGATTCTGTTTGAATTTGCGGCAGTTATCGTTTGCCATAGAAAAAAATCTACAGATAGACAGACAGACAGACACACAGATTAGACACACAGACACACACACAGACACTTTTCGAAAAACGACTTTTTTCATGTTTTGAGTGTAGTACAATCAGAATCTGCAATAATCTCGAACACGATTTGTTTTTCCATCACCATACTTCCATTTCCTTAAGGAACATGGAAGTAAAAGGTATACATACTTTGTACCTTGTTTTATGGTTTGCATAATTTGTATAATTTTGCTTATTAATCTGTGTGGACCTGCACACTATACACATGTATGTGCAGTTTGATTACAATTGTGATCACAGAATTTTTTAAGTAACCTGATGTTATAATTTTATGAGTCCTGTTGCTTTCATGACCCAGTTGTAAATATTAGGTATCAGATGTATAGATGTAAATATGGGTTTAGAGTGTAAGCCATGTGACAGTGTTTAGTATGTGAAGTTGAAATCTTCTTCGGACAATTTGAAGTGCCTTCAGTTTCTGTTAGCACTTTGAGTACCGTGGCGTTTGTGCATAGACCATCCCCTATGACCAGTGTTTTTTTAAAAAAGAAGCACTGTTGTATAAACACTCATAAATACTTAATATAATGTAATACTAAAAAAATAATTATACCACACTTTTTCCTTCTTTCCTCTTATGAAAATACTTATAATATTTTTATTATTGATTTTATATATTGCAACTAAAGCTGTTTAAAAATACATTTTTTTGTACAATTATTTTAACCAAAAAATTCGGTCAAATATTGTTTATCGATTTTGTAATTAATAATATAGTAATTAAAACAAACACGCTCGCTGCTATCAATAACATGCAAAATAAATACGAAATAACCTCATAATAACCGCAAACCTCACGTAAACAAAAATCGCAACTTCCACCTTGAACACGCAAAATGTAAACAAAGTCATGACGCTCCCAACTGTACAAATTATTTTCCTAAAAACTATTTTCTTCAGTCAGTGCTGCAATCTGATGGCAGAAACACGAACTAAATGTCAAATAAAACTTCTGCATTCTGTAACTTACCTCAAAAAGTCACTGTTCGGGTCGTCATTTATAACTTAACACTCATTTCGTTCTTCAAAAGTGACTTACCTTTTTTAAAATCTTGTTCACTTACAACTTTGTTTACATGCTGGTTCAGGCGCCATGTTGCTGATGTTGCCAACATAATACATATTAAATGCGGGTCCGGGTTCGTTAAGCGAGCACAAGAGACTGTGTAACGGGTCAAATAAAAGGATTTTATTCTATTTAATTTTTGGGGTTTCATTTTATTAAATACTAAATTCATTTTCCATCTGTGTATACAGCCACGTGTTTGAATAAGAGCATTGTGCGAACAAAGAAATGGTACGCAATAGCTGTTGTGAAACATTTGCCAAAGAATGTGCCAGACGTCAATTCTTAGAACTTTGCGGCTGTGCGACCCGCGCCCAAACGCACTACACCAGCATGTGCGCAAACGACGCCACGGTAGTAAAACAAACATGGTTTGACGACAATATTTCTGTTCGCCTCATGGTCCTAGCTGGCGGATGTGGGTTTAAGTCCAACCTACTTTGTGACGTCGGCCAGTGCACAACAAATATCGTCGACGGCGAAAACGACAAAAGTACATGTGTTGAATGAACAGTGACGGACGATCCGATCATGAGGCCTTGAAACTTCCGCTCTGTCCGAGTGTTTGGAGGGAGGCATGTTGGTAACGCTCTTGCCCAGTCGACTAGCAACATAGGCCACGCGTGGCAACTATCAGTTTTCTGCCCGGGCAAATCTTCATATTTTTTCTTAAGTCGGCCGACAAAATATCTATGTGACTTTACAAAATACGTATAACAGTGCAATCAGTGGTGGAGAGTGAACATCGAACTTTATTAAATATTATAAACTTTGCAATGTCCGGAGAATGAAAGACTTTGGGAGACGCACCACGTGGTCGGGGAGGAGGACGCCACACATGTAACGTTTCACCTTGAACCCTTATTGTCATTAATTTTACCTAAAATGGGGGGTTTAAACTAAATGTGTGAATGTGAGAATGGGCAGGCTGGGCTGTCTGACTTATGTATTATAAGGTAAGATGCTAGAGTAAGGTTAAAATAGTAATTGTCGTAATCATGGAGTGAGTTACAGAAAAAATATTATGTATGTATTTCATTTTCTAATTTTGGGGAAATAGTCTGACATGAAGGTTTAAAAAGATTAAAAAATAAAATTTTAATTAATTTCTCTTCAAAAAATGCGTTGCGTAAGTGATTTACCTAACCTGTAAACCATGCTTGCTTCTACGTTCGTGTGACAAGATCCTGGCCCAAGAAAACAGTTAGAAGGTAGGTGGAAATAAATAAATAATGTATTTATATTTGTATTAATAGATAATAACTTCACAACTGAATGGTTTTTAGAAATAACATACTCGGACATTACTGTTGCAAACTGGTGTTTTTAATTATCGTAATTTTAAACATTTGAAAAAACACATTAAAAACAAGATGGAGTCTCGTTCCTTTAACAAAAACAAAATGGCTGCGCGATATTTTCGCTGCTTCAGCCTTACTCGTGACACAATTGCATGATATATTTTATGTTCAAGTTACCCTGGTTTACTATAAAATGACTTAAAAAAAACATACTGCAGTTTAATATTTTACTTTGTTACGTCTTCTACGTCACGTAACATATAAACCAATGCCTCGTGGCTTTATATGTGTACCGGTACGAACTCTCATACACACATACTCCCCACAATACAATTCAACAGTACATTCTTACAAATTTTAATATATTTGAGCTCAAAATTTAAAGAAAATAGTTTATAGCTGAAATTTTGAAAGTAATTACTTTCCTGAGTTTGTTGAGTTGGTGATCGAGTCAGGCGTCCTCGTTGTTCAACTGCTGTTCTGCCGAAGTGTTAACTGTCTCTCTGTTCAAACTGCTTCCACTGATTCTACGTTACATTTTTATATACTGCTAGTTATAAATAGTTTAGATTTTACTTATTTAATTACATTTTTAAATACTTTTTATGTACTTGCTGGCCAGCAATTTGTAGCACGTGCAGTCGCACTGATGGTGTTGCTTCGACTGAGAAAGACAACATGGCGTATATTATCCAAGTGGAAGGGTTAATGCATCATCGTTCTATTGTTTTGTGGCGATGACGTCCCTGTTTTACGGTGCAGTTATTACGTTTTTGCATTATTTTGATGACGTTTCTAGGAGTGGTCTGTTCATTGTTAGCAGACTTGCTGTCTTGGGTCACGTACGGCACTGACCTTGACGCCGACTCGTCCTGGCAAACGGTGTTGTTTCATAGTTGAAGAATTTTACCCTCACATATTCGATTACATTGAATTTACA
Organism: Magicicada septendecula; assembly: GCA_034769895.1. Taxonomy (NCBI): domain Eukaryota; kingdom Metazoa; phylum Arthropoda; class Insecta; order Hemiptera; family Cicadidae; genus Magicicada; species Magicicada septendecula. The sequence continues at coordinate 242,878,433 of CM068367.1, read as the reverse complement.
ATACAATTATATTTGTTAGGTCCCTAAAATCCCTACATGGACCGATTGTACCGTTACAATTCGTTCTGTGGCGTAATAGTACGATGCAAAGCATTTGAAAGCATTGAAAAGTGAGTGGCATAATATTACGCTGCCTGTCAAAATACCAAGTCCACTGGGGGTACAATATTACGCCGTTGGTCCTCAAAGTGTTAACCAATTACACTCATGTGCATGTGTTATGATGTGCGGAACAATTGTGTTTCCTCTCTTAGTCACATTTCTCTATTAACTTTTATTCATCTGGCTTTTTCCAAAGCCTTTTGATTCTTATTCTACAAGTCCAGTGTCACCAATTTCCAATAACCATAATTCAATAATTCCACATTTCTTTTATCTAGAGATGTTACTGTGCACTATTTTTTCTAGGGTATTTAGTCTTGTACTTAGTAAGTTATGATGTCTACATACTTTAGAAAATGTTTTCCTTCACACCATATTAATATTTGTCATTGATATTTCTCTTTTCTGAAAGAAAACTTATTCAGTATTATGTAGTTTTGATATTTTCAGTAGTCATTCTATGTTCTGTCACTTCTCATGTAGTGCAATGAGGTCATTTCATAAATGTATATCTCATCTTTTCTCAAGTATATTTCATCTTTATATTCTTTCTGCTTTTCATTTCTCTGATCTGGTGTTTGTTGGTCTTCTGTCCAGTATATGCCTCAGTGTATGAATTTATGTCTTTTATACATGAGAACAATATCACAAATTTTTATTTTCTCTGTATTTTCACTCCACTTGCAAATGTTTCTTCTATATCCACATATCTGATATACAGGAATGCTTGGGCCAGATCTTTAACTTATACCCTTATTTATTGATGCCTGTCTCTCTTCTTGAATGGGAATTAATAAATTCTATTTTTCCAAAGCTCAGATTTTTGTACAATTAAAAAAAATTTTTTTTTACTTCAAACAACACTTTCTGTATTCTACAACAGACCACAGTGCACAGTGATCATTCTTATTTCATAATTTGCATGTTTAATTTTATGGCAGATCAGGAATTTTTATATGATGCTGGGTTTGATTGTAATTTGTTATTGTTTATTTAAAAATAGTAATACCAGTTTACAGTTTAGTAAATTGCATTTAAATGTCATGAATTACATTACAGATACAAGGCTGTCGTGGGTGTCTTGTGGACCTCGTTTAACAGTAGTAGACAATAGTGATGGATCTAAGAGAACTGGGTGGACTTTTAGTGGCCTACAGAGGGATGCAAAGACAAAGGTGTGTTTAGTTTTGTATGTTACATAATAAGAGATAACATGTGCATGCCTAGATTCTCAGAGTATATGCTGAAAATGTACAAAATTGAAAGTTTATTTAAGGGGGGATGGTATCTAAAATTTTGTTAATTGAGATTATTTGAATCCTTGTGAACTATACAGTAGTCATGATCCAGTTGAGACTACAGTAGACTATATTAATTTAGTTATTACTTGTTTAGTAATGAGTAAATTGTATATATATGTAAACATGCATACAGGATAGTAGGGTGCATGGTTTTTTGAATAATAGTAATGATTTTATTACAGGTGACATGTGTAACAGAATTACCACAGAAACATAGAAGTTGCTCTTTGCTTATCGTTGGTTGTGAAAATTCAGTAACAGGAGGTACTGTGTGTATATATCATACTGGCACATCTCGACTTCTGAAAGCAATACACATGACTGAAAAGGTGAGGATACAAGTACACAATGTGTGTCACTTATTATACTGAGTGTTTAAATCCACTGTTAATATCAATATAGTGTAACTAGTATTTGATATAGTCATAGTAGAAGGTTAATGGCACATTAGTAGTATTCAAAACAATGATATGTATGTATGAAGTAAGTAATTAAAAGCTTAACAGATTACAGATTATTTGTAAGAAATTTTCCAGTTTCCTGGACCTTAGTGTATTTTGGGACATTTCATATTTATGTAAACAGAAGTAGGTGTTGCTTATTTTAAATCAAGTGAGGTTTGTTGACAGTTTTAATCACTTAGTTATTGTCACTAGTTTTTTATGGGCGTAAATAAAACTGTACTTAAGAAAGATTTTCAGTTTTCAGTATTTTTTGATTGTCATTTCATATTTCATGTTTATACTGTGGTCTTACAAAATTCTTTCTCAAATTTGAAATAATGCTAATAGTGAACTCCGGATTATGTAGGAGTGGATTAACTGTGGTTGTGGTGTATGATTTGTTATGGAAATCAGACAGGATGAGTTGTGTGTATGTAAAGAATGGCTAAAATTCTCAAACAGGAGGCAGACATTGGTTTTTTATAATTAAATAATATGTTGAAAATGACTTAAAATTTACCAGTACTTTTTCTATATACATAGTTGTTCATTTCCCAGGACAACAGCCCGTGTTTGTCTGGACCATACCATAAATGGCCTCCGCCCTATATCCATCCTGGGTTAACTTTTATTTAACCAAATGTGGTTGCAGTGTTATGATAAATGTGCTTTATATAAGAATTAACAAACATGTCTTCTCATCTCGTTGTTGCTTTGTCAGACCTATATTGTCAATGCATGCCATCAAAATTGTTTGAAAATGTTAATATTTTCTTTGTCACTTGTTTTACGCTCCAAACTTTGTCACTTGGTCACTGCAAATATATTTTTTAGATAAATGGCAATTTAATTAAGATCTATTTAATGTGACTTCCAAATTGACATGCGGGAATGTAGAGAGAGTGAGGATTTAGTGTTCTTTTTAGCAACTAAGCAATGATGTTTAAATTGCCCCTCTCATAGCATGTGATGTAGGTTGCCATTTCTTTTCAATAGACAGCAAATATGCCTTCGCTTCCAGTGCATACTATGCATTCTGTTTTGTTTGTCGGAGTTAATTGTTTGATTTTATGTGTAATGTTGTGTTTGTTGTTTGTTGTTATTTCTTAATAATAAACAAATGAGTATATGTAATTACTGTGGTTTTAGAGTAATAATTAAACTTGAAAATTATGTTCAGTGAACATTTGTACAGACTATTTTAAATATATTTGTTATAAATATCTTCAGACACTGAAGGTATTACATTTACCGGGAAATGCAAGAACTCAGAAATTACAGTGGTCTTTATTGGGAAGCTCGGTACCAAATGGGTTAAATGTACCAAGGGGGAGCCATTGGAAAACAACAACAACAAACATCTTCAGACACAGGAGCCGGTAGTTTAGGGAAACAGGGTCAATTGTAAGTTGTGAGTGATATAAATGGTGTGACACCTCTGTCCTCAGAATTACAAAGCGAAAGTGGGGTGTATCGTCAGGAAACCCATTGATCAAAACATAAACTTGAATGCAATATAAGAGTGATAATGCAATGTAACTTGAATGCAATGTAAGTATAGTAACGTCTGTACTTGATTTTGATACTATTTATTTTAAAAATGAGTTTATTCATCAGTGTTATTATTTAAAATCATTGATATCAACTGAGCCCTGAATGCTATAGGTTAAGTAAGATGAAACACTTAAAACCTCGCAGCACATCTATAGCTTATGGCTCAGTTACCCTGTCAGATTATGAAATTAATCAAATGCAAATTAAAAATGTTAAAAAGAGAACAGATGTTTCAACTCTGTCAAACGTTTAAAACTTTTGCTATAAACAACAGTCTGCCATTAGCCTGCTACAAGCTGTCACCATTGGATCATGTGGTTATAGAGTACAATGTGGCAAAACAGTATTGCCACCACTTGAACTGTCGATTCGGAACTTATATTAAACAAAAATTACCGGTTTGGCCCGAATATAAGACAGCCTAGATTTTTGAAGGTGTTTTACAGGAAAAAAGGGGCTGCATATTAGACAACACTGAATTTTTTGAAGTGTTGTATGAGAAAGAGAATTAAATGGTCTAAATATCATACCTTGAAGTTACACTAAGTAAATATGGCTATTTTACATTAAAGGTGAAATCATAAGTGTTAAAGTACCTTACTGTTTTTAGTTCCAGTCATTATCCTCGTTTTGTCTTCTTCTCTAAGTTCATATTCAGAATTGGTACTGGAATCAGATTCATAACTGGAGTAGTCTTTCCACAAAATGTCATTCTCACTCCCATCCATGTTATTAGAATCACATTTTTTAAACCCCTTTACAATGGATTCACTTTTGATTTTTCCCCAGGCTGTGATTATCCACTGGGCCAGTAACTGTATGCTTGGTTTCTTCAACTTGTCTGTCGGAGTCAATGCGTGGTTTCCATTAATTAACCAGTCACTATAGTTCTTCTGTAAGTAGTCCTTAAATGGTTTATTAACAACCACATTTAAAACTTGAAGCTGAGAAGTCATTCCCCCAGGGATTATAACAAGATCATTGTTCATTTCTGCAACCAGCTTCTTTATTTTCTCACTTGTGTGTCCATGAAAGAACTACCTCTCTGCCCTAGTACCTGGGCAGCACGTGGTCGACGTCCCCAAACAACCTTAAGCCAATCTGCCATAAGCTCTTCAATCATCCACCCCATTTCCTGTGCTCTAAAAACAATCCCAGCTGGTAACTCTTCCTTTGGAAGCATTTTTCTCTTCAAAATAACGTATGGCAGAAGTTTTCTTCTGTTGGCAGTAACTCATAGCATCACAATATTGCGTGACTTTTCATTGCCTATAGATTTAATTATAACTGATTTTGCACCCTTTCTGTCCCCAGTAAAATTTGCTAGCATATCGAAAAATACTAGTGTTTGCTCAGCATTTGCCATTTGGCCAAGCAGGTAATTGCGGGCTTTCCTCAGTTTTATAATATATCGCTGATAAGCGATCAATTTGTTAGTATAATCTGCAGGTAGGCATTGCGCAAGTGTAGTCCAATGTCATAAACACAGATCTGGAGACTGCATCATACGTTTACACCAGCCCAAGTACGTCATGTAGAACAACAAACAAATTAGCCGTTATATGCACTGTCGTATGATAAATTTATCATTGTGTACTCAAAAACATATTGCAGTGTCCTATGAAATGCATCCGATAAAATATCGGGCGAGTTGTTTAGATACATGGGTTGTAATGGTTTCGTTTATGCACTCGCCCGAATTTTTTATTGTATGACTTTCAGACATCAGTGCTGCCAACCTTCCTGCCTAGAGTTGGCGAGGCCAGTTATGCCAAGTAATCAGTGTATTCATGACATGGTGTGATTTTATTAATTTGTTTTGTAAATACGGAAGACATTAATACAGAAAGGCTCACTGACGAAATCCAGAACAGGAGACCACTATGGGATCCCGCTTCCGAAGCTTATAAAAACAAAACGATAAGCGGCATACAATGCTCATGGATTCGTTTTCAGTACTGATGACAGCAACACTGGTAGAGTGTGTTCACACCCACTTCCGATATTTTTGACGCATGATAAAAATCAGTCAACTCGGATGCAAAACTTATCGTACAATTTGAATCGGATGTTACATCCGAAAAGTGAACAACTTTTAACATCTGTGACACAATACGGTACTTCAGCAGCGCAGTGGTGAAAGTGTGCTTGGGATTTCCACCTTGAGCTTGACCTTGAGCTCATTATAAAACGCGTGTGTTGATTCACGCTACGCACATGGCAAGCCTGTGCATTACAAAATACGCTAGGCACTTACATGAAATTTTTAAATGTTAGGTTGCGCATATAAGATGAGTATGGTTTTCGGAAGGGCATTTTATAGAAAAAAATCATTGTCTTATATTCGGGCCAATACGGTATATAGTCATAATAGTAATTCAAAATGTCTTGTTCACTTCCACACAGTGTGTTTGGTTCCCCTCTGGCATCTTGTATTGTTTTGTTTATTGTACTGTCAGTAATATTTTTATGAACAAAATGAATAGTATGTCTAAGCCATTTTGATCTTATAAAGGAGTTTTGATCAAGTCATAAAAAAAACACGTTTCTGTTACAAAATAGAGTTAGAATGGATTGTTAGTGTTTTTGAAAAAAAAAATAATTATGGAGAACCATACATGACTTCCATGTTCTAAGATTTATATTTAAAATCATTTTCGAAATGAAATATTTCCATAGAAACTACTTCTTTCTACTTGCTGCTTCAGCCTTAACCACAGTACTGTGGTCACTAACGTATACCACCTCACATTATTGCACTCGATTTTCACTGATGATGGAAGTCGATGGCACTGCCGAAACGTCTGGTTTTGCAGAAAACATTGGTCTACGGCCAAGCAGGACGGGAAGGAATTTTAACAACAAACTACTTCTTTGTTGCCGATAACATAGTACATATATAAAAAATTATCCCCTCCCCCTTCAACTATGATTTTAATTTATAGAAAATTACCCCCACCCCATTCAACTAGCCTCTTCATTTATAGATATTTCATCTATGTTTCTACAGTGGATTATTAAGATCTTCTTATCAGGATACTTTGTAACGGTACAGAATTGGGTGGTAAAGAATTTTAAAATGTTGTCAATTCATACGGTGTACAACCTCTTGGGAACCCCTGCTTTCACAAAGCTGCATACAATGTTATTGAAAGTTATTTATGTCTGGAGCCAGCCCAGCTAGATGTATTATGTAATCGCTGGCAACTCAGTCTCTCTGTGAATTACAGTAAAACGTAATTGCCACAAGCCAGTTTTCATCAGGAGGCAAGAGTAGTCAGTCATCGTTAGACCGCTAAAGTAGACAGCAGAGCCGCGCAGGGCAGTACAGGAGCACGCGGTTCTAGTAACTATTAATCTGTGCGAGCGAGTTACGTTGGCCGACTAAAAAGAAAAAAAAGTTACTTAAATTGTTTTAAAATCAGTACAAGAGCGTAATGTGAACCGACATTCAACAACATCAGTTTTAAACAGTTCAGAACATATTTCGGAGTGTCTTGTGAAAATAAGGAATCTGCAGCGGTGGTTAATAGTTGGACAATGGCTACAGCAAGGATGAGTACCATTTAAAACATTTAAACCTTTAAACATATAAATAAATTAATCAACCACTTTTTAAAATACTTGAAATACTAAAAGCGCTCAGTAAATGGGGTTATGATTATGTAAAAGAAAATGAGAATATGTCCAAGTACTGGCTTGCCTTATTAACATGTAATATAGTTGGATAAGTAATTTTTTGTTTTTGATAATGGTTAAATAGTTAACAATTAAAAAGAAAGAGTAAGAGAAAGAAAAGTAAAGGAGAACTAGAAATTTTGAAAGAGTAATAATTGAGATGATTTTTTTAACGAAAACCATGTGTTAGTGTAATTATTTCGCAACTCAACCTAAATAACCCCTCTGCAACTGTTACGTCTATAGGACTCTGGAGGTTAACCCGAAGGTACATACAATTTTTATAATCTTGAAAAAATTATATTAACACATAAAATTCGTTGAGTTTCAACTTTATTTGTAAAAATTAAGTCCTTTACTCTTGTTACAACAAAAAATGTTTCAGGTAAACTACCCTTTCCCCATAACCGATCTTCACCAAAATCAATAGGCCTTGAATCCTCTCCAACTCAGGCACATATGTAAAAAATTATTTAATTGTGTTTGAATTTACGGCAGTTATCGTTCGTCATGAAAAAATTTCTCTTGTTAAAACATAAAATGTTGCAGGTAAACTACCCCTTTCCCTTAACCGATCTTCACCAAAATCAACAGGCCTTGAGCTCTCTACAATTTAAGGATGTATGCAAACAATTATTTGATTCTGTTTGAATGTGCGGCAGTTATCGTTCGTCATAGAAAAAATTACCCTTGTTAAAACATAAAACGTTGCAGGTAAACCACCCCTTTCTCTTATCCGATCTTCACCAAAACCAATAGGCCTTCAGTCCTCTACAATTCAGGGATGCATGCAAAACATTATTTGATTCTGTTTGAATGTGCGGCAGTTATCGTTTATCATAGAAAAAATTACCCTTGTTAAAACATAAAATGTGGCAGGTAAACTACCCCTTTCCCTTAACCGATCTTCACCAAAAACAATAGGTCTTGAGAACTCTACAATTTAGGGCTGTATGTGATACATTATTTGATTCTGTTTGAAGTTGCGGCTGTTATCGTTTGCCATAGAAAAAATTTACCCTTGATAAAAAAAAAACGTTGCAGGTAAACTACTCCTTTCCCTTAACCGATATTCACCAAAAACAATAGGTCTTGACTACTCTACAATTCAGGGCTGTATGCAAAATATTATTTGATTCTGTTTGAATTTGCGGCTGTTATCGTTTGCCATAGAAACAAAATCTACAACATAGACAGACAGACAGACACACACACAGACACTTTTCAAAAAATGACTTTTTTCATGTTTTGAGGGTAGTACAATCAGAATCTGCAATTATCTCGAACACGATTTTGTTTGCCATCACCATACTTGTACAATTTCTTTTTTCTGCAATTAATACATTATTTACCTGGACATAAACACTTGTGGCCGTCCACTATGTTCGGATGCCATCTTATTTAGCTGAATAAATAAAATATCGGTATGGAGAACCATACATGACTTCCATATTCTAAGATTTATATTTAAAATCATTTTCGAAATGAAATATTACCATGGAAACTACTTCTTTCTACTTACTGCTTCAGCCTTAACCACAGTACTGTGGTCACTAACGTATACCACCTCACGTTATCGCACTCGATTTTCACTGATGATGGAAGTAGATGGCATTGCCGAAACGTCTGGTTTTGTAGAAAACATTGGACTACGGCCAAATATCCCGGGAAGGAATTTTAACAAAAACTACTTCTTTGTTGCCGATAACGTTGTACACATATATATAAAAAATATGCATAAAATTAATGGCTTGTATAAGTTAATGATTGATCTCCATTAAGTAGTGCTCAAGTTTCCAAAGTTTTAATATTATGATGTCTGTAATTAAAACATCAGAGGAGGTTTAGTGTGTATGAGGGTACACCGCGGACACAAATTTTCAACATTTCCTATTGAGCGTTGCTTAGAGTAAAGCTGCGAATCTACAGTGTACGTTTCACAGAACAAACACGCGGAAAAGAAGGAGCGCTCCGAAGTCACTCATGGACCCTCAGCATCTTGCAGAGGGTTCATTCCCTAAAGACGAAAAGTCTGTCTATGAATCGTTCCTATGTAAACACGTGCAGTTACACTGCCCAGCGATCCTCAGGAAGCAAATCGCTATCCATGCTGGACATTTTTTCGGCTTGCACGCATTATGTTGGTATGGGTTTTGGCACTTTCCATTTAAAAGCGTGCAAATGTAAGAAAATAAACATGAATGAGGCCAGAAATAACGTGAATTGTGTGTGTGTGTGTCTTCCCTGCCTTTTTATTGCGGTAGTCGTAATAATAAAATGGAAACGTAAACATTACATAACTGAGATATGCTTGCCTGCCACGAACGATATATTTTCTCTCTTACATGATTTACATTAAAATGAAAAAATTATAATTTAATGGCCTGGCAACAAAATTATTTTATTTTTAACAATTACCATTGTTTGAAAAAGTTTAAATGAATTTTCAATTACTTTACTGTTGTTAAGACGTAAAAGGTTGCAGGTAAACTACCCCTTCCCCTTCCCCCCCTACCCCTACCCCTTCCGATCTTCACCAAAATCAAAAGGCCATGAGTTCTCTACAATTCAGGGATGTATGCAAAAAATTATTTGATTCTGTTTGAATTTGCAGCTGTTATCGTTTGCCATAGAAAATTACCCTTCATAAAAAAAACGTTGCAGGTAAACTACCCCTTCCCCTTAACCGATCTTCACCAAAAACAATAGGTCTTGAGTACTCTACAAATCAGAGCTGTATGCAAAAAATTATTTGATTCTGTTTGAATTTGCGGCTGTTATCGTTTGCCATAGAAAATACCCTTGTTAAAACAAAACGCAGGTAAACTACCCCTTTCCCTTAACCGATCTTCACCAGAAACAATAGGTCATGAGAACTCTACAATTTAGGACTGTATGCAAATAATCTTTTGATTCTGTTTGAATTTGCGGCTGTTATCGTTTGCCATAGAAAATACGCTTGATAAAAAAACGTTGCAGGTAAACTACCCCTTTCCCTTAACCGATCTTCACCAAAAACAATAGGTCTTGAGAACTCTACAATTCAGGGCTGTATGCGAAACATTATTTGATTCTGTTTGAATTTGCGGCGGTTATCGTTTGCCAAAAAAAAAAATTACCCTTGATAAAAAAAAACTGTTGCAGGTGAACTACCCCTTTTCCTCAACCGATCTTCACCAAAAACAATAGGTCGTGAGTAATCTACAAATCAGGGCTGTACGCAAAAAATTATTTGTTTCTGTTTGAATTTGCGGCAGTTATCGTTTGCCATAGAAAAATATCGGTATGGAGAACCATACATGACTTCCATATTCTAAGACTTATAATCTGAAATATGCTTGCCTGCCAAGCACGATATATTTTCTAATATATACATAATTTACATTAAAATGAAAAAATTATAATTTTATTGCCTGGCAACAAAATTATTTTATTTTTAACAATTACCATTGTTTGAAAAAGTTTAAATGAATTTTCAAGTACTTTACTCTTGTTAAAACGTAAAAGGTTGCAGGTAAACTACCCCTTCCCCTTAACCGATCTTCACCAAAATCTAATGGCCTTGAGTCCTCTACAATTCACTTATGTATGCAAAAAATTATTTGATTCTGTTTGAATTTGCGGCAGTTATCGTTTGCCATAGAAAATACGCTTTATAACAAACGTTGCAGGTAAACTACCCCTTCCCCTCAACCGATCTTCACCAAAAACAAAAGGTCTTGAGTACTCTACAAACCAGGGCTGTATGCAGAAAATTATTTGATTATGTTTCAATTTGCGGCTGTTATCGTTTGCCATAGAAAATAACCTTGTTAAAAAAACGTTGTAGGTAAACTACCCCTTTCCCTTAACCGATCTTCACCAAAAACAATAGGTCTTGAGAACTCTACAATTTAGGGCTGTATGCAAATAATCTTTTGATTCTGTTTGAATTTACGGCTGTTATCGTTTGCCATAGGAAATACCCTTGTTAAAACAGAAAATGTTACAGGTAAACTACCCCTTTCCCTTAACCGATCTTCACCAAAATCAAGAGATCTTGAGAACTCTACAATTCAGGGCTGTATGCGAAACATTATTTGATTCTGTTTGAATTTGCGGCTGTTATCGTTTGGCAAAAAAAAAATTTCCCTTGATAAAAAAAAAACCGTTGCAGGTAAACTACCCCTTCCCCTCAACCGATCTTCACCAAAAACAAAAGGTCTTGAGTACTCTACAAACCAGGGCTGTATGCAGAAAATTATTTGATTATGTTTCAATTTGCGGCTGTTATCGTTTGCCATAGAAAATAACCTTGTTAAAAAAACGTTGTAGGTAAACTACCCCTTTCCCTTAACCGATCTTCACCAAAAACAATAGGTCTTGAGAACTCTACAATTTAGGGCTGTATGCAAATAATCTTTTGATTCTGTTTGAATTTACGGCTGTTATCGTTTGCCATAGGAAATACCCTTGTTAAAACAGAAAATGTTACAGGTAAACTACCCCTTTCCCTCAACCGATCTTCACCAAAAACAATAGGTCGTGAGTACTCTACAAATCAGGGCTGTATGCAAAAAGTTATTTGATTCTGTTTGAATTTGCGGCAGTTATCGTTTGCCATAGAAAAAAATACCCTTGTTAAAAAAACGTTGCAGGTAAACTACCCCTTTCCCTCAACCGATTTTCACCAAAAACAATAGGTCTTGAGAACTCTACAATTTAGGGCTGTATGCAAATAATCTTTTGATTCTGTTTGAATTTGCGGCTGTTATCGTTTGCCATAGGAAATACCCTTGTTAAAACATAAAACGTTACAGGTAAACTACCCCTTTCCCTTAACCGATCTTCACCAAAATCAACAGATCTTGAGAACTCTACAATTCAGGGCTGTATGCGAAACATTATTTGATTCTGTTTGAATTTGCGGCTGTTATCGTTTGCCAAACAAACAAAATTACCCTTGCTAAAAAAAAACCGTTGCAGGTAAACTACCCCTTTCCCTCAACCGATCTTCACCAAAAACAATAGGTCGCGAGTACTCTGCAAATCAGGGCTGTATGCAAAAAATTATTTGATTCTGTTTGAATTTGAGGCAGTTATCGTTTGCCATAGAAAAAAAATCTACAGACACACAGACAGACACACACACAGACAGACAGACAGACAGACAGACAGACAGACACACACACAGACACTTTTTGGAAAACGACTTTTTTTCATGTTTTGAGTGTAGTAGAATCAGAATCTGCAATAATCTCGAACGCGATTTTTTTTGCCATCACCATACTTCCATTCCTTAAGGAATATGGAAGTAAAAATCTATAGAAAACACACACACACACACACACACACACACACACACACACACACACACACACACACACACACACACACACACACACACACACACACACACACACACACACACACACACACACACACACACACACACACACACACACACACACACACACACACACACACACACACACACACACACACACACACACACACACACACACACACACACACACACACACACACACACACACACACACACACACACATTTCAAAAAACTACTTTTTTTCATGTTTTGAGTGTAGTACAATCAGAATCTGCAATAATCTCGAACACGATTTTTTTTGCCATCACCATACTTCCATTTCCTTAAGGAATATGGAAGTAAAATGTTACTCACCAGGGTTCGGATCAGCGACCTGGAAGAACAGCATTGGTTATTCAAGAAAGTACAACTGTGGTTATACTCATACTATGGTTATACTTTTATGTAATTAAAATTTTTATACAGCAAAAGAAAACATAAAAATGTACAACCCTTTAACATCATTTCAATCTTTCTGTAAACAAAATATTCCCCCTCCCTTTCTTCTTTCTGCTACGACTTTTTATACAGACAATAAGAACATTTATTATGCATGATTTTTTTTCTTATTTAGAATAGAAATTAAGATATTTAAAACATAAACTCAATTTTATAGAATGCAAACCAGCACTGGTTTTAATATATAATTAAGCCAGACACACACACACTCTCACATACAACATCTTTTAGATTTTCCCCCTGAGCTCATATTTTATTTTAATTTTCCCCATCTGTTACTTATCTGTTTATATGTCCAAAAGGGTCCATTTTCCGTGTAATATGTTCTTTTTCACTCCGCACTTTTGTACTACCTTTACTTTTATACCAAAACGGTCATTTCATATTAAACTGATTCTTTGCACTGATTTATGTTACATTGTTGTGTACGGGCGAGACGAATTGAAACTGTGCTTAGCCAGCGGGCAGACTGCCCGCGTCCATCGTCTTTAGTTGTTGTGTGCCGACTGACTTTTGTTCTCAATGCAGTTAATTGGCATCGCTCTGCATTCCAAGTGACGTATTTTTAAAGGTTCGGCACTGACGTCATATGGCGTGACTCTTATAGGTTACAGGTCATGTAGCTAAAAATAACTGTTCCTCTTGCGTTCTGATGTTGACCTTGACACTATTACACTCGCTTGGCTGCGTCGTTATAATTTATGAATAAAATTTTACAATTATTAGGTCTTGAACTCTTTTTCACCAAATTACCCCGGGTAGACCCAAACTGTCCCGTTACAGTACCCCCTCAATGAGAGATTTTATGCCGAAGCATAAAAACTCTCATTGACACTCTCATACTTCCTAAAGGGATCAGCCAGGATATGTCGCCACAACCACCTTAAGTTTTATTAAAATCATGGGTAACTTACCCCCTGGTCCAGTGACTGTGACCGCACCTGAATGACCTTAGTGGACTTCTCTCTCGAGATCCCAAGACCGCAAGGCCAGGCAGGCACTTGACGCCCCTGCTCTGACGCGCAGGCCAGCACAGGACTGCCGCCACAGCATTACCAGACAGTGAAACATGAAATCAAAAATATCAAATAGTGGCCTTGTATAACACCATATCCTCAACTGATCTGGTTCCCCTTAGCTGTGCTGGTTTTGCATTAAGAAGCACTGGTTTTCTTAACTTCTAACATATGTATGGATGCATATTTAACATAACATGATACATTTTTAAAAGTCCATACCAACATTCTGTATACCCTTCTCTTGTTAATTCTTGTTAAAAATTTCAAAATATTTCCCTGATTCCCATCAGAATTTAAATAACATTTCCCATTACAACATTACAAATACCTTCCATTATATAATTCACGTTTCAAAATAATTACGTTCATTAATAAAACACATTTAAATCAACTACATCTTAACAAATTATTTACTTAAACATTATTAAGCATCTCCATAATACTCCTCAAATCACTACTAAATCATTTAATTACATCATAAAAGCAACTAAACCTTCTACATCATCAACATAATTCATTTTTATACTCAATAACTCGTTACTAACCCTTTAGTATCCTCCTTCTCCATCATTATCTAATATCCCCTCTTTACCCAATTACAATTAGGTAAATCACCTCACGGGTAAACCGTGTAAGGCATTTACCTTGTTGCATGAATGCTGTATTTATGCCCCTGGCTTGTAACGGCCAGCTCCTTTCCACACTATTGCTTAATGATGTTGGACTGTAGCGCCCATTTGCATCCACAAGATCTGAATTTTATTTGGGTGCAAACGCTGCTTACACCATTCTTGCTTCGGCGTTATATAAAAATTCGCCGTTACTGGTATCCGAGGACACCAATAATCCTACTATAATGATTCATATGCCCTTAATACGGTTCTATCACCCCATTTGGTGGTAGCTGCTGTTCCAAAGTTATGTGGATTCCCCTGATGAAAACCCCCTGTTAATTTCTAAGTTATACCAATTTCAAAGGCAACCAACCATGGTCAGGTTACAATAAGTCTGCCCATAGCTAGTGGTCATCCAAAACCACAGTCTGGGCTGGTAAGGCCGGGACTACCTGAAAGTGGGGAATCTATTTTAAAACATATTGTGTGAAGTTATTTATCTAATACAAATACAAATACATAATTTATTACCACCTACCTGTTAAAAAACATTTTCTGGGTCCAAGATTCTGTCGCACGAACGTAGGATGCAAACGTGGTTCACGGGTTATTGGAATAACTTACGCTACTCATGGTTTGAATAGAATTATGATTTTATTTCTTTACTTTTGAGGAAAAAACTTTTGTTAGACTATTTCGTCAAAATTTGAAATGAAATACAAGTATAATACTTTTCTGTTATTTACTCCATGCCTGCGACAATTACTAATCTTATCTTATTCTAACAGCTTACCTTATATACCTAACAGACCACCCAGCCTGCTCATTCTCTCATTCACACTATATTTAATACCCTCCCCTGATTATTTATTTAACAAAACCATTAACACCTCATGAAATACCCCTGCCGGCAACGTGGTGTCCACTCGAGCTCGGGACTTCTCATTTTTAATTTAGTTTTGTGTCCGAAATAGATTTTGATGTCCTTTAGTTGAATACTCACGCCACTGTCACATTACTGTTAACTGATAACTCACTTTTTACTTGAAACTTATAAATTTTTATAAAGCCCCTTGGGGCAAGTACCTGGCCAGGCACTGTCTGTAGGCGAACTGGGAAGAGCGTCTCTACGCTTACTATCAACTAGATTGCAGTTTCACAAGGTGGAAAGCAATGCCTTCTATTTCATCGCCACTGTTGTGTCACATTCAACACACTGTGAAGCTACTTAATTTTTGAGTCACATAACATTAACTAATTTACTAACATACATTGTATAATTGTCGGGCGCCATCTTGTTTTATGATTTACAAGCAAACAAAACACAAAATTTGTACCTATCATTTCGGGGTTCTTTTCGGCGAACAGGAGATCAGAATTGGTTGTTCAAAGAAAACTTTATATTATTTCCCATAATTACGTTTTATTAACAATTGGATATTCACATCATTTAACTTTTAAAAAAATCCTTAACACACTACGTCTTTATCTCCCTCATCTATTAGGCAATTCTCATTCTAAAAAACCCACATAAAATAAAATTGAAATATAGTATAAACCTTTAATATAAAAAACCTTTAGTATCAAAAAGAATCAAGATATTAAATAGAAATAATTTTTTATTTTAAACACAAACCAGCCTTCTTAATTTACATGATTTCACTCACATACTCACGCACGCACGCACGCACGCACACACACACACACACACACACACACACACACACACACACACACACACACACACACACACACACACACACACACACACACACACACACACACACACACACACACACACACACACACACACACACACACACATACACACACACACACACACACACACACACACACACACACACACACACACACACACACACCAAGTTACTTAAGAGATCTCATTTTATGTTAACAATTTTATTAAAATATTGACTGTATGAATTTTCATTTAACGTGGTGTTTTGTCCTGGTTACTTATCTGTTCATTGTGTAGTAAAGATGAAGATGTTACCCGCACAACATAACTAGCGGTTTTCACTGATTCTATTGAGTTTATATATTTTGAAGTAACTGTAAAAACGGTATTAACCGTGAAGTGTGTAATTACATTGTTCACATTTTATTGGTTGCGGGCGCCCGCGATTTACGTTTCGAAACTTATATGTATGTTGCTCGCGCGAGCGTTGAATTTGGACTGGCAACAGGCTACCGGCACTATTTTGTGTTGTCGCCGTGGTTGGATGATCAATTTTCATTGTTTTAAAGTTTGTATCACTACGCCAGCAGACTGTTTTTGTTATATAACTGAATTCCACCGTTAGGCTGGGCTCTGACGTATATACTGACGTCAGATGGTCTGATGTGGTTACATAACTTGTTGACTGGTTTTGTGTGTCATTTGTTGACCTTGGCACAGTTTGTCGGTTGTTTCACTCGATATTTTATAAAATATTACTGAATAGTGGTCACGTATAAAGTCACTAACAGTGCTGCCACTGTCGCGATCATTTCAACCACTGAATTTACCTTTCGTTTATATGTTTTGTCCCAATCATTGTAAAATGTTATTTGTTTTAATAAAAAAAATACAAATTTCCTTATTACCCCGAAATAGGCCCGTTACAATACCCCCTCAATGAGATATTTTATGCCGAAGCATAAAAAATCTCATTGACACATTCATACTTGCTAAAGGGATCAGCCAGGATATGTCGCCACAACCCCCTGTATGGTTTACAAAAAATATAATCAACTCACCCTTGGTCCGGTGACTGTGACCGTACCTGAATGACAATACTGGACTTCTCTCTCGAGATCCCAACACCGTAGAGTCAGACAAATACTTAACGCCCCTGCTCTGACGCGCTGGCCAGCTCAGGTCCGCCGCCACAGCATCACCAAACACTGAAACAACAAATCAAATATCAAATAGTGGCCTTATACAACACCATATCCCCAACTGATCTGTTTCTCCCTAGCGGTGCTGGTTTGCGCTAAGAAGCACTGGTTTTGTTCTTTACTTATTTCTAACATAGATATCAAAATACCTAACAACAACATGATACCCCTTTTAAAATTCCATAATCTCATTCTATTTACTTTCTCTTGTTAACTTTTATCCCAAAATTCAAAATTACTGCCCTGATTCCCATCAGAATTTAAATAAACATTTCCCCTTACCAAATTATACATCTCTCTTATTCCCAAATTGCATTTAAAATATTTAAATTCATAAAATTCTCTTACACTAACAGACACTATACAACATAAGAAAACATAGTACATTAATAATTCACATTGTTATCATCATCTTAAAGTAAACATTTTATATTTAAAACTTACACATTTTACATCATTAAATTTGCATATAAAATCATAAAATTACCTTTTAATAATAAAATATATAAATCTCAATTTAACTTTTATTAATTCGTTTCTCAAAAATTTTTTTTTTCTTTTTTCTTTTTTCAACTTCAATCTTTGTTTTCCACATCATTTCATTTATTATTCCCTTTCATTAATTTGGGTGATTCTCCGTTATTCATCATAATTCACTTTATCAACTTGGCATTTACTCATAATCTTACCCCTTTTATTACTCTAACGCTCCCTTACAAAATCTATAACTAGTATGACACCCCTCTCTACCAAAAAATCTACTAATCCTTCTCTACCTCTAACTACTTACTATTTTAAATCAATTCGCCACCTACTCCCAATATATAAAAAAAAAATACTCTCTAACCCTTTGTACATAGGATACGTGTTTCCCCCCCCAAAAAAGCTCAATTCCCGTTCTCTGGTTCCTGGATTCTACCTAAGGCAACCCCTTCCCACTAAATCGATACCAATTCCCGTCCCAATCATTATGTTGCGGACTCCCACATTACACTACACCCCCTACTACAAAATTGCCATCCCCAAAATCTCAATCTCATTACCTTACTACAACTACAACAAAATAACAACATCAATTATAAACAACAATATATCACTCAAAACTATACATATATTCTCCATTTCTACTGTGTCTCCACTTATACTCAAATTCTCTATTACTTGTATTTCATCTCTTATTCTCTTTAATACCTCAATATTTTTCAACTTGACTAACTCAAACGTTTTACTCAAACAATTACTATCACCCACTTCTATCTTTTGCAACCCATTGAAAATTTTAACTATCACAACTTTATTTCATTTTATTTAAAATCTATAAACACATTAAAAACATATTATTATATTTTATAATCCTTATTCCTAACCTACTACATGCAATTAACACAATAAGACATAATAAACACAATATAGGAAGTATGTAGTGCATCTATTTTTCAAATCAAAACAAAATTATTTAGTAGCGAGTTATCATTATTAAAATACAACAAATTTCTAATACGTTATCCCCCTGGATAACCTCCCTGCCACACACACTATGACCCCCCCTGGACTGTGGCGTCCAGTTGCGTCCACAAGGACTGAAGTTTTGGAGGAATTTGACATCTCCGTGTCCTTGCTTCTGCGTTACATTTGAAAAGTTTCAGATATCAACATATCTTTGTCTATAGTTATGCGCCCTTACTGCGGGTCTACCACCTGGCTTCGCTGTCCCTCCTCAGACAGAGTGGCAGCCGCTGTTCCGTAGTTCCAGGATTCCCCCTAGTTTCTCCCCCCATTAATTTCTAATATAGACCAATTTCAAGTCAGCTATGGTCAAGGGACTTGATATGACCATAGCTAACCGCTAGCCAAAACCACGATTAATGCTGGTAAGGCAGTAATCACCCGAAAAGTCGGGGAAATCATCTCTTCCTTCAGGCATGTACATATCATCATTAATTTGCACGGCACGGCAATTTATCAAGGTACAATATAAAATTGTACAAAAGGGTGTGCCGTGCATTTTCGCCATGTTGGCCTCCGATGGAGGTAACACTCTCTGCTACCCCCAACACTTTCTGCTATCTACTGGGGCACATGCCACCCCAGCAACAGCAACTTACTAACTAATTAATTAAAATTGCTAACTAAACTTTCTACCGTTGCAGTTCCACACTCCACTGTTCTATCACTTCTTTGAGCACCAATCTACCCCCCAAAATTATCCCCACATCTTGTATTGATAACAAGTTTTTTATTTTATTACACATCTTTTAAACGTTCCCATGCTCACTGATACTAAAACTTGACAATTATATTTGGTCACTTAATTCTAAAATTTATTTAAATTTAAAATTATACACATCCAAAATTGTTTTGGTATTTTATTTATTTTTTTTCAAAATTCTATTTACATTGAAGGCTGACTCTATCTTAACTTTCAACACGTCTAGGAAGGTCGCAGTCGCCTGAAAAGCCGGATTTTTCAATGCGAAAAGAATAGGGACGCGTAGATCTACTTCGTGAATTTACGTCCACAAACACCCATTATTTACCATTCCCCTTTTTCTTCCACCCCGCCGTCTACCCGTCCCTAACCCCTTCGCTCCAAAATTTGTCTTTTCGGACTACACAGAACTATAACCAATGGCTAATTTCAATTTTGCCATTGGTTCTAAAACTTTTAAATTTGTACGCACTGCCTTATATTTAAATGCAGCCTCCATTATTTACAACACTCTAAGGCAGTGCAGGCACGTGACAGGTACACCGAAATTGTTGCACCTAGAGTGTATTAAAAATAAAATTAATTTGTGTCACGTACCTGTTGGGGTCCCCCACCCCGTTCCAATGTGTAGTTAAGTTCTCTACTTTATACCAATTTTGGTGGAGCCGGACCATCGTTGTTTTCACCGCCCGAAGGAAGATCCGCCAACCATGGCCCGCCTCCGAGTTCCGAATTCCACGGCCAGGACTGGTAAGATCGTGACCGCCCGAAAATGGGGGAGGATCCCTTCTGTAATCATACAACAATATTTAAAAACTTATTTATAAATATAATTAAAGTGACCGATATAATTTTAAACTCGTCGCATTTTGAGTACCTACTATTTCCTGCGTCGCTGGGTTCCTCAGCACATACGCATTCTGCATTTTTATTTCTACAATTTCATAAGGTCCTTCATACAACAAGAAAAACTTCTTTATTTCTCTATCTTGAGCACTGGACAAATCATGTCTTTTTACTAACACTAACTGGCCTACCTCATACCTGGTCCATTTACCCTTGGCATCATGTTTCTGTTTTCTTCGCTCTCCTCTCGTGAGTAAGTTCTCGTTGGCCAATCTAATTTTCATGTTCCTGTCCAAAACCTGACCTTCTGGTGGGTATTCGAAAAGTTGTTCCAATATCCTGGGCGGCCTTGTTCCCCTAATCAACTCATGCGGCGTAAATCCCGTGGACTCATGGGTGGTACAATTCAGCCACTCCTCTACCTTCTTTACGTAGGATGGCCATTCTGTGTGTTTGGCGTGACAGTACGCCCAAAATATCCTGCCAATCTCTCTCATCACCCGTTCTGCTTGGTTTGACTGAGGATGATACACTGCCGTATGCTTGGGTATGATGCCTTCCCATCCAAGCGTCTGCCGCCACTTTCCGCTTATAAACTGTGGACCGTGGTCAGATAATATAATTTTCGGTTTTCCAACATTAAGCATGTAGTCTTTTACTATTTTCTCACTAAGTACTTTACTGGTTGCTCTCTTAATGCTATATAACTTTACAAATTTTGAAAAGGTGTCTAGAACTACAAATACATATAACACACCCCGTCTACCTCTGGGTAATGGTCCATATAAATCTACTGCAACCAAATCAAAAGGTTTATCTACTGTTATGTAATTCATCTCTCCTTCTACTTTATAATTCACTACTTTCGACTTCTGACATAAATCACACACTCTCAACACTTTTCTCACTCTCCTCTCCATATTCTTAAATATACATGACTCTTTCAAAACATAGCACACTTTCTCGCCCCAAAATGACCATACCTTACATGACAGTCCCAAACAATTTTATCTATCAACCCCTCGGGTATAACTAACCTCCAATCACGCTCCCCACCATCTACTTTTTTAAACAAAATACCTTGATATACTTGAAATCGCTCATTATATTCAGATCCCTCTACGTCTGTTTCTAGACTAACAATTATTTTACCCAGTTTGCTATCAGATCTTTGCATGTTTTTAATATCACTTAATTCCTCACCAAAAATTCTATCTTCTCTAGTTAGTCTAAAGATTTCTATTTCTTTAAGATCCCTACCAGTTTTATTGTCTATAACATCTACTCTAGAAAGTGTATCTGGTACCTTATTATCTGACCCCTTTATGTACTCCCATGAAAAGTTATATTCTTGTAAGGCTAATACCCACCTGGTTAATCTGCTATGTGTCAGCTTACATGAATTAAGAAATGACAATGCCTTGTGGTCCGTCCGGATTATCGTGGTATTACCTAAGATGTAGGTCCGGAATTTACCCACGGCGAACACAATACTTAGAAGTTCTTTTTCAGTTGTAGTATAATTTTTCTCAGCCGACAGCAGCAATCTACTGGCGAAGGCGATCGTTAGGTGTTCCTTGTCGCAGCTCTCCTGGTATAACTCTGCCCCTAGCGCTACATTGCTGGCGTCGGTCTGCAAATAAAAAAATCTTATTAAAATCGGGATGATTCATCATGATCATGTGACTAAACTTTCTCTTGATTTCATTAAACGCAGTTCGTTCCGTATCACCCCATCTCCACTGTTTATTCTTCTGCAGTACAGCACTCAGTTTGGATGTTGTGTGTGCGTAGTTCTCCTGAAATTTCCTGTAAAAATTGCATAGGCCTAAAAAACTCTGTAATTGCTTAATGTTTTTAGGTTCGGGGAATCGCATTATGGCTTCTACTTTGTCAGGGTTGGCTAATATCCCCTCCTGTGTAATAATAAATCCTAAAAAATGTATTTCTGTCTGCAGAAACTTAGACTTGTCCCAATTCACTGTTAAACCCCCTCTTCGCAGCTTATCTAATACATATTCTATGTGTTCCAAATGTTCAGTGAAAGTTCTAGAAGCTATCAAGATATCATCGACATATACAGTTAAAAAGTCTAAGTCCTTAGGTTGTAAAATATTATCTAAACATTTAATAAAATTGGCAACACTGGTGTTTAATCCAAAAGGTAAGCGTTTGAACTGGTAATTCTTACCGTTAAAAAGAAAAGCTGTGTATTTTCTGCTCTCTGTTGCTAATGGCACCTGCCAGTATCCAGCGATCAGGTCTAAAGACGTCATGTATTTGACTCCGCTGAACTTCTGTAAAATCTCATTTATGGGTTCCGGAGATTCCCTGTCAGGTATAATAATTTGATTAATTTTCCGAGCATCTAAACATAACCTTACCTTGCCATCCTTTTTGATCACTACTACCAAAGGGTTTGAGTAAGGTGATACTGAGCGTTCAATTATGCCTCCCTGCATCATCCGGTCTAGTTCCTCCTGTACAGCCCTTCGCTTCGAAAACGGCACCTGGTAGCTCCTCTGCATGTATGGTGCGTGGCCCCGAACTTTCAGCTCGCAGATGTAGTCCTTTGCTTTCCCTGGTGATTCATCAAACACCTCTCTGAACCGCTCCACTACTGCCCACAGCTCCTCTCGCTGAGTATTTCCTACAACTGTATTTTCATTAAAAAACTTGTCGGCTCTATCTGCCCACACACTCTCATTACGCTCATGCATTCCTCCCTCCTCATTCTCTAGGCTATCACTCTCTAGACATATATTTATCTTGGTCTCTATCTCTCTATCGCTTATCTGCTTATGTAACATTTTTATTCCCGTAACTTTAGCTTCATTTACTACTTTCTTAAACTCTATTCTGACTGGTTTATTCCCCTTTTCAAATTTTACTATTTGTTTATTGAAATCTATTACAGCTCCGTTTCTTTCCAAAAAATCATTTCCCAATATTACATCTAGACTCAACCCTTTAACTACTAGGAAAGTGTTTTCAAATTCAACTTCATTTATAAAAATATTTAATTGTACTTGTCTGGTTATTCTCTTACTTCTCACCCCAGTTACCCCCACTACTGTAACCCCGGCAACTGGTAATGACGGTATATTCTTGTTTAACTCTTTTAATTCACCCATGACATTTTCAGAGATCACTGAGATCTCGCTACCGGTATCAATTAAAGTTTTATAATTCTTACCTTCAATGTTGATTGTCACCTCAGTCAATCCTGCTCTGTGTTCCATCACCTTGTTCTCCTCTTCTTCTAACAGTTCTTTCGCCATGTCCATCTTGATAACGTGGTTTGCGTATTCGTTGATTACTTGGACCCGGTTCTCCGTTGACAATGGTTGGGCCCGCTTCTCCATTGTCTTCCTTAGTTTTCCGTGGATGGACCTGCTACAGCTGGATGATTTCCTCCTCTACCTCTGTTATAATGTCCTCCTCCTCGTGGTGCTCCTCTATAAAATTCTCCTCCCCTCGACTGTTGATTTGGTGGTGGGTTCGTTCTCTCGTTCCTGGCGCACTCCCTGGTTCGATGACATCTAAAACAATTTGTTCGATTAGCATAGTTATCAGTTTCACAGGCTCTACACCTCCAACTCTCACCCCTATTATCGAAACTTCCTCCCCGTGCTCCTCTATGAAAATTCTGTGTACCCCTGTTCTGATGGTAATTATTATTATTATTATGGTGTGGTACTACTGGTGTGTTTGGACGTCGCCCTATGTCGCGTTCTCCTATATTCTGTAGCACGTCTAACATGTTCTCTAACTCATTTATATTTGTAATCTCTCTAGTCATTAACGTGATTTGCACCTCTCGGGGCAGGTGTTTGCTAATATGTGTTACAAATGACCGGAATGGTAACGGTGGTTCAAGATACTTGGCCTCGTTATATATGGTCATCACATATATGGTTAGGTGGTTATTACTCCTACCAAAATTCCCAGTACCCATTATTTTGCTTCTTAAGATTTCTTGGTCTTCTTCTGACCAATATTTGTTTCGAAAAGCTACCTCAAAATTCTCGTAACTACCCCATTCGGTATGGTGTACTTCCGCCCATATCTCAGCACTACCTTTAAAACATTTTATAATCTTCAGCAATTTAACCTCCCAACTACTACTATTAAATCGATTAAACTCCCTTACCCTATTTAAAAATTGCATTGGGTGTACTCTACGATTGTCACAATTAAACTGTTCTAATTCTATCTCATCTTTTGCTTCGCGAGTATATACCACTCGCTCCGCAACATTATTTAAATTTTGGCTTACGGCCACATGTAATTCATCTTTAATTTTATGATATTCTGCTCTATCATGCTAAATTTGTTATCACATTTATTTGCATATTGAAGGTTATGTTTATTAATAACCCCCACACTCTCTTGTATAGATAGTTTACATGCACTTTCTACTTCCATTATTTTAAATTCTATATCATTATTACTTTCATTAATTTTAGTTACACATTTATTCTCTACTTCCACACACTGCTCTTCAATTTGAGTTCTAATTTGATCTGCCATCTGCTCCCTTACGTTACTGATTTTATTTTCGATATTTAGTGTAATTTCACCAATTTGTTTGTCAATTTTCTCATCTCTTTCGTTAAATTTAATGTCTATACTCTTAACTGCATTATCTAATTTGGCATCTAAATCATTATATTTACTGGCAAATTTTTCATTGGTGTTCTCAAAACGCTCATTAATTTCATTAATTTGGTTTTTTAACTCATCCAATCTAATCTTTTGAACATCGAATTTCTCATTTATCTCGTTTTTAAATTCTAGCATCTCGTTTTTCTGTTCATTGAATTTAATATTGAAATCACTAGTGTTCATATCAAATTTATTCAACAATAACTGCATCATACTCATCATATCACTATTATTCTCTTTCTTAACTGAGGTCGGCATCGACTGACTCGTTACACCTTCCATTATTCTCGATTCAGTCTCGCTTAAATTGCTATTCATTTGACTTTCAGTTTGACTATCAGTGAAACTGACTTCACTGTTAATATTTTCATTAGTATTCATCATTTTTATTTAATTCTTACTTATTTATAATACACATCTATCAATCATATCATAACCTTACTACTTATGTTTATACATTTTTTTAGTTACCTTAAACAACCATTCTGTTCTCCCAAGTAGGCCTATATTTATATAAATGTATTTATATAAATGGTCCCTACGTTCGGAAGCCAAATGTGAAGCTACTTAATTTTTGAGTCACATAACATTAACTAATTTACTAACATACATTGTATAATTGTCGGGCGCCATCTTGTTTTATGATTTACAAGCAAACAAAACACAAAATTTGTACCTATCATTTCGGGGTTCTTTTCGGCGAACAGAAGATCAGAATTGGTTGTTCAAAGAAAACTTTATATTATTTCCCATAATTACGTTTTATTAACAATTGGATATTCACATCATTTAACTTTTAAAAAAATCCTTAACACACTACGTCTTTATCTCCCTCATCTATTAGGCAATTCTCATTCTAAAAAACCCACATAAAATAAAATTGAAATATAGTATAAACCTTTAATATAAAAAACCTTTAGTATAAAAAAGAATCAAGATATTAAATAGAAATAATTTTTTATTTTAAACACAAACCAGCCTTCTTAATTTACATGATTTCACTCACATACTCACGCACACACACACACACACACACACACACACACACACACACACACACACACACACACACACACACACACACACACACACACACACACACACACACACACACACACACACACACACACACACACACACACACACACACACACACACACACACACACACACACACACACACACACACCAAGTTACTTAAGAGATCTCATTTTATGTTAACAATTTTATTAAAATATTGACTGTATGAATTTTCATTTAACGTGGTGTTTTGTCCTGGTTACTTATCTGTTCATTGAGTAGTAAAGATGAAGATGTTACCCGCACAACATAACTAGCGGTTTTCACTGATTCTATTGAGTTTATATATTTTGAAGTAACTGTAAAAACGGTATTAACCGTGAAGTGTGTAATTACATTGTTCACATTTTATTGGTTGCGGGCGCCCGCGATTTACGTTTCGAAACTTATATGTATGTTGCTCGCGCGAGCGTTGAATTTGGACTGGCAACAGGCTACCGGCACTATTTTGTGTTGTCGCCGTGGTTGGATGATCAATTTTCATTGTTTTAAAGTTTGTATCACTACGCCAGCAGACTGTTTTTGTTATATAACTGAATTCCACCGTTAGGCTGGGCTCTGACGTATATACTGACGTCAGATGGTCTGATGTGGTTACATAACTTGTTGACTGGTTTTGTGTGTCATTTGTTGACCTTGGCACAGTTTGTCGGTTGTTTCACTCGATATTTTATAAAATGTTTCTGAATAGTGGTCATGTATAAAGTCACTAACAGTGCTGCCACTGTCGCGATCATTTCAACCACTGAATTTACCTTTCGTTTATATGTTTTGTCCCAATCATTGTAAAATGTTATTTGTTTTAATAAAAAAAATACAAATTTCCTTATTACCCCGAAATAGGCCCGTTACAACACGTGGTTTTTTGTGTGTTTGACGTGTATGACATTTGGTAATCACTGGTTGACGTCACAAAAGATTTTGGGCTTAGACTTACATCCGTCGTTTTGAGACCATGTGCGTCCAAACTTTCGTCTCTAAGCCATTTTGAGTTTTACTACCGTGGCGTCGTGTGCGCATATGCTTGTGTGGTGCGTTCGGGCGTAACTGCCACACACCCGCAAAGTTCTAAGAAATGACGCCTGGTACATTCTTTGGTAAATGTTACACAACAGTTATTGCGTAGCGTTTCTTTGTCCGCAATGCTTTTATTCAAACACGTGGACTGGCCACACAGATGGACAATGAATTTAAAATATTTTTTAATAAATCCCCAAAATTAATAAAATAAAAAATCCTTTTATTTGACCCATTACAATACCCTCCCAATGAGGTATCTTCTGCCGAAACAGAAGAAATCTCATTGCTACAACCCCTAAGAGGACCGGTGAGGATATGGTGCCAACAACCCCCTGTAGCTCTTATACTTCATGGGTAAACAACCCCCCTGGCTCGGCGGCTATGGCCGCATCTGAACGAGATTACTGGACTTCTCTGTGCGAGATCCCAACACCATAAACTCGAACAGATACGCACCACAGCGCACCTCACCTTCTAACATGCAACCCCAAAATCCAAATCCCTGGTCTTATATCATGCCAGATCCTCAACCGATATGTTTCCCCTTATCATGCACACTGGGCTGTTTTTAGCGGTTACTGGGCTCGTACACACACTTATCGCTACATCCTATCAAATCTTCTCAAATTTAGGAGTTTCCTTTAAATTGAAACCAAATCTCAAAATCAAAATACAAATCTTTTATCTAGATCGAATAATTCTCTTCGTTTTTTGTGATAATAAGAAAACAAATAAATTGAACATTTATTAGAAACATGAACTTCCTTATCCTAACATGTGATTATACATATGCCCTAAACAATACAATTCAATAAAAAACATTATTAATACACACAGACAATAATATAATCAGAATTCAAAAACATCAATTGGATGGCAGGCAAAAATCAAAATTTTTTTTTTCAAATTCAAAAAAAAATTTTTTAATTTATTAAAATATATTTTTTCTCAATATTAAAATTATTTAACTTTATTTAAATTAATGAATAAACAAAATTGGCATTACTTCATTGCCAAAACTGGTCTAATTTACAACATCACCCATCAGCTGATCAAACTGGGTCAAGTCAAGAACCTTGACCTACATAAGTTACACATAAGTTACATCATTACATACATTGAACCTCTTTAGAATTCTATCTTTAAACACAAAAACACAATAAAATAAAACATTTAAAATAACAAAATATTATTATGATTAACAATAAAATTGATATTTAAATTACTTAAAATTACTCCTTTCACAACTTTACATTTTCAAATTCTATTAAAATTGTCACTGGTTTCAATCAAAATTTTATATTTTTACTATTACTCTCTTTTCTTTACTATTCTCATTTTCCATTACTTTGGATGATTTAATTACTCATAATGACTTGATTTACCACTTGGCTATTATACATATATAATCTTTACCTCTTTGACTCTAATATCACTAACAACTTTAACTAACATGACACCCATCTCTATCAAAACATCTATCAAACAATCTCTAAACCCAACTTACTACTAAACTCAATCCGCATCATTCTCTCGTTATAAAAAAAAATATTCTCTAACCCTTTGTACTTAGGATGTGTCCCCCCCCCCAAAAGCTCATTCCCTTAATCTGGTTCCTGGATTCTACCTAAGGCAACCCCTTCCCGCGCTAAATGGTCCCTTCCCGTCCCAACCCTTTTGTTGCGGACTCCTACACTACACTATCCCCTCTTATAAAATTACCATCCCCTAATTAACATTCTCATTACCTCACTTCAACTACAACAAAATATCAACATTTACTTATTACCTCAATATATCAATCATTACTCTACATATATTCCCCATATCTACTGTGTCAGCATCAATACTTCTCAAATTCTATTACATTAATTCACAACAACATTATTCTCTCTATTACCACTTTAACACTTTAAACTCAACTTGGACTGATCTACATGTCCCAACAAAATATTAATCACCCAACATCTACCTTTTACTATCTCTTATAAATCATTAAAAATTCTCAACTATATCAATTCAGTCTATCATTCAAATAAAATCTTTTACCACATTAACATCCTATTGAACATTAAATACCTTGGAAATTAGTAAACAATTTATCAGTGACATTCTACTACTGTGTTAACTCACATATATTTTTAAATAAATATAAATGTATTTGTATGCAGGAATAACAAGTAACCTATATTTGGGTCTGTTTACATTACTTGTATGAAGCATGTATGTCACGCGCACCATAATTATGGTACTTACCATAGTTTGAGCATCTGGTTACTTCAATCTTGTTGTTTTTATTATTACCTAGGGTCCAAGGATTCGACTCAGCGAGATTGCTGACAGAGATAGGCACAGAAATGAGAATACGTTTATTTGAAACAGTGACCATTAATATCAATTTATTCAGTAATTTAGTTAAGCGTGTACACCGGATAAAATTTCAACATGGCGGCCATTACTTATATTGGCTCGTTTGTCATAAAACTCCTTTATGTATTATTAAACATTAATTCATCAAATTCTATCTACTGACTATGAAGCAGCTTCATGATTAATTGACTTTTATTATATTTACTTATCGCTAACGCAAACCAACCCCCATTCAGAAGTCGACATTTAACGTTCACGCACTGCTCTCTCTCTCTCTCATCCATACATACAATTTTCAATTTAATTTTGATTGTGTACACATAATAACGGCAATTTTGATTAAAAGAGCTCTTTAAATAAAATTTGGTTTGGCACTTCCCTTGTTAAGTAGACTGGAAGTTCTAGCAGCGGGTCACATGTTGGTTCCAAAACGGAGTGGTTACATCTTTCTGAATACACTGATTCTACTTATACTTTTGAAAACTATTACTTCACACTGTCTAGACTTTCCTGTAGTTAACACTGGTTTACATTTTGATTACATTGTTAATTCTTTAAAGCACTTAAGCTGACTATTTCAGGCCAGCACAATTTTTAACGTGTTATCGCCATGATGAATTCCTGAAGACTGGGACGAATACTATGCAAATTTTACGTATGTGTGTGTGAGTAAACTTCATTGTTCTTTGTCTTTTGTTACATAATCGCCTTGTTAGTTACGTATTTTAATCACGTCATTGTTGTATTAATGACGTTTGGCGTTGTCGGCCAATGAAACAGACGTATGGAGCGTCGTTACTGGTGGCTGTAACCATTATAAGTGTCTTTATCTGCACGTACACTGCTGTCCTTGAAATTATTTCGGTGTCTCGGAACTGCGTCGTTGTAGGCAAAAACCAAGGGAAATTGTATTACCCATAGAAATGACTTTAAAAACAAAATACAATAGTTTACTACCTTGCCTACCATACTTTTTATATCAGACTTTTTGTACTGTCACAAAACCCCCTCAATGAAATGTTTTGTGTCGAGACACAAAAACTTTCATTGACTCATTCACACCTCTCTAAAAGGATCAGCTCAGATATGGAGCCACAACCCCCTGTAGTGTTACTATAGAAAAAATTCAATCACTTACCAATGATGAGGTTCGCACCTTCTGACCTTACTGGACTTCTCCTGAGAGATCCCTACACCATAAAGCCATGAGGCACTTTACGCTCCTGTTCTGACGCACCGGCCAGCTCAGGACCGCGGTCACCATACCATAAAACTCTGAAACATCCAATACAAAATTTTAAAATAGTGGCCTTCTCTATATCCATATCCATAACTGATATGTTTCCTCTTAGTACGTTGGTTTGCGTTTTGGGGCATTGGTTTGCTTAATTATACAAGTTTCAACAATGTGTATCAAGAATTAAGATAGAAAATTCCTTCTCTTTTTAACCATCCGGTATCTAGTACACATTTCTGACTTCTGTCAATTATATTCACTCTCTTTATCATATGAAAACAATTGTTCTTAACCTAAACAAACAATGTATTTTACTGCTTTAGCAACAATCATTAACCCTACTATTTTACTTCATATAATCTTACATTATCTATATCATGGCAAACAACTTTAAAGCTTTATAATTTCTTTACGACCTTTTCTTATGTTTAACTTTCTTTATAACAGAATCATTTCTAGAGAATGGACAATCTTCACAAAATTTAATATTATAATCGTTACTATCCTGGTAGTAACCTCCTATCCACACACACTATCATCAACATAAGAAAACACAATAAAACATTGTACATCATAAGCATTCAACACTAACATTGAACAATTCACATTACTTAATTCATATTTACATAACTTGTAGCAGAACTTTATAACATTATTACTATCAACTCTCTATTAACTTTTATCATTTAACATTCATTTAGATTCTATGCAAAATTCTCAAATTTGTCATTTACCTTTCATTTACATTATCTTTCTACTATGAATTTTCCCTTTCTAACCCTTTTATCCTTACTAGTTTGGGTGACTCTCTATTATTCATTATTCTCTATCTTATTTTGGCATTGTCAATCTAACCTTACTACCCCCTTTTCTCTACTAACAACCGCTTCTAACCATTAATACATTATGACACCAATATCTCTGTAATAACCCCCTTCACAAATCCCATTTAAAACCTCTGGCACCGCTCATTTTGTACTAGTATGTGTGTATCCGAACTCTAACCAACTCATCCCTTATCGGTTCCTGACCCTTTCAGGTAACCCTTTCCGGCGCTAATCGGTCCCTTCCTGTCTCAACATCTCTCGTTGCAGACTCCTACACCAATACCCTTATTACAAAATATCACAATCAACAACAAATATAATTACCACTCACATTACTCAACTCTACTTATAATCACTAACCACTGTGTCCCTAAAATATCTAACACCTCTTTATATATTATCAGCATCTCAGCACTTTATTTTCACTAACTCCCATTAACTCTATTCAACTAACTCCAATGCCCTGATTTATCCTTATTACCCAAACTCTTTACAACATTTCACATTAATATACCACTAGAAAATTCATCACTTACCTACTAACAACAATACCTCTCAATATCCAAATATATTACCTGCTTCATCATTTACTAACCATTAGAATCTAAATTCCATAATATCATTTAAACTTTCTTCAGTTATTTAAAATTCTACAATACATGTTTACATAAAAAAAATACACAAAATACACAACAGCAAAAATACACCAATACATTGACATTAATATACACAAAAATATACAATCCACATAATCATTAAATCATTTACCAAAACTCAGTTATAAACAGTCCATCCTGAAAAACACTGTCCACATAATTAAATGTTCATAACACAATAAAAGGTCTACCCTCCATCATCAAATAACAATCGAACCTTAAAACTATATACATGGTTTAATATTGAATGTCTTATATTATTACAATCAATATACATACTATTCAAATTTCTATAATTTTCCACAATCTCATATAACTCATGATCGGGTATGGTCATGTCGCCTTTGGTATAGTCTGTTACAGCCAGGTATTTTGTAAAGTTATCTTTCTCATTATCTCCTACTCCTAACATTTCCATCAACTCTTCATAATCTCTACATATCTTAAAAATTTCTACTTCTCCTTTTCTCTCACAATATCTCTCACTTTTAAAACATCTCTCATAATAATACCTCTCCCAACAACACTTCTCTCTCTCTCTCTCTCTCTCTCTCTCAATATATCTCTCTTTACACCCACTCTTTAAACCTTCAAAACACACTATCATTCCCTTATTATTATATTCTATTCCCCATAAAATTTCATTTATACTACCAACCTCCACACTATTATCACCTATTACTATATTTTCATCTATTTTATCGTCATTTCCACTACTACTTACCTTGTCCTCTTTGTTTATCTCTAGTCTACTTTGTCAATACTACAATTTTTCTTTGTATTTCATTTTTTAATTCTTCAAATTTTACATTAAAATTATCTTGGATTCCTCTAATTTCGCTTTTTTGTTCATTAAATTTCTCATCAAGTTTGCTAAATTCCTGATTAAAAAGCATTTGCATCATTTTCATAATTTCGTTATTTTCAGCCCTGTTATTTGGGACTGGTGTTGAGTGAACAACTCCTTCACTCATGACTAGTGATTCTGTCATACTTATTTGACTGTTATTCGTACTGTCAGTTATACTGACGTTTTCTTTATTTTCTGCCATTATAAAAAATGTTAATGGTTTGTCGCTTTATATTATCGTTACCACCTAACCTACAACCGTACTCTCAGTTTCAATGCCCACTCTGCCGTCATTCAGGCTTATTATATAAAATACATTAATGTATTTTTATATAGTCACCAGTTCGGGCAGCCATTTGTTAACTCACCTATATTTTTAAATAAGTATAAATGTATTTGAATGCAGGAATAACAAGTAACCTATATTTGGGTCTGTTTACATTACTTGTATGAAGCATGTATGTCACGCGCACCATAATTATGGTACTTACCATAGTTTGAGCATCTGGTTACTTCAATCTTGTTGTTTTTATTATTACCTAGGGTCCAAGGATTCGATTCAGCGAGATTGCTGACAGAGATAGGCACAGAAATGAGAATACGTTTATTTGAAACAGTGACCATTAATATCAATTTATTCAGTAATTTAGTTAAGCGTGTACACCGGATAAAATTTCAACATGGCGGCCATTACTTATATTGGCTCGTTTGTCATAAAACTCCTTTATGTATTATTAAACATTAATTCATCAAATTCTATCTACTGACTATGAAGCAGCTTCATGATTAATTGACTTTTATTATATTTACTTATCGCTAACGCAAACCAACCCCCATTCAGAAGTCGACATTTAACGTTCACGCACTGCTCTCTCTCTCTCTCATCCATACATACAATTTTCAATTTACTTTTGATTGTGTACACATAATAACGGCAATTTTGATTAAAAGAGCTCTTTAAATAAAATTTGGTTTGGCACTTCCCTTGTTAAGTAGACTGGAAGTTCTAGCAGCAGGTCACATGTTGGTTCCAAAACGGAGTGGTTACATCTTTCTGAATACACTGATTCTACTTATACTTTTGAAAACTATTACTTCACACTGTCTAGACTTTTCTGTAGTTAACACTGGTTTACATTTTGATTACATTGTTAATTCTTTAAAGCACTTAAGCTGACTATTTCAGGCCAGCACAATTTTTAACGTGTTATCGCCATGATGAATTTCTGAAGACTGGGACGAATACTATGAAAATTTTACGTATGTGTGTGTGAGTAAACGTCATTGTTCTTTGTCTTTTGTTACATAATCACCTTATTAGTTACGTATTTTAATCACGTCATTGTTGTATTAATGACGTTTGGCGTTGTCGGCCAATGAAACAGACGTATGGAGCGCCGTTACTGGTGGCTGTAACCATTATAAGTGTCTTTATCTGCACGTACACTGCTGTCCTTGAAATTATTTCGGTGTCTCGGAACTGCGTCGTTGTAGGCAAAAACCAAGGGAAATTGTATTACCCATAGAAATGACTTTAAAAACATCGAAATACAATAGTTTACTACCTTGCCTACCATACTTTTTATATCAGACTTTTTGTACTGTCACAACTGATCAGCTGATTTGCTTAGCTAGGTGAATGACCTTACCACAAACACATTTCAAAATTATACAAATTACATGAAATACATATTTTTATCAATCCTTATATCTAACATACTACACATCATTGTTTCCCCTTTTCTGACTCTGGTACAATTAGGTAAACCACCTGCCGGTCGGTCTAGGTATTTACTTTGTTATAACCACATTTCAAAATTATATAGATTACATATTTCTTTAATCCCTATATTCCTAACACAATAAAATAAAACATTTAGGAGACAGAATAAACATAGTATAATAAACCTATGAACAGCTATTTATCAAATCGTACTACGAGCGTTTAGTTAGTGCAAAAA
This sequence comes from Magicicada septendecula, assembly GCA_034769895.1. Classification (NCBI taxonomy): domain Eukaryota; kingdom Metazoa; phylum Arthropoda; class Insecta; order Hemiptera; family Cicadidae; genus Magicicada; species Magicicada septendecula. The sequence continues at coordinate 242,843,273 of CM068367.1, read as the reverse complement.
TGAGTTACCATCTTTAAGTTATAAAATTTAAATTCGTCGCTCACCTGAGCAACCCCCCAGACCACACACACTATTGTTTTGTTCTGTTGGACTCTGGCGCCCATTGGCCTCCACAAGGACGGCATAGTTGGAGGAATTGACATCTCCTTGTCCTTGCTTCAGCTTTACATTTTAAAGATTTTAGATATCAACATATCTTCGTTATATAGTTACGTGCCCTTAATGCGGGTCTACCACCTGGCTCTGCTGTCCCTACTCGGACAGAGTGGCAGCCGCTGTTCCAGAGTTTCCGGGATTTCCCCTAGTTTCACCCCCCTGTTAATTTCTACTATCAACCAATTTCAAGCCAGCTATGGTCAAGGGACTTGATTATGGCCATAGCTGACCGCTAGCCAAAACCACGATTAGTGCTGGTAAGGCAGTAATCGCCCGAAAAGTCGGGGAAATCAAACTCTACCTTCATGCATGTTACTACTTCATTACTCTGCATGGCACGAAAGTCTATCATGGTACAATATACAATTGTACAAAAAAGGTGTGCCGTGCATTTTCACCATTTCGGCCTCCAATGGAGGTAACACTCCCTGTTACCCCCAACCCATTCCGCTATCTACTGGGGCACATGCCACCCCAGCAATAGCACACTAATAGCTAAACTAAAACCTTCTACATTTGCAGTTTCTACACTCCACTATTATATCACTTCTATGAGCACCAATCTACCCCCCAAAATTATCCCCACATCTTGTATTGACAACAAGTTCTAATTTATTTTACACTCTTCAAAATGTTCCCATTATCACTGATACTATGAACTCTACAATTATTTGGTCACTTATTTCTAAAATTTATATAAATTCAAAATTATAAACATTCCAAAATATTTTGATTTTTATTTACACTGGAGGCTGACTAACATTCCTTAAACACTATTAGGGCTGGTAAGGCAGTAAATCGCCCGAAAAGCCGGGGTTTTGCCGCAAGGGAAAGTTGGAGGCAAAATAGATCCGCTACGTGAATTCACGTCCCCCTCTAAACCAAACTACTCCCTCTCCCCTACCATTTATCCAAACCCGCTGTCTATTTTGTCTCCCACCCCCTTGCCACAAAATTCGTCATTTCAGACTACACTGAAACTATTGTCAATGGCTAATTTAGTTTCGCCATTGACACTGAAATTTTAAATTGTACGCACTGCCTTTTATATAGGTGCAGCCTCCATTATTTACAGACACTCTAAGGCAGTACAGGCACGTGACAGATACACCAGACCGCTGCACCATGAGTGTATATGATAAAATAATGTATGTCACGTACCTTTAGGGGTCCCCCTCCCCGTTCAAATGTGATGTAAGTTTTCAAATTTTGACCAATTTTGGTGGAGCCGGACCATCGTCGAATAAGAAAAACTTCTTTATTTCTTTATCTTGGGCACTTGACAAATCATGCCTCTTTACTAACACTAATTGACCTACCTCATATTTGGTCCAATTACCCTTCGCATCGTGTCTCTGCTTCCTCCGTTCTCCTTTTGTAAGTAAATTTTCATTTGCTAATCTAATTTTCATGTTTACATCCATAATTTGATCTTCTGGTGGGTATTCAAAGAGTTGTTCCAATATCCTGGGTGGCCTTGTTCCTCTGATCAATTCATGCGGCGTAAATCCGGTGGATTCATGGGTGGTACAATTCAGCCACTCCTCTACTTTCTTAACGTAGGATGGCCATTCTGTGTGTTTGGCGTGACAATACGCCCTAAATATCCTACCAATCTCTCTCATCACCCGTTCTGCTTGGTTCGACTGTGGATGGTAAACTGCCGTATGCTTGGGTATGATGCCTTCCCATCCAAGCGTCTGTCGCCACTTGCCGCTTATAAACTGTTGTCCATGGTCAGATAATATGATTTTCGGTTTTCCTACATTAATCATGTAATCTCTTACTATTTTTTCGCTGAGCACTTTGCTCGTCGCTCTCTTAACAAATTTCGAAAAAGTGTCTAAAACTACAAATACATACAACACACCCCCTCTACCTCTGGGTAATGGCCCATACAAATCAACTGCAACTAAATCAAATGGTCTTTCAACTTTTATGTAATTCATCTCCCCTTCTACTTTATAGTTCACTACTTTTGATTTCTGACACAAATCACACACTCTTAACACTCTTCTAACTCTCCTCTCCATATTCTTGAATATACATGATTCTTTTAAGACATTGGCACACTTTCTTGCCCCAAAATGCCCATACCTTATATGGCAATCCCAAATAATTTTATCTACTAACCCTTCTGGTATAACTAGCCTCCAATCACGCTCCCCACTCTCTACTTTTTTAAACAAAATACCTTGATATACTTGAAAACGTGTACTATATTCAGACCCATCTACCTCCGTTTCTAAACTAACAATTATTTTACCCACTTTACTCTCAGATCTTTGCATATTCTTAATATCACTTAACTCTTCACCAAAAATTCTATCTTCTCTAGTTAATCTAAAAATTTCTATCTCTTTAAGGTCCCTACCTGTTTTATTTTCTATAAAATCTACCCTGGAAAGTGTGTCTGGTACTTTATTATCTGACCTCTTTATGTACTCCCAGGAAAAGTTATATTCTTGTAAAGCTAATACCCACCTGGTCAGACGACTGTGTGTCAATTTACAAGAATTAAGAAATGATAGTGCCTTGTGGTCCATCCGGGTTATTGTTTCATTTCCCAGGATGTATGTCCGGAATTTCCCCACTGCGAACACAATACTTAAAAGTTCTTTTTCAGTGGTGGTGTAATTTTTCTCAGCAGACAGAAGCGACCTACTGGCGAAGGCGATAGTCAGATGTTCCTTATCGCAGCCCTCCTGGTAGAGCTCCGCCCCTAATGCTACATTGCTTGCGTCTGTCTGTAAATAAAAGGTTTTATTAAAGTCAGGATGATTCACCATAATCATATGGCTAAATTTTCTCTTAATTTCGTTGAATGCGTTGCGTTCCGTATCTCCCCATTTCCACTGCTTGTTCTTCTGGAGTACTGCACTTAGTTTTGACATTGTGTGTGCGTAATTTTCTTGGAACTTTCTGTAGACATTGCGTAGACCTAAAAAACTTTGCAATTGTTTAATGTTTTTTGGTTCTGGGAAGCGCATAATCGCTTCTACCTTGTCAGGGTTAGCTAATATTCCCTCTTGTGTAATAATAAAACCTAAGAAGTGTATTTCTGTTTGTAAAAACTTGATTTATCCCAATTAACTGTCAGACCCCCTTTTTGTAACTTGTCTAACACATATTCTATATGCTCTAAATGTTCAGTAAATGTTCTGGATGCTATCAAGATGTCATCTACGTACACTGTTAAAAAATCTAGATCTTTAGGTTGTAATATCTTATCCAAACATTTAATAAAACTAGCAACACTGGTGTTTAATCCAAATGGTAGACGTTTGAATTGGTAATTCTTACCATTAAAAAGAAAGGCAGTATATCTTCTACTCTCTACCGCTAACGGCACCTGCCAATATCCTGCTGTTAAGTCTAATGATGTCATGTATTTGACTCCACTAAATTTCTGTAAAATTTCATTAATTGGTTCCGGTGATTCCCGGCCAGGTATAATTGATTTATCTTTCTAGCATCTAGACATAGTCTTACCTTGCCATCCTTCTTAATCACTACGACTAAAGGGTTTGAGTAAGGCGATATCGAGCGTTCAATTATGTCTCCCTGCATCATCCGGTCTAATTCCTCCTGCACAGCCCTTCTCTTCGAAAATGATACCAGGTAACTCCTCTGCATGTATGGTGCGTGTTCCCTAACCTTAAGCTCACAGATGTAGTCCTTCGCTTTTCCTGGCGATTCATCAAACACATCTCTGAAACGCTCCACAACTGTCCACAACTCCTCTCGCTGAGTATTTCCTATAACTACACCTTCATTAAAAAATTTGTTGGCTCTATCTACCCACACAGTCTCATCACTCACATGCATCTCTCCCTCCTCATTTTCTATGTTATCACTCTCTCGACACATATTTATTTTAGTCTCTATCTCTCCATCGCCTATCTGCTTGTGTATCATTTTTACTCCCGTAACTTTAACTTCATTTACTACTTTCTTAAACTTTACCCCGACTGGTTTACTCCCGTTTTCAAATTTTACTATTTGTTTATTGAAATATATTATCGCTCCATTTCTCTCCAAAAAATCATTTCCCAATATTACATCTAAACTCAACCCTTTAACCACTAGGCATGTGTTTTCAAACTCAACTTCATTTATCAAAATATTTAATTGTACTTGTCTGGTTATTCTCTTACTTCTCACCCCAGTTACCCCCACTACTGTAACTCCCGCAACTGGCAACGATGGTATATTCTTATTTACTTCTCTCAATTCCCCCATTACATTCTCAGAAATTACAGAGATCTCACTACCTGTATCAATTAAGGTCTTGTAACTCTTACCTTCTATGTTGACTGTCACCTCCGTCAATCCGGTTTTGTGCTCCATCACTTTGGTGTCCTCTTCTTCCAATAATTCCTTCGCCATGTCTACTTTGATGATATTACTCAAGTATTCGTCTGTTACTTGGACCCGGTTCTCCGTTGACAATGGTTGGGCCCGATTCTCCATTGTCCTCCCTAGTTTACCGTGGAGGGACCTGCTACGGCTTGGTGGTTTCCTCCTCTCCCTCGGTTGTAACTTCCACCTCCTCTTGGCGCTCCTCTATGAAATTCTGCTCCTCTCGACTGCTGATTTGGCTGGTGATGCATTCTCTCGTTCCGTGCACACTCCCTGTTTTTATGACATATAAAACAATTGGTTCTATTAGCATAGTTATCTACATTACAGTCTCTACACCTCCAACTCTCGCCTCGATTGTCATTATTTCCCCCACGTGCCCCTCGGTGAAAGTTTGGTATTCCCCGGTGTTGATTATGGTTACCATTCATATGTGTTACAGGTGCGCTTACTCGCCTACTCATGTCACGTTCCCGTATATTCTGAAAAATGTCCAATATTTTTTCTAATTCGGTAACCTCTAGAATTTCGCGGGTCATCAGCGTAATCTGTATTTCTCGGAGTAAATACTTACTGATGTGTCGGACAAATGATCGGAACGGTAACGGTGGCTCTAAATATTTAGCCTCATTGTATATTCGCATTACATACATAGTTACGTTACCCCCTTGGGCCCCAAAATTACCTGGTCCCATTATTTTACTTCGCAATATTTCTTGTTCCTCCTCCGACCAATATTTTTCTCTAAATGCTGTCTCGAAACTCTGATAATTTACCCACTCTACTTTATGTACTTCCGCCCATACCGCGGAATTCCCTGTAAAACACTTCATGATTTTTAGCAATTGTACTTCCCAACTACTTCTACAAAACTGATGAAATTCTTTAACTCTATTCAAAAACTGCATAGGGTGTACCCCCCTGTTCTCACAATTAAACAACTCCAAATCAATATCGCTATTCATATCTTTAGTGATTACTATTTGTTCAGTAACATGGTTAAGTTTTTCATTTATAGCTACATTTAATTCATCTTTCACATTAACTATGCTCTGCTCAATTGATGTAAATTTATTATTATTTAAACACTCAATTTGTACGTTACGTTTATCTATAATGTTCACTGTATTTTGTATAGCTTGTATCTCTGTTTTGCAACTGCTTTCGATTTCTTTTATTTTAACATTAGTACTAGTTTCATATGTTTCAATCTTATCAACTACATAATTAAACTTGTACTCACTACTAACATTACATTCATCTATTTTACGTTCAAAATTTTCAGTTACTTCTTGTATTTGTTTATCGATTTTTTCTACCACATTACTCTCTATTTCGTCAATTTTATCATTCATACTATTTAAGGAGTTACTCAACTTTTCGTTCAATTCAAATTTCAGTTCGTTAAAACTACCTTCGCACTTGATTTTAACTTCATTAATATCAATTTTAAGCTCATTGAACTTTCTACTCTGTTCATCCCATTTTATGTCATTATTATCAAAACGTTTATTTAATTAGTTAAATTTGTTATTCTGTACATCTAATTTGCTGTCAAAACTATTTTTTTGTTCTAAGATTAACTGCAACGTATTCATTACGTCATTATTGAATTGGATGTTACATTTTGTTGAAGTCGGGGTCAATTGCACGCCCGAATCTTCAGTTACACTGCTTTGATCGGTTAAATTTAACTCTACTTTATATTGGCTCGCACTTGGAGTCGAATGTATCTCAAAATTACTCATGTTTGACTCATCAAAATTTTCGACACTAGTCGTTTCATTTATGTTGCTTTCGTTACCTGCCATCTCTTATTCTTTATAATTGATATTATTTGTTGATTTACTTTAATTAATTTCCTTTATCATGATACAATTTCGATCTTATGTCAATTGTGCGTAAATGACGCACTTTTACTTCATTACTCCAACCTTAAAACCACGCTTGCATCTTATTTGTAGGTGCGGTTTTTACATTAAATTTTGATTTATAAAAACTGTCCCTTTCGGCTGCGCCAACTGTGAAGTTATTTATCTAATACAAATACAAATACATAATTTATTACCACCTACCTGTTAAAAAACATTTTCTGGGTCCAAGATTCTGTCGCACGAACGGAGGATGCAAACGTGGTTCACGGGTTATTGGAATAACTTACGCTACTCATGGTTTGAATAGAATTATGATTTTATTTCTTTACTTTTGAGGAAAAAACTTTTGTTAGACTATTTCGTCAAAATTTGAAATGAAATACAAGTATAATACTTTTCTGTTATTTACTCCATGCCTGCGACAATTACTAATCTTATCTTATTCTAACAGCTTACCTTATATATCTAACAGACCGCCCAGCCTGCTCATTCTCTCATTCACACTATATTTAATACCCTCCCCTGATTATTTATTTAACAAAACCATTAACACCTTATGAAATACCCCTGCCGGCAACGTGGTGTCCACTCGAGCTCGGGACTTCTCATTTTTAATTTAGTTTTGTGTCCGAAATAGATTTTGATGTCCTTTAGTTGAATACTCACGCCACTGTCACATTACTGTTAACTGATAACTCACTTTTTACTTGAAACTTATAAATTTTTAAAAAGCCCCTTGGGGCAAGTACCTGGCCAGGCACTGTGTGTAGGCGAACTGGGAAGAGCGTCTCTACGCTTACTATCAACTAGATTGCAGTTTCACAAGGTGGAAAGCAATGCCTTCTATTTCATCGCCACTGTTGTGTCACATTCAACACACGTGGTTTTTTGTGTGTTTGACGTGTATGACATTTGGTAATCACTGGTTGACGTCACAAAAGAGGTTGGGCTTAGACTTACATCCGTCGTTTTGAGACCATGTGCGTCCAAACGTTCGTCTCTAAGCCATTTTGAGTTTTACTACCGTGGCGTCGTCTGCGCACATGCTTGTGTGGTGCGTTCGGGCGTAACTGCCGCACACCCGCAAAGTTCTAAGAAATGACGCCTGGTACATTCTTTGGTAAAGGTTACACAACAGTTATTGCGTAGCGTTTCTTTGTCCGCAATGCTTTTATTCAAACACGTGGACTGGCCACACAGATGGACAATGAATTTAAAATATTTTTTAATAAATCCCCAAAATTAATAAAATAAAAAAATCCTTTTACTTGACCCGTTACAATTGTACATGTTTAAGATCCCTACACTTACATAATACATAATAAACACTCATAATTAACATTGCTATTATTACATCGAGACAAACATTTCCAATTTAAGTTTGATCAACATTACATATCTTACAGTTTTACTTTAGTTTCAAATTCTATTAAGTCTTTCACTTGTTACATTATAATTTCAACTATGAATTTATATTTAGCATTTTCATCATTAATTGGTTCGGGTGATTTCCAGTCATTCATAATGATTTGTTGAACGGGCATTTAGATATAACCTTACTCACCTTCTTCCTTCTAACAACCACTAACGGATTTACATAGGGTGACACCAATCTCTCTATAATATTTACCTCCACTAATTTCTCTAACTCTACTTAAATCATTCTCCTCTTATAATAAAGCACCTGATACCCTTTTTGTACATAGGATGTGTGTTCCTGCACTACCAGCTCATTCCCTTATCAGTTCCTGGCCCTTCCAGGTAACCCCACAGCCCTCTTTAAATCTTTTCACCTTCCGCCACAACGCTTTGCGTTGAGGACTCCTTACACCTCCACCCTCACTGCAAAATTTATGTACCCTACTCTCACCTATTTACTCTCCACTTTCTCTACATATTTCTCTCTACACACATTCACTCTCGCTACTGTGTCCCTATTACTACTCCGTTTCTGTATTACTTTTATTCCACAAATTCTTATTTTGTCTAATTCCCATTTAAGATTAACTCTGACTGTCATAATGCCTTATTAAAATAATCATCACCCAAACTCCATCTTTTACAACATTTTACATTAACTTAATCGTTGAAAATTACATTAGAAAATTCATAACTTACCTTATAATAACAATATAACTCAATATCCAAACACATTGTATGTTTAATCATTCACTATTTATTATAAAATCTAAATCTCAGAAAAATCATTTAAATTCATCACCGAAATTCCTCTGTACAACATTTTAAATTAATTAATTAATCTCCAATTATTCAATTCAATCAGTTTTTTAAAACACTAAGTTGCTTTAATTACATTATAAAATTCACAATTACTCTCATCATTTATTTAGTCTGATAAAAGGTTATTATTATTATTAAATAAATTCCTATTACATACATACATTGTTTACATAAAATACAGAGTACACCATAACATGTTACACAAATACATTTAACATCAACACAAAAGTATATACAATCCACATTATTATTCGTTATTGTTTACCACAAATCATTTCATAATACAGTCCATTTCAGAACCCCCTACTCACATAATTAAATGTTCATGAACACTAAATGTTTAACCACCGTCATCGAATAATAATCTTGTCTTACTTCTACACAGTTCATTTATAATTAAGTTCATTATATTATCTCTATCAATATAACAACTATTTAAATTCTCATACTTTTCCACAATACCATAATAATCAACAGGATTGTTCCATAGTATTACATCATATAACTTGTCACCATCGAGTATAGTCAAGTCGCCCTTAGTATGATTTGTCAATTAGGTAAATTATAATTTCATCATTATTATCATCTGCTGCTATACCCGTTTCATCACAAGGTAAGTACTTAATATCATCAACCTTATCATCATTAGCTGCACTAATTACATCACAAGGTAAGTACTCAATATCATCATCAACTCTCTCTCTCTTCACTCTCTCTCTTAATTCTTTATAATATCTACTAACCTCAAACAGCCCTATCTCCCCATAAAAATACAACTCTCTCTCAAAATACCTCTCATCATAACACCATTTCACACTTTCTGTATCATTCCATGCAGAGGGTACTACTACATTAAAGCACCTCCTGGCTTTTCCAGGAACACCACAAAAACTCAAGGGACAATTATTTGTAGCTTTCATCTACCAAATACACTCATGAAGCCGTTTCTTCACCCCCAACAACACCACGGGAAAAATTTACCCCCTGCAACCCCTCTACCTGTAAACTATCTTTCCACTCTTTGTCTAACTCATCAACACTCTACCACTCCATTATTAAATTCTACTTCCACTAAAACTTCATCACCACTATTAATTTTCAAAGTATCATCCTTAAATACCCCTTTTTCAACTATCTTACCACTACTACTTGTTAACTCATTTTTATAACTATCACTTACCTCGTTATTATTTCTTCATTATAATTATCATTTATATTCAAATCATCACTTACCTTATTATTTGTACCATTTTCTACCCCCACTACGCTCTCGTCATTATAATTAACCCCATTTCTACCACTTACCTGTTTTGATTCACCTGTATTCTCCTTTAATCGATATCTATCTCCTTCCCACTTCTCGTCTTGTTTATTAAGAACATCCTTTAGTTTATTAAAACCCTTATCTGTCAGTTCCTTCCTTTCGTCTAATATTGTGTTTAACTCATCAAAATGTTTATTCATCATATCAAAACTCTTATCCATCAGTTCCTCCCTTTCCTTAAACCGTTTATTCATATTATGTATAAAATCCTCCATTGTTGTTTTTATAAGATTCATCATATGCATCTTATAATCAGATTCACTCATATTATCATTACTTACTCTGTCTCTCTACCCATTTCTACCACCACTACACTATCATTACCATTATTCACTGTCTTATTCTCTACTCCTATCACTTCAACTATTTTACCTTTATTATTTATCATCTCACTACCAATAATAGTATCATCATTAAGCTTTTTAATTTCAGTGAATAGTCCCTCTTCTTGTTCTTCCATTCGTCTCAAATTATCATCCAGTTTACCCCACTAATCCTCCGTCATTTTATCCGCAATACTTCTAAATTCGTATTCCCATTCGTCCCATGCGAAATCTATATCGTTTACTTTTTCCTTAGCCATGTTAAACAAAATTTTCCTATTATACCCCTTAACAAACTACAACCCTCCTCATACACACTAGTTACACATATTAACTCACAATACCCGCTACAAAACATCAACACCAATATATTACAGTCGCATAACCAAAAGATAACCCCATATTTGTGTCTATTTTAACGTACATCAAAAATTATTTATTTCATCTCAAACAACCATTCTGTTCTCCCAAGTAGGCCTATATTTATATAAAATTTATTTATATAAACGTCCCTAAGTTCGGAAGCGCCAATTGTGCAATTTCTTTTTTCTGCAATTAATACATTATTTACCTGGACATAAACACTTATGGCCGTCGACTATGTTCGGATACCATCTTATTTAGCTGAATAAATAAAAATGTTACTCACCAGGGTTCGGATCAGCGAACTGGAAGAACAGAATTGGTTATTCAAGAAAGTACAACTGTATTACCATCATACTATGGTTATACTTTTATTTAATTAAATTTTTTATAAAGCAAAAGAAAACATAAAAAAAATAAAACCCTTTAACATCATTTCAATCTTTCTGTAAACAAAATATTCCCCCTCCCTTTCTTCTTTCTGCTACGACGTTTTATACAAACAATAAGAACATTTATTATGCATGATTTTTTTCTTCTTTAGAATAGAAATAAAGATATTTAAAACATAAACTCAATTTTATAGAACGCAAACCAGCGCTTCATGGTTTTAATATATAATTAAGCCAGACACACACACTCTCACACACAACATCTTTTAGATTTTCCCCTTGAGCTCATATTTTATTTTAATTTTCCCCATCTGTATTTAGCCGGCAGACGGACTGCCCGCGTCCATCGTTGTTATTGTTGTGTGCCGACTGACTTTTGTTCTCAATGCAGTTGGTTGGCATCACCCTGCATTCCAAGTGACGTATTTTTAAAGGTTCGGCACTGACGTCATATGGCGTGACTCTTGATTACATAGGTTACAGGTCATGTAGCTAAAAATAACTGTTCCTCTTGCGTTCTGATGTTGACCTTGACACTATTTCACTCGCTTGCCTGCGTCGTTATAATTCATGAATAAAATTTTACAATTATTAGGTTGTGAACTCTTTTCACCAAATTACCCCAGGTAGACCCAAACTGTCCCGTTACATACTTCCATTTCCTTATGGAACATGGAAGTAAAATATCGGTATGGAGAACCATACATGACTTCCATGTTCTAAGCTTTGTAGTTAAAGTCATTTATGAAATGAAATGTTTCCATAGAAACTACTTCTTTCCACTTATTGCTTCAGCCTTAACCACAGTACTGTGGTCACTAACGATACCACCACACGTTATCGCACTCGATTTTCACTGATGATGGCAGTCGACGGCACTGCTGAAACGTCTGGTTTTGCAGAAAACATTGGACTACGGCCAAACAGCCCAGGAAGGAAATTTACCAACAAACTACTACTTTGTTGCCGATAACGTAGTACACATATAAAAATTATCCCCTCCCCTTTCAACTATAATTGTCATTTATAGAAAATTACTCCCACCCCGTTCAACTAGCCTCTTCATTTATAGATATTTCATCTACGTTCCTACAGTGGATTATTAAGATCTTCTTATCAGGATACTTTATTTATCAAAATTAAGTACTTTACTCTTGTTACAACAAAAAATGTTTCAGGTAAACTACCCTTTCCCCGTAACCGATCTTCACCAAAATCAATAGGCCTTGAGTCTTCTACAACTCAGGCACATATGTAAAAAATTATTTGATTCTGTTTGAATTTATGGCAGTTATCGTTCGTCATGAAAATATTTCTCTTGTTACAACATAAAATGTTGCAGGTAAACTACCCCTTTCCCTTAACCAATCTTCACCAAAATCAACAGGCCTTGAGTTCTCTACAATTTAGGGATGTATGCAAAAACTTATTTGATTATGTGTGAATGTACGGCAGTTATCGTTCGCCATAGAAAAAAATTAACCTTATCACATAAAATATTGCAGGTAAACTACCACTTTCCCTTAACCGATCTTCACCAAAATCAACAGGCCTTGAGCTCTCTACAATTTAAGCATGTATGCAAATAATTATTTGATTCTGTTTGAAGTTGCGGCTGATATCGTTTGCCATAAAAAAAATTACCCTTGTTAAAACATAAAATGTTGCAGGTAAACTACCGCTTTCCCCGAACCGATCTTCACCAAAGTCAACAGACCTTGAGTACTTACAACTTCAGGAACGTATGCAAAAAATTATTTTATTCTCTTTGAATATGCGGCAGTTATCATTCGTCATAAAAATAAAATGACCCTTTTAAAACATAAAACGTTGCAGGTAAACTGCCCTTTTATCGTAACCGATCTTCACCAAAATCAACAGGCCTTGAGTACTCTATAATTCAGGAAGGTGTGCAAAAAAGTATTTGAATCTGATTGAATTTACGGCAGTTATCGATCATCATAGAAAAAATTACCCTTGTTAAAACATAAAATGTTGCAGGTAAACTACCCCTTTCCCTTAACCGATCTTCACCAAAATCAGTAGGCCTTCAGTCCTCTACAATTCAGGACGCATGCATAACATTATTTGATTCTGTTTGAATGTACAGCAGTTATCGTTCGTCATAGAAAAAATTACCCTTGTTAAAACATAAAATGTGCAGGTAAACTACCCCTTTCCCTTAACCGATCTTCACCGAAAACAATAGGTCTTGAGAACACTACAATTCAGGGCTGTATGCGAAACATTATTTGATTCTGTATGAAGTTGCGGCTGTTATCGTTTGCCATAGAAAAAAAATTACCCTTGATAAAAAAAAAGAAACGTTGCTGGGCAACTACCCCTTTCCCTTAACCGATCTTCACCAAAAACAATAGGTCTTGAGTACTCTACAAATCAGGGCTGTATGCAAACAATTATTTGATTCTGTTTGAATTTGCGGCTGTTATCGTTTGCCATAGAAAAAAAATCTACAGACACACAGACACAGACACTTTTCAAAAAAAAATATTATATTACATTAAAATGAAAAAATTATAATTTTATTGCCTGGCAACAAAATTATTTTATTTTTAACAATTACCATTGTTTCAAAAAGTTTAAATAAATTTTCAAGTACTTTACTCTTGTTAAAACGTAAAAGGTTGCAGGTAAACTACCCCTTCCCCTTAACCGATCTTCACCAAAATCGAAAGTCATTGAGAGCTCTACAATTCAGGGAAGTATGCAAAAAATTATTTGATTCTGTTTGAATTTGCGGCTGTTATCGTTTGCCATAGAAAATACGCTTGATAAAAAAACGTTGCAGGTAAACTACCCCTTCCCCTTAACCGATCTTCACCAAAAACAATAGGTCTTGAGTACTCTACAAATCAGGGCTGTATGCAAAACATTATTTGATTCTGTTTGAATTTGCGGCTGTTATCGTTTGCCATAGAAAATACCCTTGTTAAAAAAATGTTGCAGGTAAACTAGCCCTTTCCCTCAACCGATCTTCACCAAAAACAATAGGTCTTGAGAACTCTACAATTCAGGGCTGTATGCGAAACATTATTTGATTCTGTTTGAATTTGCGGCTGTTATCGTTTGCCAAAAAAAAAAAATTTCCCTTGATAAAAAAAACCGTTGCAGGTAAACTACCCCTTCCCCTCAACCGATCTTCACCAAAAACAATAGGTCGCGAGTACTCTACAAATCAGGGCTGTATGCAAAAAATTATTTGATTCTGTTTGAATTTGCGGCAGTTGTCGTTTGCCATAGAAAATACGCTTGATAAAAAAACGTTGCAGGTAAACTACCCCTTCCCCTCAACCGATCTTCACCAAAAACAATAGGTCTTGAGTACTCTACAAATCAGGGCTGTATGCAGAAAATTATTTGATTCTGTTTGAATTTGCGGCTGTTATCGTTTGCCATAGAAAATACCCTTGTTAAAAAAACGTTGTAGGTAAACTACCCCTTTCCCTTAACCGATCTTCACCAAAAACAACAGGTCTTGAGAACTCTACAATTTAGGGCTGTATGCAAATAATCTTTTGATTCTGTTTGAATTTGCGGCTGTTATCGTTTGCCATAGGAAATACCCTTGTTAAAACATAAAACGTTACAGGTAAACTACCCCTTTCCCTTAACCGATCTTCACCAAAAACAATAGGTCTTGAGAACTCTACAATTCAGGGCTGTATGCGAAACATTATTTGATTCTGTTTGAATTTGCGGCTGTTATCGTTTGCCAAAAAAAAAAAATTTCCCTTGATAAAAAAAAACCGTTGCAGGTAAACTACCCCTTTCCCTCAACCGATCTTCACCAAAAACAATAGGTCGCGAGTCCTCTACAAATCAGGGCTGTATGCAAAAATTTATTTGATTTTGTTTGAATTTGCGGCAGTTATCGTTTGCCATAGAAAAAAAATCTACAGACAGACAGACACACAGACAGACACACAGACACTTTTCGGAAAACGACTTTTTTTCATGTTTTGAGTGTAGTGCAATCAGAATCTGCAATAATCTCGAACACGATTTTTTTTGCCATCACCATACTTCCATTCCTTAAGGAATATGGAAGTAATATCGGTATGGAGATCCATACATGACTTCCATGTTCTAAGATTTATATTTAAAATCATATTCGAAATGAAATATTTCCATAGAAACTACTTCTTTCTATTGCTTCAGCCTTAACCACTGTACTGTGGTCACTAACGTATAGCACCTCACGTTTTCGCACTCGATTTTCACTGATGATGGAAGTCGATGGCATTGCCAAAACATCTGGTTTTGCAGAAAACATTGGACTATGGCCAAACAGCCCGGGAAGGAATTTTAACAAAAAACTACTTCTTTGTTGCCGATAACGTAGTACACATATAAAAAATTCTTCCCTCCCTCTTCAACTTTAATTTTCATTTATAGAAAATTACCCCCACCCCGTTCAACTAGCCTCTTCATTTATAGATATTTCATCTACGTTTCTACAGTGGATTATTATGAGCTTCTTATCAGGATACTTTGTTTATCAAAATTAAGTACTTTTGTTAAAACATAAAACGTTGCAGGTAAACTACCCCTTTCTCTGAACCGATCTTCACAAACATCAATAGGCCTTCAGTCCTCTACAATTCAGGGGTGCATGCAAAAAAATATTTGATTCTGTTTGAATGTGCGGCAGTTATCATTCGTCATAGAAACAGTTACTCTTGTTAAAACGTGAACAGTGGCCGGTAAACTACCCCTTTCCCTTACCCGATCTTCACCAACACCAATAGGTCTTGAGAACTCTACAATTCAGGACTGTATGCAAAACATTATTTGATTCTGTTTGAATTCGCGGCCGTTATCGTTTGCCATAGAAAAAAATTACCCTTGATAAAGAAAACGTTGCAGGTAAACTACCCCTTTCCCTTAACCGATCTTCACCAAACACAACAGGTCTTGAGTACTCTACAATTCAGGGCTGTATGCAAAAAATTATTTGATTTGTTTGAATTTGCGGCAGTTATCGTTTGCCATAGAAAAAAAATCTACAGACAGACAGACACACAGACACTTTTCGGAAAACGACTTTTTTTCATGTTTTGAGTGTAGTGCAATCAGAATCTGCAATAATCTCGAACACGATTTTTTTTGCCATCACCATACTTCCATTCCTTAAGGAATATGGAAGTAATATCGGTATGGAGATCCATACATGACTTCCATGTTCTAAGATTTATATTTAAAATCATATTCGAAATGAAATATTTCCATAGAAACTACTTCTTTCTATTGCTTCAGCCTTAACCACTGTACTGTGGTCACTAACGTATAGCACCTCACGTTTTCGCACTCGATTTTCACTGATGATGGAAGTCGATGGCATTGCCAAAACATCTGGTTTTGCAGAAAACATTGGACTATGGCCAAACAGCCCGGGAAGGAATTTTAACAAAAAACTACTTCTTTGTTGCCGATAACGTAGTACACATATAAAAAATTCTTCCCTCCCTCTTCAACTTTAATTTTCATTTATAGAAAATTACCCCCACCCCGTTCAACTAGCCTCTTCATTTATAGATATTTCATCTACGTTTCTACAGTGGATTATTATGAGCTTCTTATCAGGATACTTTGTTTATCAAAATTAAGTACTTTTGTTAAAACATAAAACGTTGCAGGTAAACTACCCCTTTCTCTGAACCGATCTTCACAAACATCAATAGGCCTTCAGTCCTCTACAATTCAGGGGTGCATGCAAAAAAATATTTGATTCTGTTTGAATGTGCGGCAGTTATCATTCGTCATAGAAACAGTTACTCTTGTTAAAACGTGAACAGTGGCCGGTAAACTACCCCTTTCCCTTACCCGATCTTCACCAACACCAATAGGTCTTGAGAACTCTACAATTCAGGACTGTATGCAAAACATTATTTGATTCTGTTTGAATTCGCGGCCGTTATCGTTTGCCATAGAAAAAAATTACCCTTGATAAAGAAAACGTTGCAGGTAAACTACCCCTTTCCCTTAACCGATCTTCACCAAACACAACAGGTCTTGAGTACTCTACAATTCAGGGCTGTATGCAAAAAATTATTTGATTTGTTTGAATTTGCGGCTCTTATCGTTTGCCATAGAAAATACCCTTGTTAAAATATAAAACGTTGCTGGTAAACTACCCCTTTCCCTTAACCGATCTTCACCAAAAACGATAGATCTTGAGAACTCTACAATTCAGGACTGTATGCAAAAATTATTTGATTGCCTTTAAAAGTGGAAGTGTTGGTAATGGGCTACTGAATGATCGGTTAAATTTTGCTACAGACACCTTGTATGACAGAATTGAAGATATGCGATTCATAGTCAATATTCCAGTGGCAGAGAGGACATAACTTACTGGTGTTTATACCATGACAGATGTGCATTAGGAAAAATTGTCTTGTATGTAGTGAATATATTCTTGACGATGAGCATATGTTCCAAAATGTGTAAAAAAAACAAAAAAAAACACGATTAAAGACTTAATTTGTCTAATATTTACCGTAAACAGAACTTAACCAAATTTTCCTTCTGTCATATTCACCAACCAATGTAGGTAGTTTTTATGAAATTATTCTTATGTACAGATATATACTCTCATTTATTGTACATATTTTTTCTGGAAAAGTGATTTTATTGTTACAGGTAACTGCACTTGATGTGATACATCCTGGTGATAATACCATAAGTCCACTACCTGACCTGCTGCAGTTGATGAGCGGCGTTGTTGCTGTTGGCACAAGAACTGGCACTGTGTATTTCCTTGATCTCTGCCATAATATTGTTACCAAGTGTAAGTTGTTTTATGTATAGTAAATTATGTTTTAATTTTTATAAACATAGGTAATTGTATAATTTAATGTGTTATTATTGATAAATATATGTTTTGTGCCAGTGTGATGTGTCCATGCTGTAAGAGGCTCTTTGCTGAAGACTGAGTATATTTTTTGTTGAACGATGTAGAAGAAAATAACATTTTTTGTGTTGCTTTAAAAAAGTTTATTTATTTGTTTTGACAGTACATTAATAAATCACTTTAGCAGTGTTTTAGAAACTGACAATTTTCTGTAAAATGAGTGTGCTTGGTCATAAACTATCCTGTTTGGTTTTTTAAAAAGTGTAAGTATAAGGGCATAAGAGGATCTTTTTTACTTTTTATGCTGGTGAAGAACTAAGTAACTTTTTACAAATTGTTAATTGTTTATAAGCATTCAGTGCTGTTATGAAAGCAGTTCAATTATATTTTTATTGGCAGTAGAAATTACAGGTATTGTACTGTTTCTGTGTTTATTTACAGGCATAGAAAGTTTACGGTATCCAATTAATGATGAGCTGAAACCAAGTCAACTAGTGGAAGTGGATTTGAACGACGTACCAACAGTTATTGAAGCAAAACGAGCCAAATGTATTTCTTTTGGACATACCTTATCCGTGTTACTTAATGGTATGTTTTTTTTTATTATTCCATAGAGTCAGAATTATCTTTTTTCTTATTTCTTGGGATGATGTAAGTTTAAAAATTTATTTTATATTAAATTAGTATTTTATGTACAACGCAGTCTGTTAATAAAACAGAGCTGCGGAATTTTTTATTCATGTTGAACAAGCAAGTTTAATCTACACCATTGACTTTATTATGTGCTTAATTTGGTTGAGCCATCAGGCATCAGCTTTAGTGTACAAAACGAAAAAAGACATTATAATTAAACTCGACTGCACCACCTTATCGAATGCTAATAATAATATGTGCCAATTATAATAAAATCTAATTGGTCGTTAATGAACTTGCTTTTGGTTAATTTTAATTATATTGATTAATTGACAACGAACATAGTCATCTATATTCTAACTGCTTCCTGGATTTTTGTTGGGCGCCAGAGATAATTATTTATCTCAGGGGTTATTGTTAAATAATAACACTTTGTTCAGGTGCTAAATGACACAACGTTATATTTATCAACTTTATGTACATTATATAATATCAACACATAACATCATGATTACTATTAATTGTGCAAATTGAATGATTTATCAATAGATACCAAATCTTATCACACTTCAAGCCTCAATAGAGATTATTTATCATATTTAAATAATTTATCAGAGATTCCTTAACATATTAAAATCATCATTCTTCAATCTTCAATAGAGATTATTTAACACCTTTAACTAATTTATCAGAGATTCTTTAACACATTTAAACATTTATAACATTATGCTAACTTCTTGATATCTTGAATCTCCCTTTCTCCATTCATACTTTACTTGATCAAAGACATGACTTAATATCTAACAAATTATATATATTTACTTGTCATTCAATTCAATCTCATCACGACTTATTATCTAACAAATTAGATCTATTTAATTTGTTATGTATTATTATATTTATAAATTTAATAATTGACTGTGTTTACATTTTTTCACTTACGGCTCGTGTCGCCACCATTTTGTATAGTACTAACTCAAATTTTTTAAATAAATAATTACCTTAATTTTATCCACTAAGTGATCTTCTTTTACTAAATTACAACATGTTTCAGGGCTTATATCCCCATCTTCAGGTAAAAACAAAATCTACCCTATTGTTAGGGTTTCGTTAAAAAGTTCACGAAGACACAAACACATAACACACTTAAATAAATTAACACAGAACATCGAGTTTGCATCGGAACTTTTATGTTGTAATTTAGTAAAAGAAGATCACTTAGTGGATAAAATTAAGGTAATTATTTATTTAATCATATACAGTGATCTGGAGACCATACAGTAACTATGTATATCAAATTTTTTCACTTACCGTGTCCAGGATTCGAATTAGATGTGTTGAAAACAATATGGTTGCTTGGAATAACTAATAATTCAAATTCAGATGTTCAAATCAATCTTACTTTATTAAAAAATCCAATTAAAGTTATCTCTTCAATCAAAATAAGAACTTTATACATTTCTTTCAACCCCATCATCACATACAAAATCTTCTTCTTCCCTCTCTTATATTTTAGTTTCAGTAATATTCAACAAGATATTAGTTTCAAAATAAAATAAAATAACTAGCTACAAACTTAATTTTATATACAGAAACCAGCGCTTGCACGCACGCACGCACGCACGCACGCACGCACGCACGCATGCACGCACGCACGCACGCACGCACACACACACACACACACACACACACACACACACACACACACACACAACAAAGATTTTAGGAGATCTCCATTTTTGTTAAAATATAATAACAATATTTAAATGTTGGTTTTAACCCCTTATTAAATTTTCTTTTTTCTACCCCCCCATTTATTACTTAGCTGGAAAATCAGTTCCGAAGACGTCTCATTGCTCCACTCGCACTACGGAGATTGTTTTTCCAATTTTCACTGACTTTACATGGTTTTTTAAAACTGTTAGTCCACTCTGATAAAGTTAAAAATTTGCTACTTTACATTTTTATACGTGCGGTATTCACATTTTAGGTGCGGCGTCCGCGATTTACGTTCCTGAACTTTTATTTGTGTCCGGCCGGCACAAGGAGTAGATTTTAACTGGGACCAGCTGAACTGCGTTATTTTCTGAGGTGGTAGGGGAGGTCACATGACCAATCTTATTGTCTTTTTTAGTATCACTACGCCAATTTGTGAGGTTGGGCTGACCGCACCTCACATTATAGCGTGACATATTTGACTGACGTAACATCGTATGATTCTGAGTTACATAATTTGCAAGTCCTGTGGCTAAAAATAACTGTTCTGCCTGCGTCTGGAGCTGACCTTGACACAAATCCACTCAATGCCTGTTGCGTCGTTTTAAAACTTTACAATTATGATTTGTATTTTGTAAATATAAATCAAATTTATGTTTATTTTCCCCATAATTATTATTTATTTTTATGTTTCCCAAAATTACCCCAGGTAGGCCTAAATGTCCCGTTACAATACCCCCTCAATGAGAGGTTTTATGCCGAAGCATAAAAACTCTCATTGACATACTCATACTTCCTAAAGGGATCAGTCAGGATATGTCGCCACAGCCCCCTTTACGTTTTACTAAAAAAAATCGTGGTTCACTTACCCCCTGGTCTAATGACTGTGACCGCACCTGAATGACCTTACTGGACTTCTCTCTCAAGGTACCAACACCGCAAGGCCAGTCAGGCACTTGACGCTCCTGCTCTGATGCACTGTGCAGCTTAGGACCGCCGCCACAGCATCACTAGACTCTGAAACATCAAATCAAAAATACGAAATAGTGGCCTTGTATAATACCTTATCCCTAACTGATCTGTCTCCCCTTAGCTGTGCGCTGGTTTGCGTTAAGAAGCACTGGTTTTTCTTAACTCTTAACACACATGTATATTATTACTATCCTAGTACGTACGTCTCTGTTTCTCTTCTCTATTCTAATTAATTAATGTACCAATTTATATTGAATTTTAATTTATTAGGTGTTGTGATGTTGTTAATTATATCTACCTTATCTCTCTATTTAATCTAAAGGTGTTGATGTGAGTGAAACTTATGTAGGTAGGGTGTTATTCGAAAATTCAGCTCAAGCCTATTCTGCCTTGAAGAGAATGAGAGAAATTTTGTATGGAATTCTCCTTTCTTTAATACCTGAGAAGTCCGCGAATATCACTGTGGTTCCCAGACAAGGGAATTTTGTAGGTTAACCCACCGCGTATGGTGATTATTGATTATACTCTCTATGTATTTTATTTCTTATTCACTCTCCATTAAATCATACAGAATGAGAAGATATTGAAATTCTGCAATGATTCTTTATTAGTTTTTTACTATTTAATATCCAACAAGATTTTCTCTTACTTTAGATACGAAAAGGCTATAAGTCTGAATTAATCGATTATCGATCTGTGCCGGTGTAAAACCGGCCTTTGAAAATATTTTAGAAACATTTTTATTTAATTGTGAAAATGAGCGAAGGCGGGCGACCTTTGCTCGTTGCAGTTAAGGCTGCGCGTGCAATCGATGGGGAACGTTCGCTTGGTCTGCTGCGGATAGCAGTTGATTCATTCACTCTCCGGCTGCAAGAGACGACGTTCCTTCTCTCTCTCTTCGAACCTTACGACGCAGTTTGCTGTCTCCTCATGGCGTGCTAAAGCGTAAATCGACTCCCGGGTTCTTGAACTAAGTCGGATTCCTGGCTTGCTGATGGCCGTACACCTGCCTAAGCTGTGAACCATGAACAAGATCTTGTCTGAAGAGGGAGATGGGGACTCGTTCTCACTGTAACACTTGACTGCTGTGATAAGGTGATATGCACTCTATTATTTTCTTATCAAAAATCTTTGCATCCATGGGCCCACGTGTGCAGACTCTCTGCTGGAATGGGAAACCGCTGTTCATGACTCAGAACTTTACTAGTTAAATTCAAGTACACCTTTTTTTTTTTAATTGAATTACATAACGCTAAGTGCATTGCCTGTAAGTGTGTGCTGCACTGGGGGAGCGTGCCAGAGATATTTTCACTCTTGCACATTGTACAGTTTGCTCATCATTGTCAGTTTAGTTTCACAGAATGTATTGAACAGGTTAGTATCTCTGTTCCGGCTGGAACAGAGATGAAAATATTTTAACTTCACTATGGGTTTTACATTTATGGGCTGGGGTTTTTCCTGGTTTTTTTTTTCTGGAACGTTTTCTGGGGTTAACAAAAAGGGGACTTAGTTTTTTTTCTGACTCATGCAGGTGCAACCTCAGACAGGTTGGAGGCCTGTCAAATTTTGTCAATTGCGTGCTGGCGCGCTGCCACAGATGCTAGAGCACCACCACCTTATTGTATTTCTTGATTTTTATTATTTGTCTATAGCCATTCGGGGTTAATAGAAATAATTTGCTATTTTTCTGGAAATATAGTAGTTGATTTTGCTCCTTGCACAAGGGCTATACTGATTGTTTTTCTTAACTGGCAAAACACATGTTGATTGACTTTCACTGGTAGTATCTGCTGTTTAATTTTCTTTAACTCTAAAACATGTACCCATTATTTTGGTAAAACATATATTGTCAAAATTTTCTGAAATTGTAAAGCCCCGAGTGATTAATTTCTGATTGTAAAGTACATAAGGATTTTTTGATTCCTTCGGAATTTGTAAAGTAAAATAACCGTTTAGAATTCTATCATCACTGTTTGAAACCAGGTGATGTAGTTCTGTCAATTTTTATTTAATACTGTGAACGGAACTTGAGGTTCATACGCTCATGAGGGGTCATTGATCAGTGGAATGCTACACAAATGGTCCGGTTTTGTTTATGCGTCATGAATTATTATCATCCTTTCTGGGGGTTTTGGCTTTATGCAATTCTACAAAACGGGCTGTGGATGGGCGAATATGTTATCACTGCTGGGTTATGAATATTGTAGTTACACTGCCTGCAGTGCGGGTGCATTCCAGGGGCAGTCGTGTTAGAATTAATGTATTGTGAGTTTGTGTGCCTTGGGTTTCTGTGTGTGTTATGTTGTCCTTGTCTAGCTAGACACAAGATGGGGGAGAATTTTATATTTAGATATGTATATATATTTACCTTATACACATTTGCTCTGATGTACAATTGATTTATATACACTTGTTATGATGTACCATTTTTATATTTTTATATATATATATATATATTTGCCTTGTACACATTTATACACATTTGTTATGAGGTACACATGTATGAATTCTGTGAATACAATAAATGTGTTATTGTTACATTAAGGCGGAGTTCATTGCAAGTCCCGTCATACTGGACCCGGCACAATTTTTGCTTCTCTAGGCTCCTGCCTAGTCCTAATTGGCTTGTGACTTCTCTTTCAAAAAAAAAAATATTAATATAAAATAAGTTGTTTTTATACTCATAAAAAAGACATAAAAAGAAAGAGGGGTTACAGATCGGTACCAGGTTTTATATTAAATTCAGTTATGGTTTTTTATAATTATTTTAAATACAGGGCGTGAAGGTTCTTTCAACTGTTGGGAAGATCAGAAAATACATAAATAGGAATACAAGGTATTACAATATAATGTTTTATTTTATTAAATATTATTTAAGTAATTGAAGCTTTACCGTTCGCTGGACATCGCAGCTCGAGGAGGCTGTTCACGTCTAACCTCTATTAGCGTTTGGTCAGTAGCGAAATCAGATGAAATGATCTTCGTCCGTCTTGTCTCCAAAGTTGTATTAAAAGTGGAAGTCTTGGTCCTTGGTTGATGCAGAAATACCGCTCCTTTTGTTCACCAATGTCCAAGCTTGTGATTACGCGCTCCGACGAACTCCGAATCCAAATACGTTTTTCTGTTGGAAGGTGTAAATTGCAAGTTCCAATGTAATTTGGTGGTTATTTTAGTTCATTTGTTTTAGATGATTAAATCTTTATACCGGTAGTTATTTTTCTGGTTTTATTACTTCATTAATTTAACATTCTGTTCATGATCCGAAATTGGGCAATCCAAGTTCTTCCTTTAATTTTAGTTACTTATTTTCGTTTTATACTACCCAATTAGACAATTTGGTTAATGGTTATTTGACCCAAACTATTGCAATTTGTCATTCATTTATTGTAACGTTTGATGTATTTAGTATTCCCAATTAATTCAGTTTTTTATTGAACATCTCTCTTAGTTAAACTCTTCTCGTTCATGTCAAAAAATTCAATAATCAAATCAACAAATTATATCCATCTTGTCGTCCATAGCAACAACCTTTTTTATTCTTATTCGATATTGTGTTATATTGCAATCCTTTCAAATAATATTCTTCCACTCATCAAAATAATTCCTTACTATACTTCCATTATATCAGAATATAATCTTATTTATAGCTTGTTTACTAATTCCTATATATTTTGCCGGTTTTTCACTCTTAGTCTGTTTCTTTTAATAAATATTATTTTTCCGTTACCAAACATTATCTATCGGTATCATTGCACTATGGCATTACCATAATTTGTTTAGTTTGAGTTTGTTTATTATTTATTATTAATTATTATTAATTTCTACTAACTCATTGAATTATATTTAGTATTTGTTACTAATTTCTTTTACTAACCTTTCTGATCTGATTTATTATATAAAGTTATTGGCTGTTAGGCCTATTATTATACCTTGATCTACTTCTGAATTTAACTTGTTAACAATTATAGCCTTTTTATCCAAGTTTACAATTATAATCAACTTTTTATCTATGTACATGTATACAAATAATTATCATTATAATATCTAACAACAACTTTATCTTGACCTATAGATAACACATAAAAATGAAATTAATTAATACTCAATAACTGAGTTCAACCACCGTTCTACAACAGTAAATGAATAATACATATTACTTAATTACTTGACATTGTATCAACAGGAAAACTTTCACATGATAACACAAAATATAACATCACAGTTATGATAACAACATAACATCATACAATTCATAACAATTATTTTTGAGTAACTCAGGTCATACACTATTTACTCATTCTTATCTATTTTAAAAACATCAATTACTCTGAAATAGTCAACATTAGTTTTTCTTTTTACAATATTTGTCAATGTCTTTTATTTACCTCTCACTGAACCTTGAGGTTTATCAATATTATCATTATTACATGCTTATCTTTTATTATTATTATTATTATTATTATTATTACCTTGCATTCTTATTACTTTTAAACAATGCTGGGTTCATTTTCTGACCTTTTTATAAGTGTGGAAAATTAAAATATTTTCTTCCCTGTGTGTCGTTCAAATACATTTTAAATACATAAAATACAACAATACAGTTTATTTTCACCTACCTGCATAGTTTCTTATATCCGGGTCCAGAATTCGATCACATGTACGTCAGATGCAAACCTGTGTGAAAGGTTATCGAAATAACTAACCCGACACATTTTATGAAGAGAAATTATGATTTTTAATTATTCAGAATTATCTAAAATTTTGTTCCAAAATTTTGCTCATTGTTTTATAGATTCAATTACAGTTTTCTTTGTTCGGTTTATCATCTACTACATATTAACTTATTCTAACATCTTACCTTACTGATCACACTTTAATACATATATACAGACAGAGCCCAGCCTGCAATTTTTTACACTTGCACAAACACACAGAAAAATTACGATGCCCTTAACATTTTTATAATAATAACCCCGGCCGGCCACGCGGTGATCATTCGAGCTCGGTTCGCTTTGTTACATAATTATGTCGCCGTCAAATAAAACTGATCTGATGTTTCTTACATGTTCGTCACTACCACTGACATGTTCTGATTACTTTTAATTCACTTTTGAACTTAAAAACTGTTAAAATTTAGTAGAGCCCACTTGGCTCTGTGTCGGCCGACACAATCAGGGACGAACTGCCGCCCGCGTCCCTTGCGAGCGGGAGGAAATTGAGTTCCACTGCCAACGGATCTCGTCGACGTTCATAGTTGATTTGTTGCAGTTGATCGACCGTGTGCATGATATATAGTGGTCTTTCCTGTAGTGTGTGCCGACAATATCTAGGGACTTCTGGTTTGATGTCATCAAAAGGGGCGGTGACTTAGCTACATTTCCTTCAGCTCAGTCAAGGAGACAAAACAGAAAATATATTTTTTCACCATCTTGGCGTTTCCTGACCGCGTCAGTCCGAGCGTATATTCACTTGACGCGTGCGTGCGCGCTGTCACACAGAAACAGAGTTCTTGGAACTGAGGGCTTGCTGCATACCTCAACTGATTTCGCAACGTAATATTGCGTTGCTGTTTTGTTACACAACTGTTCTATTCACCACGTGTTTGGTCACCGTTGAAAAATAAAACTTTCAAAATACATTCATAAATCCCTGAAATGAAATAAATTAAAATACCCCATAAATTCGGACCGTTACAATACCCGCTCAATGAGAAGTCTTCTGTCAAAACAGATGAAATCTCATTGATAAAACCCCTAAGAGGACCGGTGAGGAACTGGTGCCAACAACCCCCTTTTGTTCTTACATTTCATGGGTACACGACCCCCCTGGCTCGGTGACTATGGACGCATCTGAACGAGATCACTGGACTTCTCTGTAAGAGATCCCAACACCGAAAAATCAAACGGACACGCTCCACAGCGCACCTCACCTTCTAACATGCTACCCCCAAAAATCCAACACCCTGGCTTAGATCATGCCAGATCCTCCACCGATATGTTTCCCCTCATATGCAAGCTGGGCTGCCTTTAGCAGATACTGGGCTCACACACACTCACATTACATACTGAAAATTGAAAAATTCTTTAAGAATTTGTTTAAATTACAACTCACTGGTTGTTTCCATTTAAAATCAAATCACAAATTTGGTATCTATTTTGAATTATTCTCTTAATTGGTTTCTTCTGTTATTTAAAATAAATCAATTTAAGCATTTCTTACAATTAAGAACATCCTTAACCTAACATGGATTACCTAGAGTCTAACAATACAATTCAACAAAATAATTCAATAATAATAAACATGGTTAGTACACAAACAATAAAATAATCAAAGCTTAAAATATCCATTATCTGGCAGGCGAAAAATCAAGATTTTTTTTTCAAAAAAATATTTTCCCAAAAATTTTAAAATTCAAAAAAAAATTTAAATTTCTTAAAATATTTTCTTTTCATACGGAAATTATTTAAAATTTGTTTAAATTGATCAAAAAACAAAAGTTGAATTAACTTCCTTACTATTAACTTATATATGACCTCACGATCAGCTGATCGAAACTAGGTCAAGTCCACAACCTTGACCTACATACGTTATATACAAGTTCTATCTGAAAATACACTTAACATCTGAAAAATTCTCTCTTGAAGCACAAAAACATAATAACATAAAACATTTAAAACTAACAAAACATCATTATGAATAATAATCAGATTGACATTTAAATTATTCAAATAAACACTTTCTAACTTTACATTTCCAAATTCTATCAAAAATTTGTCACTGGTTTCAATTAAAATATTTTATATTTTTCTTATAAATCTCTTTCTTTATTTGACAATCTTATTCTACATTACTTTGGGTGATTTAAATACTTATAACAATTTAATTTACCGTTTGGTAGGCCTACATTTATAATCTCTACCCCTCACTCTAATACTCACCAACCTTAACTAACATGACACCCATCTCCATCAAAATAGCTATCAAGACACTCTCTAACCCCTACTTACCATTAAACTCAAATCACCACCTTCTCTCTATATATATATAAAAAAAAAATACTCTAACCCTTTGTACTTAGGATACGTGTTTCCCCCCCCCCCAAAACTCATTTCCCATTATGTTGGTTCCTGGATTCTACCTAAGGCAACCCCTTCCCACTAAATCGGTCCTTCCCCGTCCCAACCATTGTGTTGCGGACTCCCACATTACACTACCCCCATTACAAAATTACCATCCCCAAAATCTCACTCTTATTACCTTACTTCAACTACAACAAAATAACATCATCAATTATAAACATCAATATATCACTCAAAACTCTACATATTTTCTCCATAACTACTGTGTCAACATCAATACTTCTCAATATCTATTACATTAACTCACAACAACATTACATTAATTCCATCTCTACTATTTCAACTTTAATTTCAACTTGGACTGATCGACATGTCCCACAAAATACTCATCACCCCAAAAACTATCTTTTATTATTTCTGACAATTCCTTTAAAATCTTACCACATTAAATTACTTTTCTCATTACTTTAAATAGCAGCTGTAATACATTAAAACATTACATTAAACATTAATTACCTGGAACATTTACAACCAATATAACAGTGACATTTTATTGCTGATCAGCTGACATTCTTAACAAAGTGAAAACACATTTCAAAATTTAGCAAATCACATGAAATATATATATTTATCAATACTTGCTTCTAACCTCCTTGTTTCCCCTTTTTCTGATTCTGATAATTTATGTTAACTGCCTGCCAGTCGGTTTAACTATTTACTTAGTTTCAAAATACACAAATTATATAAAACATATACTTTCTATCAACTCTTATATCTAACCTACTACAATACAATATTACATTTAAAACATAGAATGAACACCTTATACTGAATGTATGAGCATTTAATTATTTGAGCGGAATATAAACGTTTTTATTAGATCAAAAATTAGAGTTAGCAATTGTTATGATATAAAATTTAAATTCGTGGCTCCCCTGATCCACCCACAAAATTTCCAAATTTATTATTAATAATTATTATATCCCATCTTTCAGTTATTATTAAATTTTGTAATTATCATTTTTATTTCATACAATTATTTCAAATCATCTCATTATAGAATTAAAATTTTTTCATCTGAGTTACACCTGTAAACATTTTTTATTATGCATGATTCGTACTATAAAATTTTTATACTTACAGTCCATTTAAAATGACATACACAAAACGTATTCACCATACACCCCAATACTTTCACCTCACCTCTGAAACATTGAACACAAATGTTAGTTTAAGTCAAACAATTTATCATTTAATTATCAAATTCACCTCTCGTAAAATAATTTGAATTCATTAAAAAGTTTAATTATACAACATTTAAATCAATCAGAATATTTAAAATATATCAAATTGTTTTAATTAAATTAATTACTTGAAAAAAATACAAGTTTCATTTCTACCAAAACAATTACAATTAACCAATTACTGTTTTCAAAATTAATTCTGTATATTTATTTAAATTACAAATATTATTATTATTGCAACAATTACACACACTTGTTTACTTAACATTCTACAATGCACACAAATAAATTTACTACATTTTTATTTACAAACTCTTGTTATTAACTGTTCCATTTTTTCGCACTTCATTGTCCAAATCCGCCAGGTCAGAACCACAAAACAAAATATTTACAACTGTCCTTTATCGTTTTATAGCCTACCCACCATCGTCATAGATTAACCTTGGTTTTATATAACATTGTTCAATTTCATTCACACACAAATTACTCTCTTGTGTGGCATAACCATAAAAACCAAATTCATTCATTTTACTAAGATAATCATGCAACAAATCAACGTTAAGTACATTTGGTAAGTCTCCATCAGTAATTATATTCATTGTCCAGTCAGTTATTTTATCATTCATTACAACATAAGGTAAGTTATTATTATTTAAAACTGTATCATCAAAATAATCTTCACTCTCTCTTTTAACAAGTAAGTATTTCATATCATTTAACATCTCTTTCAACTCATAATTTCTCTGCAACTTATATAATTCTGTTTCTTTATCAACACAATTCTCCATCTAAATCTCTCTCATCATAACACCATATCATACTTTCAACATCATTCCACACAGAGGGTACTAACTTATACAAAAAGGGGAACAATTCAAATCATTCACTACTAAGGGTCTCTTGCCCTCCAATAATAACATTTTTGAACACCTTGGTTCATCGCAAATAAGGGGAAAATTTACCCTCTGCCCTACACATTCAGCTACTCTCTCTCTCCATTCTTTTTCTAATTCATCAACACTAATTACAACTTCGTTACTACATATAGCGCTCTCTCTCTCTCTCTCACTCGCTATTTCACTATCTACTTCCAATGTATCATTCTCTGATACCACCCTTTCAGTCACATTACCACTTTCAATATCATTGTTAACATTTGTTATCTTACTCTCTACTACCACATTGTTAATTATATTCTCATTTTCGACATTATTGTCATCGTTTGTAAATTTTTTATTATCATTATTATTTTTACTTTTACTCTGTTCTC
This sequence comes from Magicicada septendecula, assembly GCA_034769895.1. Lineage (NCBI taxonomy): Eukaryota > Metazoa > Arthropoda > Insecta > Hemiptera > Cicadidae > Magicicada > Magicicada septendecula. The sequence continues at coordinate 242,812,453 of CM068367.1, read as the reverse complement.
CTACTGACTCTACTATTTTCTCAATGTCTCGTTTCAATTCGTTACAATAACTTTCGCATTTGATCTGTACTTTATTAATGTCAGTTTTAAGTTCATCAAATTTTACACTCTGTTTTTCTATCATTGCTTGTATTACTTTAAACATTTCATACGTATCGTCAGATTTTTTACTTTGGATAGGTGTCGATTGATGTTTGACATCTTTCATTATTTTTGATTTGGTTATTTCTGCATTACTGTCAGTGAAGCTGACTTCTTCATTATTAGTTGTACAGTCCCTACTCAATTTTGGGGTTATTTGAATCCCCGAATCTTCAGTTACATTGTTTTGGTCTGTTACATTTATTTCTATTTTATTTTGACTCGCACTTTGAGTCGAATGTACCTCAAAATCACTCATGTTTGACTCGTCAAAAATTTCGACACTCATTTCATTTATGTTAATTTCGTTATCTGCCATTCTTTTTTTTTTTTTACTTGTGCGTACATATACTATAATCAATATGTAATCTACTATATAGCCAATTTTGTGTGAATGACGCACTTTTTATTTTATTCCGCTAACCTAACAACACACGTCTGCATCTTTGTAGATGTGGAATTTAATTTATTAAATTCGTTCCTGTCACGGGCGCCATTGTGTCGTTCAAATACATTTTAAATACATAAAATACAAAAATACAGTTTATTTTCACCTACCTGCATAGTTTCTTATATCTGGGTCCAGAATTCGATCACATGTACGTCAGATGCAAACCTGGGTGAAAGGTTATCGAAATAACTAACCCGACACATTTTATGAAGAGAAATTATGATTTTTAATTATTCAGAATTATCTAAAATTTTGTTCCAAAATTTTGCTCATTGTTTTATAGATTCAATTACAGTTTTCTTTGTTCGGTTTATCATCTACTACATATTAACTTATTCTAACATCTTACCTTACTGATCACACTTTAATACATATATACAGACAGAGCCCAGCCTGCAATTTTTTACACTTGCACAAACACACAGAAAAATTACGATGCCCTTAACATTTTTATAATAATAACCCCGGCCGGCCACGCGGTGATCATTCGAGCTCGGTTTGCTTTGTTACATAATTATGTCGCCGTCAAATAAAACTGATCTGATGTTTCTTACATGTTCGTCACTACCACTGACATGTTCTGATTACTTTTAATTCACTTTTGAACTTAAAAACTGTTAAAATTTAGTAGAGCCCACTTGGCTCTGTGTCGGCCGACACAATCAGGGACGAACTGCCACCCGCGTCCCTTGCGAGCGGGAGGAAATTGAGGTCTACTGCTAACGGATCTCGTCGACGTTCATAGTTGATTTGTTGCAGTTGATCGACCGTGTGCATGATATATAGTGGTCTTTCCTGTAGTGTGTGCCGACAATATCTAGGCACTTCTGGTTTGATGTCATCAAAAGGGGCGGTGACTTAGCTACATTTCCTTCAGCTCAGTCAAGGAGACAAAACAGAAAATATATTTTTTCACCATCTTGGCGTTTCCTGACCGCGTCAGTCCGAGCGTATATTCACTTGACGCGTGCGTGTGTGCTGTCACACAGAAACAGAGTTCTTGGAACTGAGGGCTTGCTGCATACCTCAACTGATTTCGCAACATAATATTGCGTTGCTGTTTTGTTACACAACTGTTCTATTCACCACGTGTTTGGTCACCGTTGAAAAATAAAACTTTCACAATACATTCATAAATCCCTGAAATGAAATAAATTAAAATACCCCATAAATTCGGACCGTTACACCTGTTCTAATTTTAATATTCTATTTATGTAACGTCGAGGACCGCATTTCTGTCACGTTACAATATATATTTTTTAACATATATGAAACAATTCAAAATTTACTATCAACATTCTGTATGCCCCTCTCTTGTTAACTCTTCTTCCAAATTCCAAAGATTTCCCTGATTCCAATCAGAATTTAAATAACTACCTCCCATTACATCATTACAAGTGTCTCTCATCACCCAAATTACATCTAAAAATATTTAAATTCATTATTAAAATTCTCTTAAACATAGATTTAAATTAACTACATAATAACAAATTATTTACTTCTATCTTTCTCAAACTTTGTTAACCATCTCCATCAAAACATCTCAAATCAACACAAAATCATTTAGGTACATCGTAAAATCAACTACACCCTCTACCTCATTGACATAATTCAATCTAATATTCAATAACTCATTACTAATAGTTTAGTAACCTCCTTCTCCATCATATCTAATATCCCCCCATATCCCAGTTACAATTAGGTAAATAGGCTCACGGGTAAACCGTGCAAGGCATTTACTTGGTTGCATAAACACTATTGTTTATGCCCCTGGCTTGTAACGGCCAGCTCCTTTTCCACATACACTATTGTTTACTGATGGTGGACTGCAGCGCCCATTTGCATCCACAAGGACTGCAATTTAATTAGGGTGTAGACGCTGCCTACCCCGTTCTTGCTTCAGCGTTATATAAAAATTCGGCATTACTGATGTCCGAGGACACCAGTAATCCTACTATAATGATTCATACGCCCTTAACATGGCACTATCACCCCCTTCGATAATAGCCGCTGTTCCATAGTTATGTGGATTCCCCAGATAGAAAACCCCCCTCTTAATTTCTAAGTTGTACCAATTTCACAGACAACCAACTATGGTCAGGTTACAATAATTCTGCCCACAGCTGATTGTCATCCAAAACCACGGTCTGGGCTGGTAAGGCCGGGACCGCCCGAAAGTGGGGAATATTTTAAAAACATGTTATGCATTTAAAATTACATTGTTATTACTACTCATAAAATAAAAGAAATCATTATATGTTACAACAAATTTCACAAACATTATCATTTAATTTTCACTGTCCATTACTCAGTTCTGTATTATCATCATAGCTATACTATGTCCTTGGAACTACTTCACTTCCATTAGAGATTACAGTCAACATTTGATCTATTCACAATTACATCATTTTCTTTTCACTATCATCAGACACACTGGTCTGCTGTTCTCTATTTCTGATATTTAAAATACTATCTCCCTTGGAGTTAAACTAGGTACACATAACTTATTTTTCCTATAATAATCTTTAACAAGTGTAACAAGTATACTATTATACTGCTAATTTGGTCACCTTAATTTTTCTACATTCTAAACCTAAATTACAACTACTTCTTTTACTTCTTCATAACTTCGACCGCCGTTTAAAATTATTCATGTTTATTTCATTACCAGATAATATCGTTACTTCTCACTGAACCATATTATTGGGAAATGAAATGACTCCTCACGAGTCGCACTTGTTAGTCACATTAATTTTGGATCGTTTTATTTAATAAAATAAAACTATTATTTGTTCGTGGATAACGGCCAATTATAAGTTTTTTTTTTTTATATATATTCTATCCACGAACTTTAGGGGTCCCCCTCCCCGTTCAACAACAAAATTAAATTTCTACTTGCACCAATTTGTGGAGTAGGACCATCGTTGTTTTCACCCCTTTGTTGAGGTTACCTCCAACCATGGTCCACCTCCAAACAGCCAAAATCCACGGTCAGGGATGGTGAAGCCGTGACCGCCTGAAAATGGGGTAGAGTCCCTCCTGAAAACATAAAATATATATTAAAATTCAATTGCTTATTGTGACCAATACAACTTCAAATTCGTCGCATTCTTTGTACCTACTATCTCCTGCGTTGCTTGGTTTCGTAACACGTACACATTATTCATCTTTACCTCTACAATTTCATATGGTCCCTCATATAATAGAAAAAACTTCTTTATCTCTTTATCTTGCATGCTAGACAAATCGTGTCTCCTTACCAGCACTAATTGTCCTACCTCGTATTTAGTTCACTTACCTTTGGCATCATGCCTCTGCTTTCTCCTTTCCCCTTTAGTGAGTAAATTTTCATTCGCTAGTCGGATCTTCATATTCACGTCTATAGTCTGATTTTCTGGTGGATACTCAATAAGTTGTTCCAATATCCTAGGTGGCCTTGTTCCCTTTATTAATTCATACGGCGTAAACCCGGTGGATTCGTGGGTGGTACTATTCAACCATTCTTCTACATTCTTTACATATAATGGCCATTCTGTATGCTTAGCGTGACAATACGCCCTAAATATCCTACCAGTCTCTCTCATCACCCGTTCTGCCTGATTGGACTGTGGATGGTATATTGCCGTGTGCTTGGGTATGATGCCTTCCCATCCAAGAGTTTGTCTCCACCTACCGCTGATGAATTGGGGTCCGTGATCGGATAAAATTACCTTCGGCCTACCTACATTCACCATATAATCTCTTGTTATTTTTTCACTCAGCACCCTGCTCGTCACTCTCTTCACACTATATAACCTAACAAACTTAGAAAAAGTGTCTAAAACAACAAAAACATACATTACTCCACCCCTACCCTTGGGCAATAGCCCATACAAATCTACAGCAACTAATTCAAATGGTCTCTCCACCTTAATATAATTCAACTCCCCTTCTACCCTATAATTCACTACCTTAGACCTTTGACACATATCACATACCCGTAACAACCTTCGTACTCGCCTCTCCATATTCTTAAAAACACATGACTCTTTTAAAACATTCGTACACTTTTTTGCTTCAAAATGCCCATACCTTATATGGCAATCCCAAATAATTCTATCTATCAACCCTTCTGGTATAACCAATCTCCAATCACGTTCACCCCCTTCTACTTTTTTGAACAGAATTCCTTGATATATCTGGAAATGTGTGTTACATTCAGACCCATCTACATCCGCTTCTAAACTAGCAATTATTTTACCTGACTTATTCTTTGATCTTTGCGTGTTCTTAATATCCCTTAATTTCTCACAAAAAATTCTATCCTCCCTTGTTAATCGAAAAATTTCTATCTTAAGATCCCTCCCTGTTTTATTTTCTATAACATCTACCCTGGAAAGAGTGTCTGGTACTTTATTGTCTGTCCCCTTAATACCACAGCTATCAGAAAGTTCCCGGACTAGGTCTAATAAATTCTTTTTGCTTACCTAGGCCATTAACGGCTCCCATCTCCTTCAAAGTAGTCTCCCTGCGAATTGATAACAACGAATCCAGCGTTGTTTCCATGCCTGGAAAGTGTCAAAAAAAGTCTTTTGCTGAAGGCTGTCAAGCACCTCCTGCGTTTTTGTCTTAATGTCTTCTACAGTGTCAAAACGGTGACCTTTCATGTGAATTTTTATTTTCGGGAACAGAGAAAAATCACAGGGGGCTAAATCTGGTGAATATGGAGGGTGTGGGACGGTGGCCATATTGTTTTTGGTCAAAAACTCTGTTGTTTTCAGTGAAGCGTGAGCAGGTGCATTGTCATGATGCAACAGCCAGTTTTGGTCTTCCCACAATTTGGGCCTTTTTCGTTGCACATTTTGTCTCAGCCGCCTTAAAACGTCACAATAAAAATCTGAGTTCACTGTAACACCAGCTGGCACGAACTCGCGGTGGACAATGCCTTTGATGTCGAAAAACACAATGAGCATGGTTTTTGTTGCACTTCTGACCTGCCGTGCTTTTTTTGGTTTCGGTGATTGTGGACTTTTCCACTGTGACGACTGCTGTTTTGTTTCTGGATCATAACCATAAAACCAGCTTTCATCACCGGTTATGACCCTGGAGATGAAGGTAGGGTCATTTTCAGACGTTTCTCTGAGTTCACTGCACAAAACAACACGGCGCTGTTTCTGGTCCACAGACAAAAGCCGAGGGACGAATTTCGCAGCAATACGATGCATGCCTAAATTTTCAGTTAGAATTTCTTGACAGCTTCCATAGCTTATTCCGGCACTTGTACACAACTCATGGATTGTTTGACGACGGTCTTCGTGAATGAGTTGTCGAACTTTTTCAACATTTTCATCCGTTTTGCTCGTGGAAGGTCGTCCTGAACGGTGATCATCTTCAAGTGACATTCTGCCGGCCTTGAAATGAGCGTACCACTCAAAAACCTGTGTTCTGTGTAGGGAATGTTCTTCAAAAGCTTCTCGAAGCATTGCAAAAGTTTCAGTAGGTGATTTACCAAGTTTAAAACAAAACTTAATGCACGCGCGTTGCTTGAATTTATCAGCCATCATAAAATTAGCAAATGAACGTTAACACACGATTACAAAACGCAACGCGTAGACCGAACACAACCTCACAATGCAACGAAACTCGGCAGACTGACTCATTAGGTATTACGGAATCGGACATTGTATGTACAGTCATGTCCAACAGCCGTGCCAAGTACAGTCCGGGAACTTTCTGATAGCACCTCGTATATTCCCATGAAAAATTATATTCTTGTAATGTTAGTACTGTAAAGGTCCTCGCCTTTTACCTTTTAACTTAAAAATTTACACTCATCATAAAACAGTACTTACCGCTGCCAGAATTTTACTTACCGTCATAGTCCCCGTAAAACTTACCTTTAAAAATTACCCAGGTCGCCACGATATTTTATGGTTTAATATCGAAACCATTCTACACACTTGCCCTTATAAAAATCTCGCTATCTGACCATCCTTAAAACTCAGAAAATCCCAAATTTCGTTAGACGAGTTGTCAGCACAGAAAACTAGGAAATGGTTTGCTGCGAAATAACTACACTAACACATGTTTATAGAAGAATGAACCTTTTAATTTTTACCAGTTACTCTATCATTGATTATTATGTTTTCTTTATATTTAAAATGTTTTACTAATTTTAATCCAATAATTTTGTATAGACTACTACTACTACATCTTTCTAGTTGAGCCAGTACTTTTAATAACCCATACACACACTCACTCAATTTACATTTCTTTTAAAACTTCCTATTTAATTAATGAGCTCTTTATTAATTATAATGTTTTGGCCAAATGAAACTGTCTTTACACTTGTTACCTATTTGCGTAATATCCAAATGTTGTACACGATATTGTCCGGAACTGTTTTCACTAGTCACTCTCCACTCCAAACACCGTTTATTATTACCTTACGTCATTTTATATTACTTGGTAGGCCTACTTTTGTATTTTTCGGCCTACCAAGAACTCGTCCGAGGCTACCGTTTTTGTTCTGGTAACTGTCTGCTGATTGTCTGGCCGCTCAGCCGTGAGTTGTAATGGAACTGGCGTTAGTTCGCTAAAGCTGAGCATACAGAGCTGGTCACGTGATCTTGAGTCTGCTCTCCCATTGGTGTTGTTAAAAGAGCGCTATAACTTAGGCACAGGGTTTAGCAATATTTTGCCGCCTGGCGCAATATGCAGTGACATTACTCTCTTTCGTGATTCACGGCTGATGCGAAGTTGTTTCACAATCGGTCTACGTTGCTTGAGTGCGGAGACAAAACATAGACGTTTTGTTTTGTAATAAACACAGCCTATCTGGTTGACTAACTCGGGGTTCTACAAGGGTGAACAATGACTGCATGGAGAATATAATTTTAAAATGTTATCTTGGCCCTACAAATTCGTACCGTTACAATACCCCCCCCCCCAATAAGAGGTTGAAGGCCGAAGCGTTCAAACTCTTATTGCCTAAACCCTAAGAGGATCAGTGAGGATATGGCGCCGCAACCCCCCTGAACACTCTACTAAAATTGTGGGTTCTTACCCCCCTAGTCTGGCGACTGCGACAGCACCCATCCGATCTTACTGGACTTCTCTGTTCGAGATCCCAACACCGAAAAATCGAACAGATACCCGACCCAGTATCGCCTGACTTTAAAACATTCAATTAAAAATCAACAAACGGCCTTCCATCACTCCATATCCCACAACTGATTTGTTTCCTCTTAGCCGTACTGGTTCATTGACAACGTACTGGCTCATTTTATATTATAGACCCTAAAAAAAATAGTGTTAATAAAACAATATAGGTTTACAGTAGTACACATAAATTCCAGTTAAATTGAATAATATTCCCCATACAATATTGCCCAGCCAAAATGACACATTAATTATACAGGATTACAGTAACTCACAGTAATAGTACCTAAAATACAAATTATGTCCTTACTTGCCTACTATATTTATATAGAATAAACAAATTTTTTTTTTCTTTTACTACCCTCCTTTTAATCCCTTATCCCCTGATACCCGTTACATATTCATGTGTTCTGCGCTAGGCATCTTGGCCTTTTCCAGCCTCATCCTAGCCATAAACCACATCTCCCTCGTGACCTGTAACTGGGTCACCGCCCATCCACACTCACTATTACCCCCCCTAGACTGTAGCGTCTAGTTGCTTTCACAAGGACTGATGCGGAAGGGGTGGACATTTTTTTCTTTTATTCCACCCCCATCCTTGCTTCGGCGTTACAATAAAATTCGGTATTATACCTACTAGTTTTTATTTATACACCCCTAATGGACTACCACCCCATCTGGGTGAAAATAGCCCTGTTCCATAATTTGGTAGATTCCCCTAAAAATAACCCCCCTACTAAATCTAACAAACCACTGGGTTATATCAAGTAAAATTTATGATTTGCCACAATTAACTACTTTCACGGTCATGATCCGGTGAGGTCATGGCCGCACTTAGGTGGGGAATCTACAGTTAAACGTAAAACATGGATTGTCAATTGTAAAAGTTTACATGAATGGTCATATGAACATCTTATTTTCCCAAACACTATCTCAGCCCAAATATTTCCATCAGTTGTCAGTGTTAAATGAATATTTTAATCATTATTTACATCAATTAGCATTTAATTTATAATTCCAGTTTGAATTTGAATGAAAATAAAGTTAAGTTCATTATTAAAAATCATCTTTTCAATTAATTTAATTACCAAATTAATTTAATTGTATTTAATTTCTCAAACTCTAAGTTACAATAATTACCTCATTATTATTTGATAAAAAAAAATTAACTTTAATTCTTTTATGTCACAATAGGGTTTTGCTGCTGGCAGTGATTCAGCAGACTACAACATTTTTGTTATTGTCACCAAGCATGACCGTAGACATTAGTCACAACATACAACACACCTGTTTACATAAACAATAGTCTGCCAGACTGGTGTTATAAACACTCTTAGTTTCAACATTCATAGTTACATCATATACTGACATATATACTTCCTACAGTTATCTGGTTTTTTCTAAATCTTTTAATGTTAACATATTTGTCAAAGTCTATTTATTACAGTTCAAACCAAATATAATTTTAATTCACCTTTCTGTTATTATTACTTTTTAATTACAATTTCTATTTAATACCATTATCTCAATTCATTTTTATTATTGAATTAAACTCTTTTCACACCTGTAAGCATGTTATTCTATCTGATTGGTATTATGAACTTTATACTTACAGTACATTATCCACCTATTGACCTGAACACACACACACACACACACACACACACACACACACACACACACACACACACACACACACACACACACACACACACACACACACACACACACACACACACACACACACACACACACACACACACACACACACACACACACACACACACACACACACACACACACACACACCAATATCTCCACGTAACCTCTGAAACATTTAACAACAATGTTATTTCATATCAAACAATTTAACATTTATTTATTAATATCAAAGCTCATAAAACAATTTAAACTCTTTAGAAAAATTCAACCATATAACATTTAAATCAAGCAAAATATTTAAACATTACAAATTATTTTAATTAGATCAATTATTGAAAACAACATTTTTAATTACTTTCACTAAGTACAATAATTACAACTCATTAGTTATCCTCTTCCAAATTATTTTTGTTATTTATTTAAGCTGCAAAATATTAATATTATTATTATCATCACAACAAGTTCTACTACATACACATATACCTAACATTTTACAATATACACAATTAATTGTATACAACATATATTTACAATTCTTCATCATTACTTATTCAGTTATATCACACTTCATTGTCCAAGGTTGCGAGGTCAGAACCAATAAGCAAACTATTTAAAATTGTCCATTTATGAATTTCAGCCTCCATCGTCAAAAATTAGTCGGGGTTTCACATAACAATTTTCAATTTTGTTTGCATTCCACATACGGTTATCTTGTGTATAGTAACCATAAAATTTCAGTTTATTCATTTTACCATAATAATCATATACCAGGTCAACATTATTTATTTCTGTCCAGTCTCCATTAGTAGTTGTATTCATTATCAAGTCAGTTATTTTCTCATTCAATACAACATAAGGTAAATTATTATTCTTTAAACATGTATCATCACAATAATCTTCACTCTCAATTTTAACAGGTAAGTATTTCATATCATTTAACATCTCTTTCAACTCATTATAATTTCTCTGCAACTTATATAATTCTATTTCTTTATCCACACACAATTCTCCACCTAAATCTCTCTCATCAAAACACCATCTCGCACTTTCAACCCCATTCCACACAGAGGGTACTAATTTATACAAAAAAAGGGATATAACTCAAATCTTCCATTAAATAGGGTCTCTTGCCCTCCAATAATAACATTTTTGAACACCTTGGTTCATCACAAATAAGGGGAAAATTTACCCTCTGCCCTACACATTCAGCTACTCTTTCTTTCCATTCTTTTTCTAATTCATCAATATCAATTACTACGCCTTTACACTCTATTACTTTCTCTCTCTCACACACACTATCTCTATCTCACCACTATCCAATACTTTACTCTCAACTATATCATTATTATTATTCACAATTATTTCATCATTATAATTAATTATAGTAACATCACCACTTACCTCAGACTTGTAATCACCATCATTATCTTCACTAGTTAACCCTACTTCTCCCATTATTTTGTCACTGTTATTTATTAATTCATCATCATTATCTCTCACCTGGTTAATTATTTCTTCACTATCATTAACAACATTATTATCACTCTCTATTGTTACATTTTCAATTGTGTCACCGATATCATGTTTGATCTCGTGACTACCATTTTCTACTATTTTACTCTCACTAACCACTTCACTTACCTCGTTACTTTGTTTACTAGTGTCATCACTAATAGTGCCACCACTATACTCTTTTAACAATTTGTATAATTCCGGAACTTGTTTAACCCTCTCATTAAATTTACGCCGATCATCATCAGTCCTTTCTTCCAAATACCTCTCGAAACTGTCACAGAATTTCTCCCATTTCTCCGCAAAGGTTTCTTGTGCCTCAGCCATGTTCAAAAATTTATTTATAATGTACTCTTTGTATATAAAAAACCACTATTATCTTATAAAATCAAAACACCTAACACAATCATTGTCAACAGGACAAGTAACCACAATAACCCTATCAAAACATAACCTTTTATAGCGTAAATATATATACGATTATTTCTACAAATACGCCGTTACCAATTCCTATTTTCTGTGCCTTAAAACAGGTCTAGCTCCTATAATATTTATACGAACATCCTGGCAGGGGCGTCGCTTGTAAAGGTCCTCGCCTTTTACCTTTTAACTTAAAAATTTACACTCATCATAAAACAATACTTACCGCTGCCAGAATTTTACTTACCGTCATAGTCCCCGTAAAACCTACCTTTAAAAATTACCCAGGTCGCCACGATATTTTATGGTTTAATATCGAAACCATTCTACACACTTGCCCTTATAAAAATCCCGCTATCTGACCATCCTTAAAACTCAGAAAATCCCAAATTTCGTTAGACGAGTTGTCAGCACAGAAAACTAGGAAATGGTTTGCGGCGAAATAACTACACTAACACATGTTTATAGAAGAATGAACCTTTTAATTTTTACCAGTTACTCTATCATTGATTATTATGTTTTCTTTATATTTAAAATGTTTTACTAATTTTAATCCAATAATTTTGTATAGACTACTACTACATCTTTCTAGTTGAGCCAGTACTTTTAATAACCCATACACACACTCACTCAATTTACATTTCTTTTAAAACTTCCTATTTAATTAATGAGCTCTTTATTAATTATAATGTTTTGGCCAAATGAAACTGTCTTTACACTTGTTACCTATTTGCGTAATATCCAAATGTTGTACACGATATTGTCCGGAACTGTTTTCACTAGTCACTCTCCACTCCAAACACCGTTTATTATTACCTTACGTCATTTTATATTACTTGGTAGGCCTACTTTTGTATTTTTCGGCCTACCAAGAACTCGTCCGAGGCTACCGTTTTTGTTCTGGTAACTGTCTGCTGATTGTCTGGCCGCTCAGCCGTGAGTTGTAATGGAACTGGCGTTAGTTCGCTAAAGCTGAGCATACAGAGCTGGTCACGTGATCTTGAGTCTGCTCTCCCATTGGTGTTGTTAAAAGAGCGCTATAACTTAGGCACAGGGTTTAGCAATATTTTGCCGCCTGGCGCAATATGCAGTGACATTACTCTCTTTCGTGATTCACGGCTGATGCGAAGTTGTTTCACAATCGGTCTACGTTGCTTGAGTGCGGAGACAAAACATAGACGTTTTGTTTTGTAATAAACACAGCCTATCTGGTTGACTAACTCGGGGTTCTACAAGGGTGAACAATGACTGCATGGAGAATATAATTTTAAAATGTTATCTTGGCCCTACAATTTCGTTCCGTTACAGTACCCACCTGGTTAGACGGCTATGGGTCAATCTGCAGGAATTCAAAAACGATAGTGCTTTGTGGTCCGTCCTGATAACTGTCCTGTTTCCCAAGATGTATGTGCGGAACTTCCCTACAGCGAACATGATACTGAGCAATTCCTTTTCCGTAGTTGTATAATTTCTTTCCGCTGCCAATAAGGATCTGCTGGCGAAAGCTATCGTGTGGTGCTCTTTGTCACTATCCTCCTGATACAACTCCGCTCCCAGGGCGACGTTACTGGCATCAGTCTGTAAATAAAAGGTTTTCAAGAAATCAGGGTGATTCATCATTATCATATTTGAAAATTTTTTCTCTATTTCCTCGAAGGCATCCCTTTCCTTCTCTCCCCATTTCCACTGTTTATTCTTTTGTAAAACGGCACTTAACCTTGACGTCATCTGTGCGTAATTTTTCTGGAATTTTCTATAGAAGTTACACAGACCCAAAAAACTTTGTAGCTGTTTAACATTCTTCGGTTCTGGAAAGCGTATAATAGCTTCTACTTTATCAGGGTTAGCTAGAATTCCCTCTGGAGTAATAATAAGACCTAAAAAGTGTATTTCAGTCTGCAGAAATTTAGACTTCTCCCAATTAACTGTTAGACCCCCTTTTTGCAATTTATCTAATACATATTCAAGATGTTCTAAATGTTCTGAAAATGTTCTTGATGTTATTAATATGTCATCAACATATACAGTCAAAAAATCTAAGTCCTTAGGTTGTAATATCATATCTAAACATTTTATAAAGCTTGCTACACTAGTGTTAAGTCCAAATGGCAAATGCTTGAACTGATAATTCTTACCATTGAAGAGAAATGCAGTATATCTCTGACTCTCTGCTGCTAGTGGCACCTGCCAGTATCCTGCTGTCAAATCCAAAGATGTCATGTACTTGACTCCACTAAATTTCTGAAAAATCTCATTTATAGGTTCCGGTGACTCCCGGTCAGGTATTATAATCTGATTAATTTTTCTAGCATCTAAACATAATCTTACCCTTCCATCCTTCTTTATTACCACTACTAATGGATTCGAGTAAGGCGATATCGATCTCTCAATAATGCCTCCCTCCATCATTCTATCCAACTCCTCTTGCACTGCTCTCCTCTTTGAAAACGGCACTAGATAACTCCTCTGCATGTAGGGTGAGTGTTCCTGAACCTTCAGCTCGCATACATAGTTCATGGCTTTTCCAGGCAACTCCGCAAACACATCTCTAAAACGCTCCACAACTGCCCACAACTCCTGTCGTTGGGGACTCCCTACAACTCCACCCTCATTAAAAAATTTATCCACCCTATTTTCCCATACTGTCTCATCACTCACATGCATCTCGTCCTCCTCATTCTCTACAATCTCACTCTCTCGACATATATTCACTCTGGTTTTTATATCTCCATCGCCTACCCGCTTTTGTATCATTTTCACTCCCGTAACTTTAATCTCATCTAACATCCTCTTAAAATTAACCCTGACTGGTTCACTCCCACTATTAAGTTCTACTATCCATTTATTAAAATCTATTACTGCCCCATTTCTCTCCAAAAAATCATTTCCTAAGATTACATCTAAACTAAGTCCCTTAACTACTAGAAAGGTATTTTCAAATTCAGTTTCATTAAGGAATATATTTAATTGTACGTGTCTAGTAACTCTTTTACTCCGTACTCCGGTTACCCCCACTACTGTTATACCCACAACTGGCAATGATGGTATGTTTTTATTTATTTCTTTTAATTCTCCCATTACATTTTCTGAAACTACTGATATCTCACTTCCTGTATCGATTAATGTTTTAAAATTCTTACCTTCTATGGTGACGATTACCTCCGTCAATCCGGTTTTTGTTTCCATAACTCCCGTAGCATCTTCTTCCAACAACTCCTTCGTCATATCCATTTGTATCACATTATTATGATATTCGTCTGCTACTTGGACCCTGTTGTTCCCTGTGGACAATGGTGGGGTCCTTGCTTCCATTGTCGGCCTCAGTTTTCCGTTCTGGTGGTGGTACTGCTCTGCTGGTACCCCTTCTCGTGCTGGTTATTACTTCCATTGCTCCTCGATGTTCCCCCTCCGTCATCTCCAGCCCGCTGTTGAATGTTGTTATGCGACGACGTATTTCCGCCCCGGTGATTTGGCCTGTTTTCCTACACCTGAAACAAAAATTTCTACCAACGTAATTTTCTCCCGAGCATCCCGTACATTTCCACCCCCCCGTCTCGACTATGATTTTCTTGTTTACCGTATGCATGCCCCTGTGGTGACCCTCTTTGCGGCGTATAAGACTGCTACTATTCATACCTGATTGATTAGGACGCCTACCTATTTCACGGTCCCTAATGTTCTGAAATACGTCTAATATAATTTCCAATTCATTTATGTCCGCTTTCTCTCTAGTCATTAATGTAATTTGTACTTCCCTAGGCAGGTGTTTACTAATATGTCTGACAAATGATCGAAACGGCAATGGCGGTTCTAAGTATTTCGCCTCGTTAAATATCCTCATTATGTATATGCTTATGTTGTTGTTATGTCCCCCAAAATTCCCTGTTCCCATGATTCTACTACGTAATATTTCCTGGTCCTCTTCAGACCAATATTTATTCCGGAACGCTGCCTCGAAATTCTCATAACTACCCCACTCTGTTCTGTGTACTTCAGCCCATATTTAAGAACTGCCCTTAAAACACTTTAAAATCTTTAATAACTTTACCTCCCAACTACTGCTATTAAACCGGTTAAATTCCCTTACCCTACTCAAGAACTGCATCGGGTGTACTCTCCGGTTATCACAACAAAATTGTTCAAGTTCAATATCATCTTTTGCTTTGCTAGTATATAATATTCGCTCCGCGACATTATTTAAATTTTGGCTCACTGCCACATATAATTCATCTTTAATCTCTACTATGTCTTGTTCTATTATGCTAAGTTTATTATCATATTTACTTTCGTAATGAAGGTTATGTTTATTCATAACCCCCACACTCTCTTGTATTGATTGTTTACATACGTTCTCTACCTCCACTATCTTATTTTATGTCATCATTATTTTCATTAATCTTATTAATACACTTACTTTCTATCTCTACACTCTGTTCTTTAACTTGAATCTTAATTTGACCTGTCATTTGTTCATTTACATTATTTATTTTACTTTCAAGATTTTCTGTTAATTCATTTATTTGTTCATCGAACTTATGGTTTACTGATTCTAATATTTGTTCTGTAATACTATCACAACGTGTAATAATTTCCTTAATATGCTTATTAAAATCAAAGTTCTGCTGTTTAATTTTGTTTCTAATTTCTCTAAAATTCCTATTTATTTAATTGAATCTACTATTCTGTACATCAAATTTAATATTTTGTTCCTCAAATTTTATGTTCATATCTCTTCTTAATTCATTAAAATTGCTATTTTGTTTTTCTAAACCGTTATACATCATATTATACAACCGGTTTAACATATCATCATCATTGGATTTCTTATTTTGATTAACTGAAATAGGTGTTGAATGAATTTCAACTTCATTCATTATTTTTGACTCTTCAAAATTACTTTCACTTGTTTGAATTCCTGAGTCGCTATTTATTTGACTTTCAGTTTGACTATCAGTGAAGCTAACGTCCTTGTTACTATTTTCATTTGTATTCATTTTTTATACTATTTAAGTTTTTTACTTATTTATAATCATCTATTTCAATAACATTGTAACATAACCATATCTGACACTCTCGTCATCTAAGTTTATTCCTACGTACATACCAATTTATTTATCCCAAACAACCATATCGTTCCTTAAACAGGTCCACATTTGCATAATTTTATTTATGCAAATGGTCCAGCTGCTTCGGGTGCCATTGTTATGTTTTATTATATTTATAAATTTATTAATTGACTGTTTTACATTTTTTCACTTACGGCTCGTGTCGCCGCCATTTTGTATAGTACGAACTCAAATTTTTTCACTTACCATGTCCAGGATTCGAATTAGACGTGTTGAAAACAATATGGTTGCTTGGAATAACTAATAATTCAAATTCAAATGTTCAAATCAATCTTACTTTATTAAAAAATCCAATTAAATTTGTCTCTTCAATCAAAATAAGAACTTTATACATTTCTTCCAACCCCATCATCACATACAAAATCTTCTTCTTCCCTCTCTTATATTTTAGTTTCAGTAATATTCAACAAGATATTAGTTTCAAAATAAAATAAAATAACTAGCTACAAACTTAATTTTATATACGGAAACCAGCGCTTGTGCGCGCGCGTGCGCACACACACACACACACACACACACACACACACACACACACACACACACACACACACACACACACACACACACACACACACACACACACACACACACACACACACACACACACACACACACACACACACACACACACACACACACACACACACACACACACACACACACACACACACACACACACACACACACACACACACACTAAGATTTTAGGAGATCTCCATTTTTGTTAAAATATAATAATAATATTTAAATGTTGGTTTTAACCCCTTATTAAATTTTCTTTTTTCTACCCCCCATTTATTACTTAGCTGGAAAATCAGTCCCGAAGACGTCTCATTGCTCCACGCGCACTACGGAGATTGTTTTTCCAATTTTCACTGACTTTACATGGTTTTTTAAAACTGTTAGTCCATTCTGATAAAGTTAAAAATTTGCTACTTTACATTTTTATACGTGCAGTATTCACATTTTAGGTGCGGGCACCCGCGATTTACATTTCTGAACTTTTATTTGTGTCCGGCCGGCACAAGGAGTAGATTTTAACTGGGACCAGCTGAACTGCGTTATTTTCTGAGGTGGTAGGGGAGGTCACATGACCAATCTTATTGTCTTTTTAGTATCACTACGCCAATTTGTGAGGTTGGGCTGACCGCACCTCACATTCCAGCGTGACGTATTTGACTGACGTAACATCGTATGATTCTGAGTTACATAATTTGCAAGTCCTGTGGCTAAAAATAACTGTTCTGCCTGCGTCTGGAGCTGACCTTGACACAAATCCACTCAATGCCTGTTGCGTCGTTTTAAAACTTTACAATTATGATTTATATTTTATAACTAAAAATCAAATTTATATTTATTTTCCCCATAATTATTATTTATTTTTGTTTCCCAAAATTACCCCAGGTAGGCCTAAATGTCCCGTTACAAATACTTATCCAATTCTATGTCATAACATATAAATGTATCTTTAGGATCTGAACGTTCTCATGGGTTCTTTGAGAATGAAACGGGTTGAATGTACGGTAGACAGTTATTACTACATCAAGATTATGTGATTTAGACAATGTACTTTGGTAGAGTTACTTGTAAATGGTTATCCATTCCGCTGCTGGGCTCCTTCCACTTTATACACAACATACCACTTCACTTCCTATTACTCTGCTTTTACTTTGCACACAGTCGCGATGACTAATTAATGCCACACACTTAGCAATTCAGACTTACTTATTCTTCCGCGCACATTATAAAGAAATACTTCTTCGCATCTCTGCCCGCGCACAAATTCAATAATACTCACTAGTCTTCACCTTTACATCACCGAGTTCTTATACAGGGTCCGTCACGGGAACCACATGTTTTTGTATTGGGTAGTACGGCCGAGCGGTTGGCATCAGTGAGTGTGGGTTGGCCTTGATTTGTTCGTTAGAGTGGGAAGTTTAGTTGTCACCATGTCGTGGAACGTGGAGCATCGTACGTTCGCTCTCCGGCGGTTTTTCGTAAACAGTGAGTCAGTGACGCAGACACAACGTGACTTTCGCACCCATTTTGATATTCCGGTTCGCCGACCTGTTCCAGACCACAACACCATTTTGAGATGGTTTGAAAACTTCAACACAACTGGCTCCGTAATGAAGAAAAAACCACCTGGCCCTGTCAACACAGCCCGTACGCCCGAAAACATCGAGCGAGTTAGGACGTCTGCGATACAGAGCCCTAAACGGTCAGTTCGCATGCGTGCTGCGAGTTTAGGGATTAACGAGTCAACAGTGCGAAGGATTCTGCACAAAGATCTTCATAATCACCCATACAAAATTCAGGTATGTCAGCAACTTAGTGTAGGTGATTATGAACAGCGTCGTGTCTTTTGTGAAACCATGCTTGAAACCATGGTTAATAATGAAAACATGATTTTTCTCATGAGTGATGAAGCCCATTTTCATTTAAATGGGTTCATTAACAAACAAAACTGTAGATATTGGTGTAATGAAAATCCTCAGATGTTACATGAGTCCCCTCTTCACAGCCCAAAAGTAACAGTATGGTGCGCAGTTGGGAAGAAGGGCATTATTGGCCCGTACTTTTTTGAGGAAAACAACATTACTGTGACTGTTAATTCAGAGCGCTACATTACGATGCTCCAAACCTTCTTCTTCCCAGAACTTTGACGTCGCAGATGGGCAATGAGGAGAGTATGGTTGCAACAGGATGGTGCAACTGCACACACAGCTCGTAATTCAATGGCTGTCTTACGGGATCAGTTTCCAGGCCACCTTATCTCCAGATATGGCAATCTTCGCTGGCCTCCTCGCTCCCCCGATCTAAGCTTATGTGACTTCTTTTTGTGGAGATATCTCAAGTCCCAAGTATATGTTAACAAGCCACGCTGCCTTGAAGATCTGAAGACGACAGTCCAGGAGGAAATCGTTAGTATTCCACGTCAGATGTTAATTAACGCTACTCGGAGTTTTCGGGACTGGCTACAATCATGCATAAACATAAATGGCCAACATCTGAGCGACGTGATCTTCAAAACATAAATGAACAATGAAATTCCCAACATACACTATGTATTGTCATAAATAAAAATATTTTTTAAGCCAAACTGACTAAGTATATCTTATTTGAAAACCATGCGATTCCTGTGACGGACCCTGTATTTCACTTGCGTGCTTTAGTTCATTCTAATTATGTAAATATTACGATAATTCGTAATTCTGACTAACAAATACTATAATTGAGCAACCGCTATCATTACCGAACTTCGTACTTCTTCTCCTTGACTTAAACGTTTTCTCACTTCTTACTGACTGACTGGCCACTTATTGACCTTTACTGTCCTCTTACTGACTTTGAACCACCGTTACTGACTTTTAGAGTTAGAGAGCCTCGTTCTTCTTCGAGAGTCACATTTATAGTCTCTTCAAAACTTCCCTTCCTGCTGTCAGTCTTCCAATAACCCCGATTGGTCACATTTTGAAAGTGTCGCCTGTAAATTTGAAAATATGCTGTCATCACTTGCCAAATTCTTGCGCGCAACGATGACGCTATTCCTTATTGGTTACTGATTTTGGCGTTGAGATTTTCCCGCACGGCCGTTTTAAACTCGTAAAAAGAGAAATCTGCTTTCTACTCACACCACGTTTCAGTATGTTAGCTATTATATTTTTGAATGCTGATCCACCTTCTTTCTAACGGTATATCGCGTTTTTTGCTGGTTTGTGCAAACAAAGCATTTTATATTTTTATGACATAGAAAGTTTGGATGTATAATATATTTCTAAGCTGCCAGGTGACAGTATGTCGGCGTCCACGCCTTAACTACCCGCTTACATAACTAGTACAGTGTACAAAATCTCATACTTTCTTACTACTAATATTACAATCTTATATTAACTTTAATAATTTTTCGTGTCGTACTATAGATAATTTCAATTTATTAATTAACTGTTCGTAACTCCTTGATTTACGTTACATTATCCCCCAAAATGATTTGTCCATAATTACTGCTAGGATTTGGATTAATCATTTTGTATGCCTCTAAACCTCAATGCACTTTCTTTAAACATAGTTTGTTTACATTGCTTTGAATGACCCACTTCCCAGTTAGACAACTACCGGTTTCACTCCAGTGTCTCACTTTCACTTTATACCTGCTAGTTCGTCAACAACAGTTGGTCATTCACACCTCATAACATTTGTTCACACTTTGATTGTTTGTATTTCTTGCTTCCGCTTTTACCAATATATTTACTTTCACTAAATTCTTATAAGTATTACATAGAGTTCTTAATCTATGACACCATTACATTTTGTCATTAAGGAAATTTAAATTTATTTTAAATCCCCATTGATCGTTTTCCCAAACAAATAATATATTACATATAGATTTTTTTTTCCTTGACAATCACATATTAGACTCCTTTCAGCATTTACAAATTCCCATTTCTCATTCTCCCATTTACCCATGGTGGTATTGTTTTAACTGCCTAACATTGAAGATACCTCGTACTGCTTCAGGTTTGTTGACTTCTGATACCTCATAAGTTGCTTCTCCTTTGATGTTTGTCACTTCGGATGGGCCTTCGTACAGTTTGCAGAATTTTGCTGTCACCTTATTTATCGCATCTGAGATTGGGTTTGTTCTTATTAGAATTAAGTGTCCCACCTTAAACTTCAATTTGTTGCTTTCTTCATTCTTCTTCCTTGCTCGTTGTTCGCCCTTTCTTTTTATTTTTTGGTATAACTCACTATCGTGATTCTTCATTCTTCTTTCATCAACTCCCGGTCCACGTATGATTCCCACGCTCTTTTCGGTTTTCGACCCCGCACTGAGCTTGATATGGCGTCATTTCAATTGTTTCATGGTAAGTTTCATTGATGCACCTCTCAACAATCTTAACATATTTCGCCCATTTTGTATGGTGTCCTCCTATCATTACCCTAAATATATTGCCTAATTGCCGATTTATTCTTTCAGCCAAATTTGCACATGGGTTCTGGATATTTAGGTTTGATTTATAGACTCTCCAAATTCCTTACCCAAACTTTGCTGGTAAATTGGGTACCATTATTAGTTAATATTGATTTTGGCTTACCCACTTCTTGTATATACAATTTTAATTTATTCAATGTGATGGCCGTTGTCGCCTTCTTCATTGTATATAATTTAACGTACTTGGTAAAATTATCAACTACTACTAATATATATTTTACCCCGCTTGTTGAAGTTAATAAAGGTCCGTAGTAGTCCATACTGACCAGTTCTCCCTTTTCTCTCGGTAATATTGGTTTTGTTTGTCCAATACCCCTTTTGCAATGGTCTTTACACCTTTGGCATATTTCACATATCTTGATCATTTGTTTTGTAAATTTGTAGAAATGATCTCCTGTGAAATATTCCTTAAATAGTTCGTAAGTTCTTCTTACTCCACAGTGTCCATATGATTTGTGGATTTCCTTGATCAACCCTTCGCCGATCTCCTTCGTGAGCATTATTCTCCATCTCTTCTTTTCCTTCCGATATAACTATTATTGTGCCACTTGTATATTTTATGTAGTTGGTTATTTGTATCGTTTTGTAAATTGTCTATAATATCCTTTAACTTCTGATCCTTTTGCTGACTTTGAGAATATCCTTTAACTTCTGATCCTTTTGCTGACTTTGAGATATGTTCGTCAACTGTTTCTTTAATTGTTTACTTAGTCTGATATCTACGGCACAAATCTCCAGTTCTTCGTTACCATCCTTTCGCATATCTTCTTGAAAATCTTCTGGGTATCGACTAAGTTTGTCAGCCACTATGTTTTCGCTTCCTTTGCAGTGCATAATTTCGAAATCATATTCTTGAATAGCAAGAATCCACCTCGTAATTCTCGAACTTGTCAATTGTCATTTCTGCATAAACGTTAGCGCTTTATTATCTATGATAATCATGAGCGGACATCCTAACACATATGTCCAGGGGCGGACTGGGTCCTCCTAAAGGGCGCAGACCTAGAATTTTTGGAGGGCGCAAGTCAAATGGCCCGTGTATATATATTGTGTAAAGTCAGTTACCTATACACACTTCCAAATAATATAATTGTAGTAAGACTATATTTTAATGTTGTAGGCATGATTATGAGAAGAATAAATCTCGAAACGTCACAAAACTGAGTTTTCATGATTAATGACCGAACCTCGAAATCATTAACAGTATAATAATACGGTCGATAATTAACATTCCTATATATATATATATATATCTATCAATGTTCGTTTTATATTTTTATTATATTTCTGCATGTAGTTTAGGATTTGATAAATATGAATCAACATTCTTTGGTAAATAAATAATTAAAAGCGTAAAACGACGGGTGTGAAAAATTCATAATAGAACTATCTTGGTAAAACATTGTAGTTTAAGATATGTAGCTTAATTCTACACTTTATTCATAGCATCTATCTACGAATATAATGTTACATAATACTTTTTATGGTAAACAGACTAGTAATTAAGCTTTAAAACTCTAAGAGTCTCTTCATTTATTGAGCTTTGTTGACAGAGTTCCCTTACAATCAAGTCATTATCGATTACTGTAACTTTTTCTCTTTCAATCTGCATCATAAGAAAAGATTCAAGATTTGATTGAGACAGTGTTGATCTTAATCGGGTTTTGATAAGCTTGAGGTTAGAAAACGCCCGTTCACAGCTGACTTGTGTTAGAGGGATCGTTAATAAATATTTATAAACTTTATAAATTTGAGTGTATAAGACCGAATACATGTTATAGTCAAATATAATTGTGTAGACACACTTAATACACACATTGCATTTTTCTCCCAAATTACAGGGGCCTTTTCCTTCATCTTCAGAGACCTCAGTGTTGGAAGCTTCACTTTCATTATTCGATGACTCTAATTGCATTTCATACTGTTCATGAAATTTTGATTTTATTTCAGGCCAAACATTAATTAGAGAAATTAACTCTTCTTTCAGCTTTGCATTGTCAATATCACCAATTAACGAACAAATTTTGTCAAGTGCATTATTATTAGCCATTCCATCTTTCTTGAGCAGGGGAAATCTTCGTGGATCGAAACACGCAAGGTCTAGATACAAGTCTTTTTGATCAGAAAACCTCATATTCATGCTCTGATTTATTTTATCCATTAATTTATAAAATACTTTAATCTTAAACTTTTCCTCTACACTTGAATTGATAAAAGCATCTTCTACTGACTCACCATGTACTTTCTTCACGGGTCAGATCCTTTTCTGAGGAAGTTCCGTCTGTATGCATAGCTTTTCTGCGTCTAGGGAGGGATCTTTATTGATTTTCTCTTCAATAGCTAAGGTCATGAATGATACAAACTTATTGGCAGCTTTGACCACTTTATCAAACTCATTTCTATTTTTTTTTCAAAGTTTTCTGGACAGTTGCCACAAATGACCGAGCTTGTGCGAAATCTAAGTTTGTTGTTTGTAATCTGACAAAGCTGTTGTTGAACTAAAGATTTTTAAAAATGTCATAGAAACCAAAACTGTTTCAAAAGAAAGAAATTTAGAGAGAGGGGCATTAGCTTCATATCTGGTCTTCGAATTAAATTCCTTGGAGTTAGTTATCACACTCAGGGCTACAACTAAGTCAGGATAAATTACGTTTGGTAGTCTTGTCTCTTCCATATCTGAAAACCAATAAGCTGAAGAGCCATAGATTTTGGTTGCACCATCACTTTTTGACCTCCACCTAGTATTTCCAATTGCAGTCAGACAGATCTTTGGATTTTGTTTTTTATAAACATTTAATCTCTTGCATGATTCTTTGATAAAAACTTGAGTTTCTTGTAAAAACCCAAAAAATGATATTGCTTCAGGCAAACATTGAGCCACATCAGATATTACAAGATTTAAAACGTGCATATTTATTCACACCAAGTGTGAATGTGATTAGGCACCAGATCTTTGAGTTTTGCTGAGACTCCATTGTACTCTCCATTCATATTCGATGCTCCATCAAAAGCGTTAGCAATACAGTTTTCAACTTTTAGTTCGTTAATCTGAAAGATAGAAAGTAAAGTTTTAAGAAGGCTTTCACCTGTAGTCGATTGCACACTTTTAACTCCTATTAATTTCTCTTTTACTTCTTTCTCAAACACATATCTCAAAACATGTATACTTACCGCCTTTCTTTATTAATATAAATACATAAATATTTCTGTCTACTCACCACGTGTTTGTAACATTTCCGGTAAGCACGTGCTCCCAACACACCCACACTATATTGTATGCCCAGGGTCCAGAGTTCTATAAGCGAGAGCGCAGAAACATTGGGGTTGTACGAAATAACAAGACTGATTACCATTGAAAGGTGTAAAAAACTTGGTTTAATTGTTACTTTCTTTGCATAGTTAATATTCAGAATACAAATGGCGGCTTATACCGCACCTACAACATGGCGGCCATTTAAACTTCCGCTACTTAATATATCTTATGCTTCAAATATTAGCAAATATTTAGGCGAATTAATCAGAGTGCTGAATTACATACTATCAATATCTAAATCATATATGTAATTACTTTTATTTTGTAATGTAACAATGATTTAGGTTTAGAATGTAGACGGCGATAGAATACTCTCTCTCTCCTCTCTCTCTCTCTCTCTCGTCTCTCTCTCTCTCTCTCTCTCTCTCTCTCTCTCTCTCCTCTCTTCTCTCTCTCTCTCTCTCTCTCTCTCTCTCTCTCTCTCTCATCTCTCTCTCTCTCTCCTCTCTCTCTCTCTCTCTCTCTCTCTCTCTCTCTCTTCTCTCTCTCTCTCTCTCTCTCTCCTCTCTCTCTCTCTCTCTCCTCGCTCTCTCTCTCTCTCTCTCTCTCTCTCTCTCTCTCTCTCTCTCTCTCTCTCTCTCTCTCTCGCTCTCTCTCTCTCTCTCTCTCTCTCTCCTCTCTCTCTCTCTCTCTCTCTCTCTCTCTCTCTCTCTCTCTCTCTCTCTCTCTCTCTCTCTAACAATTTTGATTTACTAAATCTTGCTGTTCATATTATCTCGAGCTCGGTTATTATATAAAAGAGATATTATTCAAATGTTTCACTTTCCTGAAATGTTGAGGTTTCCGTGTGGTTCAGATGTTGCCCATATTTCGCCCGATGTTCGGCGTACTTTTATTCTGATTGTCTGTCTGTTGGCACTGACTCTACATTGTTAGTTGTTATAAATTTTGAGATATTTGTCTAATAAAAGTTACATATTAATGATTTATAACACCTTGGCTGGTAAAATTTACACCAGCACACTTTTAAACGTGCTCACTCCATGAAGAGGTACTGCAGACTGGGGCAGACATATTGTCGTTTTATCGACAGGGTGGTGGGGATTAACTGTTATTAATCCTTTGTCTGAAACAGAAGACGTATTGTTGCACGTCATCATTATTACGTGTGTCATATTTGGTTATGACAATTCAGCCTTGTCGATCAGTGCAACCATCGAGTGCGTTTTATTTCGCACGTACGCTCTTGGCCTTGAGACGAATTATATAGATGAAACTGCGTCGTGTATTTAAACATGGGGGAAGTTGACTTAACTCTCTTTTACACATGAAAATACAATAAAAATACAATACAATATGTTTTAGTACCATAATTCCTTAAGACGAACGTTTGTACCGTCACAAACAATCGCACATTGATCGTAGCCAGATACATCCATCGTTGTATCCATCATGACCAAAAAACCATAAAAAAAAAGCTTTTTTGACTTCATGAACAATGCCAGTTGTTATTATCTCCTTAATAATTTTTACTATTTTTGTTACAATTATTTTACTAAAAAAATTAATTTGACTACCTCTTCCAGCTTTTTTGTTCTTGAGCTCTGAGGACGTTCTTATTTTAAGAGCAGCTTTGCTCGAATCAATTGTGTTTTTAATGTGGTTTGCAATAGTATCGTTTTAGTTGGAGAGCAAAAGAAAAATTTCTAAGAAGTTGCCATGGTTGATTGATGGATCATCAAGGCTATAAGACCCTTCTTGCCCTTTACCTCTAAAAGCAAGTCCTTGGTTTCCAATTAATTAATTACATCTATGATGCTATGCAAAACTTTCTTTTTTCAGCTACTTCTTTTTTCCTTTTGGCTAACTGTTTTTCGAAAAGCATGGAGTCAATAGATTTATTTTGGCTATGCGTTATAAAAGTTTTTACTGATTCAAGATGGGAGTTTGACTTTTCATGTTCCCTCACAGTTTTGTGTGAGGTGTCTATATCGATCAAAACCGTGACAAAACACTGAAGATCCATCAGAGTAAGCTAAACAAACACTACAATACAATTTTTTTGTGTTTTTTTGTGAAATCCAGTTTCGTCTGAAACATTGATCATCTTTGGTTTTAGTATAATAAACCTGCTTGTCATAAGGTAAGGTGTTGAATCTTCGTGTTGAATTGGTTGTACAGGATGGAAAGAAAAGAAAAGATTTACATCCCTAGAAGCAGACTTTTAAAAAAATCAATAGTTCCTTGTTCTCCTTCTTGCTCTCCAATATAATGATAAGTGATGTTGGACTTAACATTTGACGCCTTTGTTTCATCGTTAACATTGTAGTGTTGTTTTTTTGTTGAAAAATCATAATTAGGTTTAGTTGCATTTTTATGTATATAATTTTCTTTTTGTGTAAAAGACGTTGTACTCAGTCTGTCATCATCAGCAGAATTAATAATCATTGTCTGTAATGACTCCTGCTCTTTTTTCCGAACTCTTACAATTCTGGGACTCAACATGTTTATCTGAAAGTTGTTCTGATGATTCCTGCGATGTTGAAGGTGTAGGAGAATTTCCCATGGATATCAATTGAGGCATGTAGAAAGTTGTAATTTTCGAACATAATGAAGCAGCTACCTTTCTTTGTTTAGCTTCCTTTTCTTTTCGGTATTCATGACAAGATTTTCTCATTTTCCCAGATTTGTCTTCCATGATTTCCTAAAATAATAACATACTAAGTCCTCGAGTATAGCTTATTTAAGGAGGCAAATGAAAATTTATATTGTAACAACCTGCCCCCAACAATTAGTAACAACCTATCCCACCCGTCACATTTTTATTAAAAAATACTTTTTTCAAAAACAGTTTGATAAATTTTTTCTTTTAAAGAATGTACTTTTCAAAAAAATATTCGATTACATTTAGAGTAATTATCAGCCACTTCCCGTTTACAATGGCTGTAACATGTAGATTAATTTAAAGGCGAATTATTTTACTCGAAGTAGCGAAAAACAAAAAATCGACCTTACAGCTCAACGGTATAATTCAAAATGATGCCGTTAGAACAAACGATGAGAAACCACCCCGATTGACAGTAAGACAGGGTTTAAAGTCCTAATTTTATTTACCATAAATTTTAACACGTTTGTAACAACCTATCCCACCTTCCCCTACTATATTAATTTAATAGATGTTACTAAAGGGATGTGCCGGAATCAAAATAAGTTTTGAATTTCGCGGGTTTTTGTTTTTAGAAAATAGTTTATAATAAAAAATTTATTTATATCCTTGGATATAAAATTAGTTACATCCTATCAATAATTTAAATAAAATACATTTTAAAAACGTTTTAACCGAATCGAACAATTATTTCTGTAAAAAAGTTTGGAAAAATGTAAAATTTTGCGTTACATAAAAAATTACATAAAAAATTATGAGCATTGTAGCCACATGGCTACAATTATTTTTTAGGTTATATTTCTTTAAATTTCACGTCACGTAAGACGTATACTTTGAAAGCACTAGGCATCTATTATGCCTTTATATACTGAAATACATACATATTAGTTACTAAATAATTATATATTTACCTTCAAAATGTATAATTTATGACCGGTTTTACGAGACGACGGTTCTCGGAGATGTTGATCAACATAAACACACTCACAGTCCACAATAATTCAGCAGACAACAGCTGTTAGAAATGGAGGGAAATAAACAGAGCTGCACGCCGATTGGCCATTCTCATGGAAGTCGCCGCGAAAATTAAAAGCTGAACTCAATACAAACAACTAAATTTAAGTCGGTTATTTTGAAAAAGCCAATTTGTAAATTTTACAGGAGTAGGTTAAGACTATTATATTTTAAATACGTTAAACTACTTTTTTTCAATAAGTAGGCCCTATATGCTTTTTCAAAAATTTACTTAAAAAGATGATTTATATATGTATAAAAATAGTTTTTGTTTGTATTGTGCCTTCTGTGTTGTGTTGATAACACTTTGCTCATAAACGTGAGGGTAACGGATTGTGTACTCGTAAAAACAGATCATTATTTTGTTAGTGCAATCTTCAAACTTCCGTTTATACATACAAACACGTATGCGCAAATTTGTGTGAGCGTGTAAACGAGTCTTTACGGAACAAAATGGTGGCCCCATATATGACAGATGATTTGCATTTAGTAGGTACGTAAAAGCAGAAGATTCAACAATCTGTGCTCGATACCCGATACAGTATCGAGGAAGTCATTACGTAGTACGTAAGGGCAAATTTTTATTAGGATTTTTTTCCTATGAGGGCGCAAATGGCTTTCGTCTTTGAGGGCGGGCCGGTGGCTGGCGGGCCAGTCCGCCCCTGGCCTAAATTTTTTAAGGCAGTGTACTACACTTAACAGTTCAAATTCTGTCATAAAGTAATTCAATTCCGCAGCTCGGAATACCCGACTGGTAAATGCAATTACCTCGATTTGACCGTCTTCATCAATCTGGTATAGTTGACCTCCTAATGCGTATTTACTAGCATCTGTCTGCAAATAAAATCGTTTATTAGGGTTGGGATGTTTTAGCATTACGGTATTCACAAATAATTGCTTCACTTCTTCAAACTGTTCGTCCAACTCCCTGGTCCATTTGAATTTCACCCCTTTCTTCAATAGTTGCAGAAGTGGTCGTGTTGTTTCGGCATATCAACTAGTAAATTTGTTATAAAAGTTCGTTAACCCTAGGAATCCCTTCAGTTGTTTCGGGTTTTTCGGTCTTGGAAATTCTAATATTGCAGCTACCTTATCTGCTGAGGCACTGGTACCTTTGGTTGATAATTCATATTCAATTTTCTCCCTGAAAAACTTAGACTTACGCAAATTAACGGTGAGGTTGGCCTTCTTTAGATCATCCAGTAATAACCGCAGGTGGACTAGATGTTCCTCGATACTTCCGGATACACACAAGCAATCGTCGACATAATTGATAGTGAATCTTTTTACCTCTCTAACAACACATGGTCCAATCCTCGGGTCAGGTTCGCTAAACTGGTTTTTAACCCAAATGGAGTAACTGTATAACGGTAGCAACGTCTCTTATATAAGATTCCAGTAAAATCACGGCATTCTTCATCTAGCGGTATCTGCCAGAAGCTACTTGTTAAGTCGATACTGCTCATCACTTTAATGTTCCCGCAGCTCGCCAACACTTTATTTATTGGTATTGCCCCTTCATAATCTGGGACTGTTACCGCATTGATACGCCGAGCATCCAAACATAATCACACCGACTGATCTTTCTTAATGACGGTTACGATTGGATTGATATACGGACTTGCTGCACGTTCTATTACACCACACTCTTCCATCTTTTTTATTTCTTTATCTACCGCGTCCTGATATTTCAGAGTAACAGGCCACCCTTTCATGGAACATGGTGTAGTATCCGTGACGACAAACCTATGTTCATAACTAGTAATCCGTCCTGGTTGTTCTCTGAAGATTTGGTGGTTTTTTATTAACACCTCCAACTCCTTCTTCACCTGTGCATTGACTTCTGTAATTTCTTCCAGTTTTTCTTCAATCATCTTCCCAATTTGTTCCTCTTCTTTATCTATTTCTATTGTTAAAATTTCGGAATATTCAGGTACCTCTTCCACTGTATCCTGCATATTGAAGGTTATCTGATTATCTCTTAAATTGATAATACATCTACTTTCCTGCAACAACCCTATTCCTATTATACATTCCCGGATTAAATTAGGTACTATTATAAATATACCGTCGATTCTATACTGACCGATCTTCACATCCAATAGTATCTGCTGCGTGATTTGTTTGGACTTCCTTCTGACCGCTCCTTTTACTACCATGTTTGTTACTTTTAATATGTTTAATTTTCCCATCTGGCTCTTGTGTCTATTATACTACTCGGCCGAAATTGCATTAATTTGGCTACCCGTGTCAATTAATGCGACAACCGGTATTTCGTTTAGGCATATTTTTAATTCTGGACATCTAAGTTTTCGTGTCTCTTAATAGCTGGTTCTTCTTCTAATAGTCCATCTCTTATATCTATGAATGTAGTACTAATTTTGTTATAATTATAATCTATATCTAGCTTACTCCTACTACAATGCTTAATTAGTTTTTTGGATTTGTTGCCGTCATCTTTACTGTGTGTGAATGCCCTTGGGTACCGCTCGTACTTGCGATGGCATTGACCTGAGATTCATACACTTTCTTACTTGGTGTATTCACGCTCTCTCTCCGGTCTGGTTCATTGTTATAAGTTGTTTGGTTCCACCCTGTTTTATGGCGATAGGCTGTCTGTCGCTCACCCTTATTATTATTCTGCCACGGTCGACCCACGTGTTCGAGCTGTTCCGGCTTTACGGGTACCTGCGCCCTATATCCGTCCGTGCCGTCGTTCTTTTTGTTACGTAAGGCTGCAAACTCTATTAACAACATCTGAAATTCCATTATATTCTCCACCCCTCTTGTGATACATGCAACCGCTATGTCGTGGTGGTAATAACATGCTAGTTTACGGATTAGATGCTGGTCTGAGATGGGTGGTATTAACTGGCGATTCTGCAGTATACATCTCTCCATATACTGTATCATACTTAACCCACTCTCATGTCTGTATCTGCCGAACTCTAGCCGATCACGAACTTCTTTTTGCACCATCTGGTTCCAATACTTAGCAATAAACGCCTCCTGGAATTCTTGAAAAGTTCTTATGTTGTTCCTGATTAATTTCCATCATATGGCCGGTTCTCCTTCCAGGTGTCTTGAGACCCAGTTCACCCCTTCACTTATGTAGTGCTCCTTGTGAATTTTTTCTAACTCTTTGACAAATTCCATGGGGTATTCTCCTTCTCCATTGAACGTGACATTCTTGACGTGTTCCATCGTGATTCCACGTTGTATCGGCGCCCTCTCTATCTGTGCCAATCTTGTTTGTATGTCCTCCTTTATTTGCGTCAATTGTCCGTCCATTGATGTACAGTTATTTTCATATAATTCTGTAAGTTTCTGGATCTGTTCACCGTTCTTCTTATTGCTATTATTTACCTTGCTGTTTAGGGTTTTGATTTCTTGAGCTACCACAACTTGATGTTGTCTAAACACTTGATCACTCTTCTCTAAGTATTCCTTCACCTCCGTCTGGAATGTCTCTATTTCTTCTCTGACGACTTCTTTTGTTTCTTCCCTTATCTTCATCGCTACTTCCTGATTTTCGTGTCGTATTTCATTAATCTGTTGCTCTACATGTGTTTTATGTTCGTTTCATTGTTGTGTGACCTGTTGTTCCATGTTCTTTTTAATATTATCGATCCTTTTCTCTAATTTTTCTGTGTTTTCTGTATTTGTTGTTTTAATAATGTCATGTTTTCTGCCATTTTTTTCTGTCATTTGCTGTTTTAAATTTTCGGTCTTTTCTGCTATTTGTTGTGTTAATTGTTTAGTGTTTTCTGTCATGTTTTCTGCTATTTTTTGTGTTAATTGTTTAGTGTTTTCTGTCGTCTGCTGTGTTAGTTGTTTCAGTAACATAGCTATATCTGCGTTTCATGGTGTCTGTTGTATTTCACCACGGATTTCATCTTCTCCTCGTCCCCTTGCCTCGAAGAAACCGTCACGATTTCATTATCGGTTGCTTCTTCCCATACTCCGATCTCTCCCATCTGATTATAAATCTCAAATTCCATCTCATTACCACCATTATCCCCGTTATTAGCTGCCATTTTTACTTTATGAATATTACACAATTTAAATTCCCTTAATTTTTTACTTTTGCTATGTGTTAACATTTAATTCTATATATTAACATACATTTATTTTCATTGATTGTCTACCCCGTTTCATTCTACCGAGCTTATCACTTGATAAATTAAGCCCCACGTTGGTCGCCAAATATAATTAAACTCGACTGCACCACCTTATCGAATGCTAATAATAATACGTGCCAATTATAATGCTTCTTATCGCTAACTTGTCTGCCGCCAGACGAACCAGTTGGTGCATTTACGCTTTGTAACAGCTGACGTCTTGAATTTAAAAAGTTAATAAAATTATCGTAAATCGGAAGCTGTTTTTCGCCTAAAGTTTCCTTCCACAACCTGCACGTATGCTCGTCAAGTTTTTGGGCGAGAAAATGCACAAAAATAAGCTCGAACGTATTTACTGATACTTTCAATGAGTTCAGCACATTTATATTGGCGGTGAGCTCATCTATAAATTTGGAAATACTGAGCACGGACTCACGTTGTATGTGCCTCATGCCCAAAACGTTTGCCGCATGATAAGTGGTAACAATTAATTTACTGTCATACCGGGCCTTTAACAAGTCAATGGCCACCGTGTAATTTTCGTGCGTGATAGGGAGCGATTTTATGACATTCAGCGCCTCGTCTTTTAATGATAAGTGCAAATAGTGTAGTTTTTGGATGCCAGTCAGGTCCGTTCGGACATGAACTAACTCCAAAAACATGTTGTAAAAATGTTGCCACTCAATTATATCACCTGCGAAACAGGGTAGCTTAATCGGTTGCAACTGAATGGGAGGCGTGCTGAATGTGACTACTTCGGATGGACTTGTTGCCTTCCTGCTCATCTCCTCGGCATGGTCTATTAAATTTTGCAGCTTGCATTCTATGCTGCATAAGTCATCTTCGGTCTGAACCCTATTGCTCGCGGATGCAAAGTCGGAGTCCTCAGACTCGATTTGTGTTTGGATCTCATCATATTTGGCTGATAGCTCCATAAGGTGGCGAAGTTTTATTTTTAGTGCATGATGGTCATGCGTATCATGATGGAAATTGTCTGCGTAAGTATTTATGCGAGATATAGAGGCCTTGATCGTGCCACGTTTCTTGATCAGCGCCTTCATATCCGTCATGATTGGGTATGAGAAAAAATTTAAAAGATAATACAAAAGAACCAAGTTAATGCAACGCGATGAGCAAGACCAGACAGGAAGTCCAAATTATAAAGTCACGCAACGACACGGTAATCATTACTTAACACATCTTAAACTAGTTTTACGTGATAATAAATTCTGAATTAGGCGGTACAAACAATATAGCAGTATGATCACTAATGATGTGAGTGCTGTTTGAAAAGGTATGACTTACAATTAAAGAAAAATGTTTGTTGAGTTCGCAAAAAAATTACAAGTTCATATTCAAATGAAACTGCTTAAAAAATTATATTATTATTTTAATACTGCTTCGTTTACTTTAATGCCATTAAGAAAAAAATATGCTAATCATGCAAATTGAAACTAATATAAAACATGAGTTCATAGTCAGTTGAAATGGTACTTATCGGCATGTTCTAGAAGGCATCGAAAGCTTGTCGAAACCTTTGTAGTCGTGCCAGGTACCCATGAATAGATGATGTAGACATGGTCGCTGCCTGTCCGGTGATGTCCAATGCGGTCGAATCCTGTCTAGATAGGCTGCTCTGGATTTTCCCATATGCTGAATGCCACGTGCTAAGTGCTCATATGCTGCAATGATGCTTCAAATGCTCCAGTTGGCGAGATATGACGTCCCCAATGTCGTGCGATACGAGCTCCAAATGTAGGTGATAATTAACGAGTTGTTGAATTAGATCATGAAGAAAACAAAATGCTGATAGGCCTGCTTAATACACTGAACCATGAGACGAATTGTCCATGAATTTGGTCACGTCCGTGAAATATATATCCGCGGCCCGGAGGACCATATGTTGATTGCCGCTGTGGACGAGAATGCTGTCGCTGGGCAAAAGTGCGGTCGCTCGGGCCAAAAATGTTGTCGCTTGTGGACAAAGAATGGCGGTCGCTTGTGGACCAAAAATGTTGCCTGTAAGGCTAAAATAATATCCTGGTTCGGAGGACCAAATGTTGAATGCTTAACGCTCTCGAGTTTTTCTTGAGTTAGTATAGCAAACTGAATGATGCTGGTCAGGAGTCAGAATATGTTTTTGAATAAATTAGTGGACTGTAAGATCAGATTTAAGTAGCGTTTATTTGAGCATTATGAAGAAGCGCAGGCCCGCGCAATTACGTCAGGCGCACATAGCCAAGATACAAACGTGAGGCGTTAATTGCCAAGCTACATAATGTGTAGCAGTGAGAAACGATCGAATAAGAAGTACATTACTAAATTTAGATTGCCGCGGCTGGCTAGAAAGGAAGGGTGCAAACGCACAGCTGAAGGGTTGAGTGATAACTAACTAACAAATGCAGCGGCGAGCCAACGAGTGCTGCACCGCAACGTATGACGTAAGTGCGCTGGGCTGATTGCGCGTGAGCAAGTACAATGTACAATGTATTAACATATAATAAAATCTAATTGGTTATTAATGAACTTGCTTTTGGTTAATTTTAATTATATTGATTAATTGACAATGAACAGTCATCTATATTCTAACTGCTGCCTGGATTTTTGTTGGGCGCCAGAGATAATTATTTGTCTCAGGGGTTATTGTTAAATAATAACACTTTGTTCAGATGCTAAATGACACAACGTTATATTTATCAACTTTATGTACATTATATAATATCAACACATACATCATGATTACTATTAATTGTGCAACTTGAATGATTTATCAATAGATACCAAATCTTATCACACTTCAAGCCTCAATAGAGATTACTGTATTTATCATATTTAAATAATTTATCAGAGATTCCTTAACATATTTAAATCATCATTCTTCAATCTTCAATAGAGATTATTTAACACCTTTAACTAATTTATCAGAGATTCTTTAACACATTTAAACATTTATAACATTATGCTAACTTCTTGATATCTTGAATTTCCCTTTCTCCATTCATACTTTACTTGATCAAAGACATGACTTAATATCTAACAAATTATATATATTTACTTGTCATTCAATTCAATCTCATCACGACTTATTGTCTAACAAATTAGATGTATTTAATTCTTATCCAATTCTATGTCTGTCATAACATATAAATGCATCTTTAGGATCTGAACATTCTCGTGGGTTCTTTGAGAATGAAAAGGGTTGAATGTACGGTAGACAGTTATTACTACATCAAGATTATGTGATTTAGACAATATACTTTGGTAGATGGTTATACTTGTAAATGGTTATCCATTCCACTGCTGGGCTCCTTCCACTTTATACACAACATACCACTTCACTTCCTATTACTCTGCTTTTACTTTGCACATGATCGCGATGACTAATTAACGCCACGCACTTAGCAATTCAGACTTACTTATTCTTCCGCGCACATTATAAAGAAATACTTCTACGCATCTCTGCCCGCGCACCAATTCAATAATACTCACTAGTTCTTCACCTTTACATCACTGAGTTCTTATATTTCACTTGCGTGCTATAGTTCATTCTAATTATGTAAATATTATGATAATTTGTAATTCTGACTAACAAATACTATAATTGACCGACCGCTGTCATTACCGAACTTCGTACTTCTTCTCCTTGACTTAAACGTTTTCTAACTTTTTACTGACTGACTGGCCACTTATTGACCTTTACTGTTCTCTTACTGACTTTGAACCACCATTACTGACTTTTAGAGTTAGAGAGCCTCATTCTTCTTTGAGAGTCACATTTATAGTCTCTTCAAAACTTCCCTTTCTGCTGTCACTCTTCCAATAACCCTGATTGGTCACATTTTGAAAGTGTAGCCAGTAAATTTGAAAATATCCAGTCATCACATGCCAAATTCTCGCGCGCAACGATGATGCTATTCCTTATTGGGTACTGATTTTGGCGCTGAGATTTTCCTGCACAGCCGTTAACTCGTAAAAAGAGAAATCTGCTTTCTAAAACACACACACCGTTTCAGCATGTTAACTATTGTATTTTTGAAGGCTGATCCACCCTCTTTATAATGGTATATCGCGTTTTTTGCTGGTTTGTGCAAACAAAGCATTTTATATTTTTATGACATAGAAAGTTTGGATGTACAATACATTTCTAAGCTGCCAGGCGACAGTGTGTTGGCGTCCACGCCTTAACTACCCGCTTACATAACTAGTACAGTGTACAAAATCTCTCATACTTTCTTACTACTAATATTACAATCTTATATTAACTTTAATAATTTATCGTGTCGTACTACAGATAATTTCAATTTATTAATTAACTATTCGGAACTCCTTGATTTATGTTACAACATTTTGTTGCTATGCTAACTAGAGAGTTACTAATATTAACTCTATATCATGCCCATGGTTATTTTAAAATTACATTTATGATTAAGTGAAATGATTTATCCATACAAATGACACACTGAAACTCAGTTAAAAGCTAAGTGAGATGTTTTTGTAAGTGAGGAATTGTAACTCGAAGGGCTTTGGATACTCATCTTAATAAGTGGAGAGTTGACTTATACTTCTTGTGGAAGGGGAGTAGAACATAGTGACATATTGGTAGTGGTGAAACTGGCCATGTTTAAAATACAAATACTCTTAAAATAATGACAAAATATTTACTAATTTTATTTATGTCTGTCCCTTCTGACAAGAATCGTGAAGTACAGTAAACCCTCGATTTAACGGACCTCGGTTTAACGGACTTCGGATTTAACGGACAGACAAAACGATTAAAAAAAATATATATACATAATAATGTTTTTAGGCTTTCGAAACGTATAATGTGCATACACTGCAGACTCTCCTGATCTGGCGATATTGCTTGGCCATCGCAGCATTCTTTCATTTCTTTTCTTCTTGTTTCTTGTTTTGAAACACGCAAATTTTCTCATCTTCAATTGTATTTTATGAGAACGGAGTAGGGTATTCATCAAGAATTCATTTAATTCTTCATGATCCCTGTCTTTGTGTTGTCGTCGACGCAGGCGTCGCACACGTTCAGTAGAAGACATCACGACGACTAACACTGAACAATATACACTGATGTGCATCTTATTTCCTTGTGAAATATTCGTCCATCGGCTAATACAGCAAGCATTACAGTGGCACGTAATTTTTCATTTCCCGTAATCTTTACTGTTACAGATTTGGTTCCCTTTCGGTCCACCGTAAATATACGTAAATAAAAAATAAAAAATACGAGCGTTTCATCGGCATTTCCCATGTGTTCAAGTGAATAATTATGCTTCTTGCGTAAATGAATGACAAACCGCTGATACTGTAGGAGTTTTTCTTTGTAGTCACTCGGTAGTTTTAGCACGAGTGATGTACGTCATTTAAGCGCAAATCCATTTCGCCACATTATTCGTCTTATACACCTGAAGCTGGCTTTGAAACCGGAGACTTTTAATTCTTCTGCGATTTCTAAAGCTTTTAATTTTAAAACATGTCTAGTGACAGGGAGTCCTTGCCATCTTAAAAGCCATACGTATTCACAGACGCTGGACTCTACTGCTACAAAACGCCCAACTTGAGGTCCCCCGAATGCTTGTCGCGCAGTATTTGCATTTAAAAGTCGTTCCTTCTGTTTTCTCCATCGTCGAGTACAGGATTCATCAATATCGAATTTCCTTGCGCTTTCACGTTGCATGTTTTTTCTACATTTTGTATCAAAATTAATTTATAATTCGCATCGTATGGGTTACGTTTAATTTAATTTGACTGCGTGCCTTTAGTCTCCACAATATCACCCATACCGCAAACGCACTACAAAAACGCCGAATGAAAACAAAGTACAGATAAGCGATGTTGTCGCTGTTACAATAGAAAACCACACTGGCAGTTTACCCGTTACCCGTTACTCACACCCCCTCTACTCATCCTTTGTCTTGCTGCCTACAGAAGGGTGCGAGAACGCGCGCGTGCGCACGCACTTACACTTTATCTCCCTATTCTTTCTTCAGTTTGCTGTTAAAACATTTGGTTGTAGTCATAAATCATAATGCCAGAGTTAACTACAGCCAGGCAAACTGCTGTTGCTTAGGCAGTAAACAACTCATAGATACCAAAAGCGTTCGTCCCGCCAGAAGTCAGGTATAACTTCGAATTTCATTAGCGTGTGAATGCAAGCCGCAGGCCAAATTAGCGACCATGTTTTTAGGAGAAAAAGTGCGGCTTGTATTCGGAACAATACGGTATTTGCATGATATTAATAGTATTAAAATTTCAAGTGTTATAGGCCTATTTGATTTAAATATATCCTCAAAAAACAAAATTTGCGATTTAACGGACTTTCGATTTTACGGACACCCCTCAGCCCCAATTAGTCCGTTAAATCGAGGGTTTACTGTATGTAAATCATTCATGTTGAAAATGGTCATAATCATTAAGCCACAGATTAACAGTTTCCTGTCTGAGCCCAGTCGGGCAACAGTTTCACTTAGTGGATGGAGCCTGAGTATACCTGGTGTCATGGGTTTGTTCGTATTACTATCACATTATGGGTGCATGTTGGTTTCCATTGCCATGCGTGTTTAGTATTGGTATATTTAGCATTGACACAGAATGCCTTTTTGTTTCATTTTTCATAAACAGAATGTGATTATTTCATAAAGAGGGTTGTTTCATAAACAGCTTGTATTCTGTTTATACTGTGATTCTAGTGAGTTTGTTCATGGTAGTCACATTTTTGTTCTTTTTGTGTTTGTTATGTGCAATGAGTGAAATTTTGAATGTGACGTTCTGTGTATTGTGAATAATTTACTGAAAGATTGTGGATTACAGCCATACTGTTTCCTGAAAACTTTGTGTACCAATTTTTAAATTTTAATTTATAGAAGATATTTAATTTTATTTATAATTTTATACGATTGTTTGTGACATAATTGAACAAAAAAGGATTTGATTTTTGTTTCATACACAAAGGTCTAAAAAGTCCGTGCAAAATTTCATAGATGGCACCACAACTAAAAGTCATTACCATGGTTTTAAAGTACAAACATTCAAACCACTAATTCCAAATTTTCATTAAGGTATTTCAGATAGTATTGTTTCAACAGTCATTTAAAGCACAGAACTTTTGTCGTATTGAAGAAATGGAAACAAGCGAATTTCACATTGTGATTAAATACAACTATGTAAGAAAACACCTGCCAAAATAAAAACTAAACTTGATAACATTTCTGTAGATCTGCTCCATCAGTTAGAATGATTTATAAGTGGTGTGCCAACTTTTGTTGTGGTTGGAAAAGCACAGATGATGGTAAGTGATCTGGAAGGCCAAAAGAGGCTACTACTGAAGAAATTGCTGAAAACGTTCATGTTGCTGTAATGGAGGACTGTTGCTTGAAAGTGCGTGAACTAGCTGAGATGTGTAAGATGTCAAAAGAACGTATTGGATATATTTTGTGTGATGAATATCTCATGAATATGTCGTGATGAAAAGCATATGGGAAAGCTTTCGGGAAGATGGGTGCTGTGCTTATTCACAATTGATCAAAAATGGGAAAGAATGAATGTCACAGAAGAGTGTTTGGAGCTGTTTCAGCACATCCTCAAGAACTTCTGTACTGATTCATAACTGTCTCAAAACATGAATCCACCATTACACAACAGAGAGAAAAGAACAATTAAAACAATGGGTAGAGACTGGTGGAAGTTTTCTGAAGAAGGTGAAGACAGTTTCTTTGGCTGGCAAGGTTATAGCCACTAGCTTTTGGGATGTGCATGGCATAATATTCATCAACTATCTTGGAAAAGGAAGAACAATAACAGGAGAGTG
This sequence comes from Magicicada septendecula, assembly GCA_034769895.1. Taxonomy (NCBI): domain Eukaryota; kingdom Metazoa; phylum Arthropoda; class Insecta; order Hemiptera; family Cicadidae; genus Magicicada; species Magicicada septendecula. The sequence goes on along the minus strand of CM068367.1, from coordinate 242,772,133 downwards.
CTATGAAGTGTTATTGGATTGATTGAACAACTGTGACGATTTAAAACAAATTTTAAATAGCACAAAACAAAAAATTTTTTTGTGTTCGTAATAACACATAATAAAATAATCCACCACCCCTGCTGTAGCAAATACCTGTACAAACAAGTGAAAAGCCAGTACGGACACGCAAATTATACAGTTGTTACGCTAATTAAAATAATCATGGTAATGATCTCTAAAAAACGTGATAGTTACAAATAAAATACTGACGAAAATAAAGAAGTTGTGGTATAAGTAATAGTAGCTAATTAAAGGTAAAATAATAATAATAATAAAAGAACGAACTACTTTTCTCTCGATGTGTAAACTATGCCAGATCCCTACTCACGGCCACAAAACCTACCTCAGTCGTCTTTGAATTGCGCCCAAGCCAACTGCCTTGCCATGCGTTGTCACAAGAAATACGTGTTACATTACATAACTATGTATAAATAAATAGTATAAATAAATAGATGTTTCTTGGTAACAAGAGCAATAAGTAGAGGAGAGTGCAAATATGTAGTTAAAATGTAAAGGAAGTTATGTAGTTAGAAGTATATATATATATATATATATATATATATATATATATATATATACAGTGTAGCCATCACATCTCTTTAAGTAAGTGTTTAACAATTGAAGTATGTACAGTACCGACTCAGAATGTAACATTAGTGCAGTTTAAACAAAATGTGAAAAGTGAAAACGACCGTCTGAAGGAAATCAACTACAACACTATGAGCATCACATACCCAGAGACAGAGCATCATGACTAAACTACCTACTTAGAGTCACCAGTTTAAATGGAGGACCACCAACTGCAGCTAAGAACATCCAGAAAACACCACCGTAGAGGATCATGAACAGGACCAGTCGTGGACACACCCAATATCCAGGTGACACGGAAGCATAACTTCTGTGGTTATATTTCTTCTAACAACCCAGAGTAAAGACCGTATATTTCTCGTAAAGACTCATATAAATACTGTAAATTGTAACGTAGTAATATGGATAGTTACTGTAACTAAATAATAGTAACCTGAAGATGCTTACAGGTATAACTAAGTCAATAGTAAATTAAACTATTCTTCAAATAGTTTACATAATGTCAAAATAATCTAGAATATCATAAAAATTAGAACCCGGATCCGTGGTATTTAATGTAATATACAGCTGTATGGTTTTGAGCTCATCATAATAATGTTTTAAAAAGAATGAAAGCTTTTAGTAATGAATTTATTCATTAAGTAAGAATCATGAATGTTGGTATACAACCTGATATATCACAAACCTTATTTTGAAAGTTGTAATAAAGAGATGTCTTTGCTAAACCCAAGAGAGTGAGTAAATTTACGAAACCTCAGTCAACCTCCTAAACTTTACAGGTTCCCAATTTGTTGGTAAGTAATCAGTAAATATAATGGCAGCCGGTTTAATTGACAAAGGCCAATTAAACTGGTTCTCCGTGTTATAATGTCAAGAAGAAGAGACGTTATACAACAAAATCAAACAGAAACGACCACATCTGTCAAAGAAAAAAGTGCTCAGGTGCACCCGCTCACAATTGCAATGGCAACATTGAATGAATTATGCTACCAACTGCTTCGTCATCCACCATATTCACCAAATTTGGGTTCTTTGGATGTCTTCTGTTTCCGAACATGAAAAAATGGCTCACTGGTAAGAAATTTATAACTAATGAAGAACTTGAATGGGACACTGGTTTTGCTGAGTTGGTGAAATCATATTATTTGGAAGTCATAAAAAAAACTAGAATATCATTGGGCCAAGTGTATTGAGCTAAAATGGAATAAGGTTGAAAAATAAAATATTTGTCCAAAAAAAATTAGGTTTTCATTGTTTGCATGGACTTTTCAGACCTCCCTCATATATTATGGGTATATTATAATATGTACGAGGTGTGTTCATAAAAAGACCAAACTTTTTGAGTAACACATCAACCCGCACAAACGACGCGCCGCGACTTTGCGTGCACCTAGCGATAGTTTTTGACAACAAACTGCCACTTATTGTGTTCCGCTATTAGCAGTAGTCTTTGAGGTATATCACATTGAGTGGGGACGTGCACATGCTAGCTGGCGGATTAGTGACAAAGCGATTAAGAAAGACCGCGAGAACAACGTGTGCGTATGAAATTTTGTAGCAAAACTAGGTTAAAACTTTTCAGAGACATTCTGGTTTTCAATTAAGCATACGCGGAAGCCTGCATGAGGCAAATGATTTGTTTAAGAATTTTTAAAGAGGGAAAAACAATGGTCGGTGCAGATCAAAGCGATATCGAAGATCATGGGAAGAGAGCTCGTGATGTGGTAATTGTAAATCATCGTTTAAATGCCGATACTTTCTGACAGAATCCATTTAAGATCGTAAAATTAAATTTTGATAGAAAAATTTAAATGTATTGTAACACTGAAAAATTCTTACTGTGTTTGTTGACGACGATCAGAAAGAGACCCGTTTTGAAATCGGTCAACAACTGCGTACCAATGCAAATGGTAATGAAAACTTTGGAAGACAATGGAAATAGCTCTGTAAAGATTTTACAAAGTCAGCAGCAAAATTTTATACACACACGTTGTGTTAAGATCTTCATTCTCACTTCGTTATAAATCCGCCGGACGGTGTGTGCCCGTGCCCACTACAGCGCGTGTAGCTCGAAGACTGAAGATTGTGATGGGACAGAGAAAACGGCATTCAGGCGTCAAAACCTGTCGCCAGCAGCACTTAATTCTGCAGCTCGCTCTATGCGCTAGTTGACGTGCTACACAAATAGTTCGGTCTTTTTTTGAACACACCTCGTATATATATGTGATCACTCATAAAAACATATAGTGCAGGAGAATATGCAGTGAGTCTGTGAAGAGTATATAGGTAACCCAGACTGAAAGTGCCTGGTCTTAAATGTGTTAAGTAACAAGTCCACATGGACATAAACTAATTTGTGATGTAATTTAATAAAAAAAGTACAAATTTTAATGTCTGGTTAAGTGTCAGTGAATTATTATTATTATTATTGTGGAAATTTTTCATTTAACTAGGAAGAGCTAATTGTTTGAGTTAAAAAAAGTTTTATTAGTGGTGGAGGAAACCTTTCTTTGAGTAAGTAAATTGGGTAAAAGATTATCAAGTTGAAAATCTGATTATTTGCAGGGCTTCAGGTTGTAAAACAGAAGATAGCATATTGTAGATTCAGTTTAATTGTTTACTTTTTGGTGCATATGCCCATTCCAAAACTTGTTAAAGCTGGTTTTGTTTCAGATGACGCAGTTAGTGACAGCAAAATGTTCCTGTTATGTGACAGGAGTGGACGTGTAACTGGAAAATTTTCAAAAGACGAAGTTTACGTTTCTGCTCTACAATATTTCCCACAGATATGTTCACTGGGTATTGGGTTTAATATCAGCTCATTTCAGTTGTGGAATCTTATTGATTTCACTTTAATGTAAGCAATTTTGTTGATGTTTTTCTACTGTATGTCTAATGTATTATGAACAGAAAAGTTTGAACTTTTACATTTTCAAACCAATTTTATAGTAAAATCACATTTATCTTGTTTCTCCAGTAAAATTTGGAGGTGTTTTGGTGATAAGTAAATGGGGAAGAAAGACATTATTTCGACTTTCTGCCAGAAACTCTTAAGTAATTTCAGCTCTTGTTGCAGGAGGATGGATAGAAGAGAAAGGGAATGGTGGCATTGATTATTATTAAATGCTTGTAGAATTATAATAACTGGTAGTGGATTTGAGAGGCAGGTAGCAGTGTTTAGTCTCTCTCTCTCTCTCCCCCCCGCATCCTCCCATCTTCTCCTTGGTCTTCCCACTGGTCTTTTTCTGTGGATTCTGGTATTCAATAGTTTTCGTGGTATTCTGTCTTCTCCCATCATCGTTACATGACCAGCCCACCTTAGACGCTGTAATTTTATGTACCGTGTTAGCGGTGGTTCTTTATACATTCGATACAATTAAAAGTTATATCTTATTCTCCAGCCATGTATGCAATTAACTGGTTCCAGGATCGTGTTTAGCCTGCAAACACTGCGCTCCAATTTTATTTGTGTCAGTTATTTTTTTTTCCTACGAGGGCAGTCTGAAAAGTTATCGGCTTGACCATAGGCGGCTCACTACCGTGAATTTTTTTTCTTATGTTGGTATTAATCTGTTGTTAGCATGCATGTGCAATTTCTGGTCATTCTACCAAATCATGTATATTATACAGCCGTTTGAAACAGAAGTGTTGTCTGTATTCATTAAAAAAAGAAAACTGAGTATAGTGCGATAATAAAGTTCTTCGTGAAAGAAGGTTTAACACCAACAAAATTTATTCAAGGTTAGTTAAAGTGTATGGGGACTCTTCTCCTTCATTTTCAACAGTTAAAAAATGGGCTGCCAAGTTTAAACGTGTATGTACCAGCCTGGAAGACGATCCAAGTGAAGGACATCCAAAAATGGCAACAACTCCGGAAACTGTCGAAACAGTGGATAATATGGTTTTGGACGATTGCCAAATTAAAGTGCATGGAATTGCTGAGGGTGTAGCATTTCGAAAGAACACATCAGACATATTTTACATGAGTAATTGTAAATGTAAAAGCTTGGTGCTAGGTGGCTGCTGTGGTTGCTCACAGCAGATCAAGAACACATGCAAATGAAAAATCTGAACAGTGTTTGGAGCATTTTAATAAGAACAACACAGATTTTGTGCATTGGTTTATTACGATGGATGAAACTTGGATCCACCACTACACACCTCAGTCTAAACAACAGTCAAAGCAGTGGACAGAAGCTGGTTGTTCAGCACCAAAGAAGGCAAAGTCAATTCCATCAACAGGAAAAGTCATGGCATCAATGTTTTGGGGTGCTAAAGGTGTTTTGAACATTGATTACATTGAAAATGGTGCAACAATAACCGGGGAATATTATTCCGACCTTTTATCGAAACTAGACGAAAAAATTCATTAAAAAAACAGTTTGCAGAAGAAAAGAAATAATTTTTCACTGCACCTGCTCACACAAGTGTTTTGGCAATGGGAAAATTAAGATGTCTCCGCAATGAATTGTTGGAGCATCGTCCCTATTCCCCAGATTTGGCTCCCTCAGACTTCCATCTTTTCCCAAAACACAAAATCTTTCTTGCTGGTCAGCATTATTCATTGGATCAAGAGGTGATTTCAGCTGTAGAGGGGTATTTTACAGACCTTATAGAAAGTCACTTGGGGACGGGATAGTGGCATTGGAACATTGCTGGAATAAATATGTTTGCTAAAAGGAGATTATGTTGAAAAATAAAAATATTTTTGAAATTACTAAATTCGTTTTATCATTGTTAGGCCGAGAATTTTTCAGACCGCCCTCGTATATATTCACCAAACAGGGGTTAGCAAATTCTTATAGATTCTGTGAGTGTGCAAGTAGAATATTAGTGTGTATTATTTATAATAAAATTTTGTGTTTTGTTGTAGTAAGACTTTAAACAATCATTACAATTGTTTATAGATATACATCAGTTTTATTGGAAGCCAAGCTACCAGTATCAGGATTCAGCTTCTTAGAGCCTTGTGATGATCCTCGCAATGTCTGTTACTTGTGGGCATTTCACCAGTCCAGTGGATTACAACAGTCTGTGCCATTTGCTGCTATGTATATGCTTAATTATGATAAAAAAGATTTTGTTCAAGACTATGGAAATTTTTATCAGGTACAAATTGATACATTCATATTTAAAGCTGTGTCTTCATTGTATATCATTTTATGCTTAATTATTAACTTCTTGATTTATGTATCCCATGTGTGGGCACCCGTGTGTTTGTGTATATCTGAGTACAGACACTTGTTTGTAAGAGAAAATTAAATTATTTGTTTCATACAGTGTTAATGTGTTTGTGTAAATGTACTGAGATCCATTCAAGATGAAAAACATCTTACTGTGCTACTGATTGCATTTTGTATACTACTGCTTTGTAAATTGTTGAAAGTTGTTTTCATTAATAATGGTGATTTCATTTACTAAATATAATTTAATATTATGTGTGAATTAGTTTTAGTTGTTACAGATTCTTCGTGTACTTAGATGTGTATTTAAACATTGTTGATAGGGGTTTTCTATGTGTTCGCTACGGTATGAGTTAGACCTTGGAGATGATATCCCAAAAGCAGTAGATGGAAGAATAATAGCATGTCGAGCAATTAGTAAAACATTGCCAAAAACACTGCCTTACCTTGTTGATGATCAGGGTAAATATTTTGTATAAACTTAATAAATATTATAATTATAAGATTATGATTAGTAAAAGATTTTTAAAAATAATATTGTGATCTTTTTAAAGTGTTTCATTTAACAATATCAGCTACGAAGTTCTTTTGTAGCTTTTAAGTTCTTGCTAGTTCTGCGACTTTTGCATTGCAATATAACAGGAGAGAACACATATGATACCAGTATCTTACTGAAAACTATTGGAGGCTGTTAGGCTCTGGTCCAGGATTATTAAAATTATGGTTTCTATTGAAAATGTGGTTCATGACGACAATGCTGTCACATAAACTATATAAAAAAAAATTAACAAATTCTCAGTAAAATCGAAATTTTTATTAGGGCCTATAAAAAAGCTGTTGAAATTGTAAAATTAAAACAATTGTTGTGAATTTGTTAATTTTTTATATAGTGTTATGACCATCTCATTGATTGTCATGTGGTACAGTGGAAAACAAAATACAGACACCAGTGAAGTCACTAATCACCAGCTTTAATTAATCACAATTAACAGTTTGTAATCAACAAGTTATTCAACAAGATTATACTTGTACAATAATTCAAGTAAAATTTGTCCACATACAATAATAATGTCAAGTAATAGAGTCCTGCACAATAATTACTTTTCGCTAATACACCACTTGAGATGTACTGAGTAATTCGCCCGACATCAACTGACTGAGATGCCCGTCGCTAGATGCTTATATTTATATCCCGCTGAGAGGCCAAAATAATTGTCACTTTTTGGATGATGTGTTAAACAAGTGCCTATTACAGGTGCTCTAGAATCCAGTAGAAACAGGGACAAAGAAAAATCAGCACTTCATATAATGAAAAATAAGAATGATGTCCATTACATGGCGTTCACAACAGCCCACTTGAGTAAGTTCTACTACGATGTTTATGATTATCTCTAGACATTTGAAAAAATAGCTCCTCATAAATTGGCGTCATAAGGTTTTTCACTAATCATTTTTTCAAATTGGAATAACACAGAAAAGCACCTGATGGACAGTTTGCATGGAAGTTCCATAGTCCCTCATAAATTTAAATTTTGCTGCTGGGTTTGTGTTACTTATATTTCCATGCAAGACAGTTTTTCACATTGAAGGGCAAGATATGTTCAAAATTGTATCACTTTCGAGGCATTCTGAACTACATAGCCCGCCCTGTGATAAACTAAACATTCTTTTGCAGTATTTAGGTAAATCTCACTAGGAATGTTCTCCCAGTCTGGTATGACAGTTGCCCCCTCAGGTAAAACCAGTGTGTCAATCATATTTAATATCTCGTTCTTAACTTCTGTTCCTCTGTGATTTTTGCAAGTGACCTCATCTGATTAACAAATGATACTAGTGTTGCTCCTGATCTACATTCTTGATTCATGGCTGATGACAAGGCTAATTTTGTGGAGACATGACTTGACTGAGGTAGTTGTAAGCATAAAAAATCTATTGTTGAAGGGTGGTCGTCACAGCTTAATGATCTGAGAATGCCACAGTGATGTTCCAAGGGATCCGGATTGAATTTATAAGTAAGAATATATTTGAAACCAGTGTTTCACAAGTAATTAGATAATTCTATTATGCTTAAAATCTATCAATATACCTGGCCTTGTGGAAATAATTTCATTCACATTTTATTATGCGCACATCATAAGAAAATGCCCGTATTTTTTAGTGTTACAAACAGATTTATTACTGTTGCACACCATGAAGAATTACTCAGTAATTAAATTCTTAAATTTGTTCCTTAGTTCGGATTCCCACTAAAACTGTATCGTATTTATTACGTAATAATAGATTTTACGTAATGCAAAGTTTAAACAGGATTTCGTCTAGTGTACTTTGACAGAGAATAATAGGCAAACACAAATAACAAAATGCGTATTTATCAAGTTAAAATAAAATATTGCTTTATTTTCTTCAGCATGACATTTTCTTTTTTGTTTGAATCTACTGTTATAACCCCATTCTTGTTATCGAACTACTTGATACATAGTGACGACTTCTGCGCCACACAACTACTACTAATACAGACAATATATTTTACATCTTATAAAATCTTAATTATTAAATTATGTATTCTATAATTTAAGATGAACCAATTCCTTGTTCACGCGCGCGCGCGCGCACACACATACACACACACACACACACACACACACACATTCCAATTACCCCATTTTTTAGATTTTGTTAAACAATGAATTTAGTTTTGAAAGTTATTTTCTTTAGTGATAATTATAGCAGGCAGTAATGCTGTGTACTCATCCTGGCTTGGATTCCACGATGTTATGCGACACGTGTCACACACTGTTCCACTGTAGTTTGTTCATTTTAACCTTCCGCCACTCATTACGATTAGTTCTTGGTCACACCGAATTACACATTTAGTTTTTTGTTTAGTTTCCACATATTTTAATTATAATTTGATTCGAATTACTTCAGTCACACACACACACACACACACACACACACACACACACACACACACACACACACACACACACACACACACACACACACACACACACACACACACACACACACACACACACACACACACACACACACACACACACACACACACACACACACACACACACACACACACACACACACACACACACACACACACACACACACACACACACACACACACACACACACACACGACCGTCCGGTCTTGACACCGGGTGTGAAGTGACGCCTCGCTACAATGGCTGGCGAGGATTTCTGTTTCCACTGCCCACTAGATGTTGGCAGAAATACGATGATGTTCCGACGGTTCATTGGTTCTTTTCGATCGTCGACGCTGTTCTGTGGCGATACCACAGGCAGTGGCTCACCATTTCCTTCGTCTTCACAGACTCGCAGTGCAAATTTTTCGTCTCGCGCCATTTTTTGTTACGGCGTCCTTTTCGCTTGTGCGATGCAGGTGAGGCGCTCGTGTGTGTGGACTCACATTCTGTACGTGACAATTCTCGAATTTTGTACCGCGCACACCGTTCCAGACTAACTATGCTTAAAAAGCTCTGCTGTAGTTCTTTGTGCAAGTTGACATGGGAATTTGCAATGTTACTTTTAATATAGAAATTAATAAAAGAAAAACCTCCCCATTTTGTCCTATTACAACCACTATAGAAAAATTATTCCGATTAGCGCTTTCAAGCTTGTCAGCTCATCATCAGGGCGGCATTAACAAGAAGAAAGTAAAAACCAAACCCTTCATACCCCCACCCCTCCCCTCTGGCCACACACAACAAGCTGTAATTCAAATGTCCCTTCCCTACCTCCGAGCCCTGTCACCCCCGTCTGTACAGTTACATATATTTCTAGATTCCTTGTGTGTGTGTGTGTGTGTGTGAAGAAAAAGTATTTAATGGAAAGTAATCCAATAGCACCAACTTTTAAAAGTCAGGTTAAAATACATAAAGAAGGAAAACCAATTAGACCGATTGTATCTTTTATTAATGCACCTATTTATAAATTATCAATGGAAGTTAGCAGAATATTGAAAGAGAAATATGAATTTGGGCAAAATACAGCATAGAAAATAATGTAAAATTGATAAAAAACTAGAAAATATTAGAATTAATGAAAATACAAAATTGATATCACTGGATGTTAAGGACATGTTTACCAGTATTACAGTAAATAATGTTATTAAGTTAATATGGGATAATAATATGGGAGAATACAGGTATAAAAAACAATTGATTAAAGTAGTTAAAGAATGTGTAAATCGAAACTATTTTAGGTTTAATAACAAGTTTTATATTCAGAAAAAAGGATTACCTATGGGATCTTCATTATCCCCTATTCTTGCAGAAATATACATGAAAGATTTTGAAAAGCAATTAATAAATTCCACTAAGCATAAAGACAACATAAAATTATGGACTAGATACGTTGACGATGTATTAGTAATTTGGGAAGGTAGAAGAAGTGCATATGTTTATAAATGAGGTAAATAATAAGCATAAAAACTTACAGTTTAAAGAAGATATTGTGACGATTTTAAAATAGGAAATGTAAAACGAGAGAAATTAAAATTTTTCTTTAAATCGCACATTTAAACTAATTCTAAATCCCTTAAATAACTCAAAATAATATTTAATAAAGAGATTTAAAAAGACAAAAAAGGAATGCGAGTGTAAAAGTAAAGAAACCCTTTAATAATTTACCATGCATCGACATGCTATAACCGGAACCAACTTGCATAACGACCCATAAACTAAACTAATAATACTGGTGAATTTGAAATTAAATAAATAAATAAACAACAACACAGTAGTATACTATAATTAATTCTGAAGTAAAGCATATCTTTGGATAATTAAAAGGTCAAACATTAATACCATAAATATCAAATAAAGGTGGAACTATTTTATGGTGATGCGTAAACTCCGCGCACTTAACTAACCTGTCCTAACATAGTAAATGAGTCGAGATGGAGCGTTCTCCTAGTAAACACTACAGACCTGAACCATGCCCCAAAGTACGACAATATCTGTTTATTTTAGTGTGCAGATTTAACTATGTGCAGAGGAATGTAGCGGTAAATTAGTGTGTTATAAAGTAAACATGTAATCATTTAAAACAAAAAGGAATAAATAAGTGTGAGGGATGACATCTCTATTAACTAAGTGTAAGATCTCAGTGTTTGTTTAAATTAAAAAGGTACGAGGTACCAAAAGTGAGAACCGTTTATAAATAACGATGTGACGTGCATTTCTGTGGCAAACAAAAACATTTACTCGAGTTATACTACTGAAGATGCTTAGCTACCAGACTTCTGAGAACAGCATACCAGCTTCATAATTACCGAATCACTTCAGGAACTACAGCAGGAAAGTAAACTACAATAAAGATCAACCATCTGTGGACACCCCAAGGACCAAGGACCAGGACACGGAGTAAACTTCAGGATATCACAGGTGACACGGAGACTTGTCTTCCGTGGTTAATTACCATTCAAAAAAGATAATTTGTAAAAGACAGTTTAAATAACAATATAAAAGACTTTAATAATAGTTACTTTGTAAAATGTAGTATGTCATACGACTAAAAATATTTGTAGTAGCAAGTAGTGCTTATATTATAAAGCTTCACAGATACTAAAAGTTAAATTAAGTCCATTCTTCAAATGGCCCCCAAATAGTTTGATAGTATATGAGTAAGTGAGCTTAACTTACAAACCAGTTTAATATCCCGGATCCGTGGAAAAAGCTAGCACATAACAATCCTTTTGTTGTGGGCCCCTTTCAGAAAATATTTTGTAAACTATTTATTAAGAAAATCTTATGGTGAAAAACTCATGTAGAATTGTTAAACAAATCATTTAATAAAGAGATGTCATTACATAACACAATACTGAGTGAATAAATCATCAGACACCCATGTAAAATTTCCTTTAATTCTACTACAGCTTGTAACATTAATAATTAGAAGTTCGTTACGACTATGGCAGCCTGTGCAATTGATCCGAGGCAATTACGCACAGGTTCCCGATGTTATAACGTAGGTAAGACGTTATAAAATGCGCCACTCTGCTAATTTGTAAAAAAAAAAAAAAAAATAATAATTGTGTAGATAGTGACACATATATCATGTGCCCCTCTGTAGATCTATACACTCAGTTACTTTAAAATATTACAGTAATTTAAAATAAAAAGGAAATAATAATTAGAATAGAATAGTATATAGGTAAGATTAATTGTGAATGTAGTATGTGTAAACTCATATTAACATATTTACACATGAACACACACATTATATGACACATGTATACAAATCCATGTATGTACTTGTCCAAAAATTTCAGTCACCAACGTGTCGGTTTGACAACAAACTCAGACCGGTAAATTTCCTGTTCTCGCCTGTACGGAACTGTCCTTGTCACCCTCTGCCACATTGAGTTAGACAATACCCCACCTCCTCTATTGTTATAATAAGCGTGTGTCGTCTTGTGCTTAGTAACCACATAGTTCCCCTATTGTTGAAAGTAAATTGACGTCTGTGTGAGATTTCTCTTTCTCTGAGATTTAATTCTCGCACAACCAATGTAAATTTTTACTGCGAATTAAAATTGTTTATTTGTGTAATCAAGAAAGAGTAGTATAGGATTTAGTATTAGTAGAATAAGTACTTATAGTGGTTAATATCTGGGAAATATGGCTTTATTTAACCCCGATCTATTATTAAAAGATGAATTGTGCTATGAAGCTATTGTATGCGGTTTACCTCATGCGAACGTAACAGTCTCTGAATTGCGCAAATCGTTACGCGAAAGTAGATCAGATACACCCGCGCAGTTAGGTAAATTAAGCGAACTCGATTATGAGAGCGAAAGAGAAACGTGTTATGCGAAGTATAGGGAATTGACGTTATTATCTCAAACCCTTCACGACGAAAAATCACCTGCAGTAATATTGCAGACCACGCAAAGAATAGAACATTTAACCCGCCGGATAAAGAATTTATTAAACTGGCCCAACGTCACTGTAATCCCTCCCAATGTGCAAAAATTTGCCGATGAGGCATTACAGCAATTACCCACGATAATAAGACAATTGCAAAGAATGTCCGACTCTGTTCGAATGGAAGAAATAGAACAATATCTGAAGAAATTAAATATTTCCCCAGTTCAATCGCCTACTTTAGAACACCCTCCCACCACCGCGAATCACGAATCACCCACCGTATCGAAGATACAACCGAGTCATGAACAGCTACCAGATAGAGACGTGAATACCCTAACGATATCGGAAGCCCCACAGCTTAGTGGTCATCATAATCGCACCAGTAAGTATGCATTTACGACGCCTAACGCAGCATCAGGTCCTTCTAGAAGTATACCAGATGTAAATTTTAATGTGGACCTCTACGGAAAGATCACGCATCCAGTAGAAAATATCATTACAGAAATTCCATACACGGATGGCTTAAGTATTACGAAACTGTTAAATTTCATCAAATACCTCCTACAAATAAAAGATTTACAGCAACTAAATGATTGGCAAATCTTGCAAGTCCTCCTACCCAAATGTAAACCACCATTAAGGATCGTGTACTGGAATCATTAAGCTCGACTCTTCCAGTAGAAGAACTTCATACTACCATTATAAAACATTTTATTCCCACAGGAATTTATGAGGAGCTCAAAAGAAACACCGTACTTCGAGTACAAGGAGCCCATGAGAGACTGGTCTACTATATTGCAGACATCAGAGAGTCTTCCCGACTACTGCAAGTCAACTGGAGTGAGAAACAATTGGTCAATACCATTTTAGTAGGATTATCTCCAGAAGAAAGATCTCGATTAGCATTATTAAATAGGCCCAACACTTTCGCAGATCTAGAACAATGCAGTATTCACTCGTCAAACGTATGGTACGCGGATCAGAACAGACATGCATTGCTATCCACTGCACCACGTAGAAATGAAACGCAAGCCCTGGTAACAGATGCAAGAACACAGCGCGAAAGACGACCATTTCGTAGACCTACCAATTTTCACAACCATGGTAAATCTAATGAGCCTCAACCTCGACAGGAAACAAGTAATACCCCTCGTAAAGAAAATATATGTTATAACTGTGGGAAATTTGGACACATCAGTAGAAACTGTAAACGGAAACAGTACTATCAGAAAACCCCTTATCCAAAAAAACATGTAAGGCAGGGAGATCCGAAATCCTGTGTCTTCCGCAGCATCATGAAAACAGGTAAACCCCTAAAAGACAACAAATTAAAAAAAAATAACCAAAGAAAATTAGACCCCTACGTTAAGAAGTTCATTGATAAATGTAATGCTATTAATAAATGTGACTTCAGTAAGTGTCAATTACCATATATACAAGTAGACCTCGGTGTTACATCCACCCTCGGATTAATTGATTCCGGATCAACACGAAGTTTAATTAGTCAACAGCTAGCCGATAAATTATTTGAACACAATCTAGTTAAACGCAATCAATCGGTGAATATTAGATGCGCTACAGCTAATAAACAAAATTTAACAATAAAACTCATCATTACGTTTAAACTAAAAATTAAAAATCTAACGTGGTATTTTCCAATGTTGGTATGCTACGAGTTCGGACCCGACTTAATATTCGGAGCTGACTATCAGTAAAACAGGAATAATTCTTGACATTCATGATAAGAAGTATTATTTTGGATTCGATCGTTCACAAAAATATAGTTTGGATGGTAATACAAATAACAAAGAAAGTACTGTAACAGCTTCCACACATCTAGAACACCACGAGTCTGAATTAGCTCATCTGGAAAGTAAAGATAGACTGAAAATGCAGACACTAATAAAAGAGTTTTCCACCATCCTCACTCCGAAGTTAGGACTAACGAACCTGATAGAGTACAAAATCAATTTGAGCGACAATAAAGTAATACGTCTACCCCCATACAAGTTATCACCGCCAAAAATGGAAGTAATGAGGAATCAAATCAACAAATTATTAGAACAAGGAGTCATCGAACCCTCTACTTCACCTTACTCATCACCCGCGTTTTTAGTACCAAAAGGTCACGACAAACATAGACTAGTTGTGGACTACAGGCAATTAAATAAACGGATAGAATTCGAGTCTATACCACTTCCCGACATCCACAGTGCTTTTCATTATTTTACGAATGCGAAAGTTTTTACCATCATGGATCTAAATCAGGCATTTCATCAAATACCCCTTTCTGAAGAATCCAAACGTCTAACCGCATTTGCCGTCCCTTTCAACCTGTACCAATTTACGAGAGTACCCTTTGGAATCTCCCAAGGTAGTTCTGTATGTAGCCGATTATTAGAGAAATTATTCCATGATATAAAATTTAAATATGTGTATCACTACCTAGATGACATCATTATCTACAGCGAATCAATGGACCAACATCTTAAACATCTACGTGAAGTACTATCCAGATTAGAGAAAGCCGGATTAACAGTAAATCCCAGTAAAGTAAATTTTGCTGTAACACAATTTTCATTTTTAGGTCACATCGTAAAGGCCAACGGAAAGGTAAGCATAGACCCCGAGCGAACCCGTGCGATCAGAGAATTTTTACCACCGCGGGATGCGAAAGGAATAGCCCGATTTTTGGGAATGATAAATTATTTCCACAAGTATATCCCTCATCTAGCCGAAATTGCAGCACCGCTGAATGCTTTAAGAAAGAAGGGAGCTAAATTTGAGTGGAGTCTGCAACACCACGCTGCATTCGAAAAACTAAAAGAAAGCATAATATCACCCCCAGTATTACAATTAGCCGATTTTACAAAACCGTTCGTAGTGCAGACAGACAGTTCAAGTGTAGCCCTAGGCGCAGTAATAACTCTAGACTACCTATTAGTTACGCTTCACGTACTCTGACTGACCAAGAAAAGAAATACTCCGCATACGAATTAGAATGTTTAGCTATCGTTTTTGCATTTCAGAAGTTCAAACCTTTTTTAGAACATAAAGAGTTCCTGTTGGAAACGGATACTCAAGCATTATCTTGGTTATTAAATCACCCTAAACAGTTAGGTCGTATTGGAAGATGGGTATTAAGGTTAAATTGTTACAAATTTAGAGTAAAACATATTAGAGGTACCCAAAATGTTGCTGCCGATACACTGTCACGTATGTTCCAGACGCCTAGTAAAACATCTGAAAGCAAGGAGAGTAGAGAAACGCCAATTATCAATACTTTAATTACCGAATTTCCTCTTGCATTTACGGACATAGCTCAGTATCAACAATAAGACCCCCTTTTAAGACCAATTATAGAACAACTCGATAAAGGAAATAAGTCAGAAAAATACATGTTGAGTAAGAGAGTATTATGTTATAGAATAGCAAACGGAAAATATTTACGAATAATTGCCCCTGATATTATTAAACCTATGCTGATGGAATACTACCATTCTTCCACCATTGGGGCACATATGGGAATAAATAAAACAATACATTGAATTCGTAAAGAATATCACTGGGAAAATATGAACAGTGAGATAGCTAGTTTCGTAAAAAGGTGTAAGTTGTGTGCACTCAGCAAGCCAGCGAGAAACAGCCAAATAAGTCAATTAATCTCAGAAATTCCTACTACCCCGTTCTCGAAAATTTATTTAGACTTTTCAGGACCCTACCCTCGTTCTAAATCAGGAAATACCATGCTACTCATTTGTGTAGATTCATTCACCAAATTTTTCTGGATGTATCCCATGCGGCGAGCGTTAGCTTCGACCACCGTAAAGATATTGCAGGATAGATTATTTAAAGATTTCGGTACACCCGTACATCTAGTGTCAGATAACGGACCCAAGTTTAAGTCAAAGGAATTCAAGAACATGTGTTTCAAACTAGGGATAGACCACATTACCACTACAGAGTATCGTCCGCAAGGTAATATAGCTGAAAGGTATTTGCGAAACCTAAAATCTGCTTTAATAGCCTACCATGCAAACGACCATATGTCTTGGGACCAGAACCTATCCTGGATACAATTCGCCTTCAATTCAGCCTATCATGAAGGACATAAGTCTACACCATTTGAATTATTGTATAAATACAAACCTAACCACCCATTATCCACTAAGTGGAAAATACATGAGTTACTACCCCACGAAATTAGGGATAAAAATATAAAGAAAATCTGGAATGAAGCTCGCTCTAATTTAAGAGCAAACTTAAAGAAATCGCGAAAATATCATGTCGGATTAATAATAACAATGTAGTAAAGTACCAAATCGGTGACTTAGTAATGTATAGAACACACCCGACAAGTAGTGCAATCGATAAGACCACCTCCAAGCTATCATACCGATGGTGTGGTCCTTACCAAATTCACAAATACTTAACTCCAGTAACAGTAGCCCTGTACGAACCCTCTACTCAAAAATATGTACGAAGAACACATATTTCGCAGATAAAGTATTATCACGAAAAAGGAATGGTAGAGTGCAAGCAAACTAAATGTAGAAAAAAGGTATACCTGCTAAAGAATACTTGAGTAACCACTTGATTATCTAATCGTATAAATAGGGATGAGGCCTGATCAACCTTGGATCCTATTCAGCGAAAGTAGAGAAAAGTGAGAAGTCAGCTGACGTCGAATATAAATAATAATTAAGTCATAAATTACTTAAAGAGTAATTCTATAACAAGAGTAACTCACAACTAAAAAAAAAACCGGTAGTAGTTGTAAGTAGTAGTCTTAAGAAGAATTTAGTATGTTTTCGATATATTTTATAAAGTGTGAATTTTATGTAGTCTAAGAATTAGTTTGTAAGGCATTGTATATGTTGATAATAGGAAGAAGTAAGTCGAGAGTGACTCATGCACATCATAAATTTAAAAAAAGAAACGAGTGAGAGAAATTTCACACAGTAATGCCAAGCATACTCCCAGTACATTACTGACCTAATAACCCATAGAAAACACATCTATTTTCCCACCCAGTGTCTTCTTTAAGCGGGGGAGTATGTGACGATTTTAAAATAGGAAATGTAAAAGGAGAGAAATTAAAATTTTTCTTTAAATCGCACATTTAAACTAATTTTAAATCCCTTAAATAACTCAAAATAATATTTAATAAAAAGATTTAAAAAGACAAAAAGGAATGCGAGTGTAAAAGTAAAGAAACCCTTTAATAATTTACCATGCATCGACATGCTATAACCGGAACCAGCTTGCATAACGACCCATAAACTAAACTAATAATACTGGTGAATTTGAAATTAAATAAATAAATAAACAACAACACAGTAGTATACTATAATTATTCTGAAGTAAAGCATATCTTTGGATAATTAAAAGGTCAAACATTAATACCGTAAATATCAAATAAAGGTGGAACTATTTTATGGTGATGCGTAAACTCCGCGCACTTAACTTACCTGTCCTAACATAGTAAATGAGTCGAGATGGAGCGTTCTCGTAGTAAACACTACAGACCTGAACCATGCCCCAAAGTACGACAATATCTGTTTATTTTAGTGTGCAGATTTAACTATGTGCAGAGGAATGTAGCGGTAAATTAGTTTGTTATAAAGTAAACATGTAATCATTTAAAACAAAAAGGAATAAATAAGTGTGAGGGATGACATCTCTATTAACTAAGTGTAAGATCTCAGTGTTTGTTTAAATTAAAAAGGTACGAGGTACCAAAAGTGAGAACCGTTTATAAATAACGATGTGACGTGCATTTCTGTGGCAAACAAAAACATTTACTCGAGTTATACTACTAAAGATGCTTAGCTACCAGACTTCTGAGAACAGCATACCAGCTTCATAATTACCGAATCACTTCAGGAACTACAGCAGGAAAGTAAACTACAATAAAGATCAACCATCTGTGGACACCCCAAGGACCAAGGACCAGGACACGGAGTAAACTTCAGGATATCACAGGTGACACGGAGACTTGTCTTCCGTGGTTAATTACCATTCAAAAAAGATGATTTGTAAAAGACAGTTTAAATAACAATATAAAAGACTTTAATAATAGTTACTTTGTAAAATGTAGTATGTCATACGACTAAAAATATTTGTAGTAGCAAGTAGTGCTTATATTATAAAGCTTCACAGATACTAAAAGTTAAATTAAGTCCATTCTTCAAATGGCCCCCAAATAGTTTGATAGTATATGAGTAAGTGAGCTTAACTTACAAACCAGTTTAATATCCCGGATCCGTGGAAAAAGCTAGCACATAACAATCCTTTTGTTGTGGGCCCCTTTCAGAAAATATTTTGTAAACTATTTATTAAGAAAATCTTATGGTGAAAAACTCATGTAGAATTGTTAAACAAATCATTTAATAAAGAGATGTCATTACATAACACAATACTGAGTGAATAAATCATCAGACACCCATGTAAAATTTCCTTTAATTCTACTACAGCTTGTAACATTAATAATTAGAAGTTCGTTACGACTATGGCAGCCTGTGCAATTGATCCGAGGCAATTACGCACAGGTTCCCGATGTTATAACGTAGGTAAGACGTTATAATATAGGAGATAAGAAAATAAATTACTTAGATTTAAACATAAAATTAAAAATAATGAAAAACTATAGTTTGGGATATTTAGGAAAGAATCGTATTCTGATATAATTATACCAAGAGAGTCTTACCACCCTTATAGATATAAAATGGCGGCAATCAATTCATTTTGTTATAGAGCTCGGAAGTGTTTAAAAGAGACAGAAACAAATGATAGGGAGTTAAAAATGACAAAGGGAATTGTAAGGAATAATAATTATAACACCAACATAGTGGATAAAGTTATGAAAAGTATTAACATAGAAAAAGCTAAAATAGAACCAGAACAAAAGAATTATGCAGGGTCATTGACATACATAGGATCACATACTAGGAAAATTATAAAATGTTTTAATAAATATGGAGTAGATATAGCTATTAAAAAATGTGAAATGGTATTTGATAAGATAAGGAATAAAAATGTAGAAACAATCCCAGTATTACAGAGAAGTGGAATTTATAAATTAAAATGTAAGGATTGCAACAAAGTGTACCTAGGTGAGACAGGACGGAAATTCGTATGCAGGTTATGTGACCACAAACGTGGAGAAGGTAATAGAACAACGAATTTGTTGTATGCAAGACATTTCATAGAAGAGAACCATAAGTTTGTGAATCCTTTGGAAGATTATGAAATTTTAAAAGTATTAAATAATACAGTTGAAAGGAAGCTTAGGGAGGAGTTAGAAATATTGAAAGAAAGAGAAAAAGGGTTAGACAAGTTAATGAATGCTAAAACTAAATTTGATAATGAAGAAATATTTTATAATATAATTAAAAAGTAAAAGATAGATAAAAGAAATTAAAGAGGACGGATAAATAACATTAAGAATTAAATTCCATAGGACTATATGGATGTTTTAAAATAAGGGTGAGTGACTGCCCCCACAAGTGTGAATGAGAAAGGCGGTAGGTTTTAAAAAGAACACATATACACGCACGCACGCGCGTGCGTGCGCACACACACACACACACACACACACACACACACACACACACAGAATGTGCTAGAAAAATATGTAACTGTACAGACAGGGGTGACGGGGCTCGGAGGCAGGGAAGGGACATTTGAATTATGCCTCATTCCATATCAAATCAACCAGGGGTCTGAACCTCAGTGTCTCAAATATTGGTAATTTTTTGTATATTTGTTGTACTTATAAAGTACTTCAAAAATACAAAGTTTCAAATTTTTTTGTTGGGTAGTTTTTTTTAAAGATTTTAAAAAACTGCACAAAACGCCATTTTTCACATTGTTTTGAAACAGAAAACTGTGTATAATTAAGGAACCGTTAGACCTAGAAAGCTCGTTTATAGCTCATTTTAAAGGTCTTTGTAAGGGCTTTAATTTGATATGTAACACAACCTACTTTGAACAAAAACCTTTTTTTTGGCATGTTTTCAAAAAACGTTTTTTTGAAAATTTCAAAAACACCATCATCAAATTTTTTCAAAAAAATATATGTTATTTGTAAAGACATTGACTAGAAATATGCAAAGTTTGAAAGTGGAGAAATGATGGTTTTTTTTTAACAAAAATTTAAAGGCATCAGTGTGGAGGTCGTATTCACGTAAATTTGCATTACAATACCAACAGTTACATTTTATGTCATTTTTAGTTTGCCTTAGTACCATAATGATAAATTACAAACAATTACTAAGACTCACCTACAAATTCTCTTGAATAAAGTGTCCCATATTGATCTTGCAGTGAAATGATTTTAAGCAACAAAAAAACTCATTTATTAGTTGTATATTTTACGAATTAAAACATATCTGTAGAAGATTCTAGTCTATATATACACTACACAGTGCAGTCTTATAAGAAGCAAATCATGTTTGTAAATTAAAATAGTGCTTTTGAATATTAATCATTTAGAGTTCACACATAAGTTAATAATAAGTTGTTCACATTTTCTTCAACTGTTGTTCAAGTAAGTGAGATGAGTCTGCCATTTCTTCTGTGGTCAAAGTATACGTTCTTCCTGTAGCGGTTCTAGGTTCAACCTTGTTCAGAAGGGTGTCTGTTGACACATCCAAAATATCCAACCGTGGTTGAGGATAGAAAAATGATGCTGCAGGTCCTCGGGGATGTAAAAAGCTCACTTTAACTTCATTTGTCTCGTTGTTTTTCCCTAGGATACATGCAAGCCACCAGAAGTTATCATACATGACAGTTACAGAACCTGATTCAATTTCTTCTAATTCAGCTGTTACACTATCTGTTATAACTGGTGCTTGTAGCTTTCTTTCAGTACTTGAAGAAAACAATTTTGTTGCCATTTGTGTGTCAGAAATAGGGATAACTGCATGTAAATTATGGGTCCCTTTTATAGTTTTTGTTTTATCAAAACGTGTTGCTAACCTTTCTTCATTTTCATTGTGTTCTTCTATTGTACAGTATTTAAACTTGATGCCTGGTATGTTGGTTGCTGCAAATTCATATAATTGATGCGGTGTCATTATTTGCTGGTCATACGGTCGCTGTAAACTTGCTTTCATAGCTAATCTTTTAACAGTCCCCCCTAGACCATCACAGGCACTTTTACCATGTGATGTGGCAAAGAAATGCCACTCAGCATCAATGCCAAAGTCTTTTTTGTGCAAACAAATGTTCTGAAAATTCTTACGGTTTTTATATTGTCCTGCACAACCATCTGAGAAGTAATAAATTATTTTAATCCCTGGGATGTCTTCTTTTAGGGCATTAATCAGGTGCGTCTGAAAGAGATTGAATGCAACAGTGTTGTGGGTAAGGCACTCTGATATAAAAACGTAATTTAAGTGCTGTATTTTACTGTCTTCTCCTCTATAGTAGACAACAAAGGGATGGAGTGTTGCCTGGCTATTGGTCCAATGGTAAGATTGAACCTCATCTTGGAGGACAAATGAATAATTTTCTGAAAAATCACAGGTTACAACCACTTCACCTTCCTCTAAGTTAGTTTTTGTTTCACGGTAAAACTCTTTTTGCATGTTTGCTAAAAAAGAGTGTGTCTTTAACTTTAAAATAGCTTCACTGAAATCTTCTATGAATTCATCCTTTTCTTTTACAACAGTCTCTAATGTACATCTATCTACAGACATCCACTTTTTAATTGTTACACTATCTATCATCTCATTTTCAAACTTCTGGCGCAGTAAAGCTTTCAAAGGTTCTATCCCGGGACACTCTTTGCATGTGTTCAGATAACAGATAGGAGATGCCGGGTTGCACATAATTTTGTACAGGCAGGTTTGGTAGTTTTTTAATGCCACTTCATCTCCATCCAGTACAAAGCTGTGCATTTTTGATCCATTCATCATCAATTTTACATTCTGATGAATTAGACAGACACATACTGTATGGGTGCCACTCTTTCCGGCCAAAATGCAATTTTTTGGACGCAAATCACAAAATTTTGAAAAACCTATTTGGTGGCCTGGGTTTTCTTCCTTAAAAATTGTATATGCTTCATTCAAATTGAGTAAAATTAATCTTTTTTGAAGATGAAGTTTGTCCTCTTTGCCTCTACGCACTGTGACAACATCTTTCTTACCAGGCATCACTCTACTTATGTCATCACAATTGTAAAAATCAATAACTATCTCTACTGTTGTTGTGTCTAGGGTTTTACCTGGTTTGGGATTAGGAGTTGAAAGGACACCTTTTTCTTTAACTAATTTTTTCACTGCTCTTGCCATATAATCACTGACACCAAATTCATTTGTAATTCTACTTCGGCTCCAGCTTTGTGGCAAAACCGAAAGTATCATCATTTTTTCACTTCCCTTTGTTGTAGTCAAGAACTTTTTTTTCAACTGTGTTATTATTTCAGATTCATCTTTTTCAGCCTGAATTTCTTTAGTTTCAGGCTTGGCAATTTTAGTACTGACAAAATTCTTTTCAAGAGATAGTTTAACTTTATCAAATTTTTGTCTAGCATATGAGTCTGTTTTCAGTTTTTTTTTCTTTATTGGGGACTCGCCTACCAATTCCAGTGATTTATTCAAATAGTCTAATGATGAGGTGGGATCTGTATAGCTACAATCTTCCTGACTATTATCCCCTGTCAATTTATCATCATCATTTGAATTTGAATTATTTTTGTACCGTTTGCAAATTTTAAGCCTGCAACCATCATAAAATGTAACTGTTGGTATTGTAATACAAATTTACATGAATACGACCTCCACACTGATGCCTTTAAATTTTTGTTAAAAAAAAAACCATCCTCCACTTTCAAACTTTGCATATTTCTAGTCAATGTCTTTACAAATAACATATATTTTTTTGAAAAAATTCGATGATGGTGTTTTTGAAATTTTCAAAAAAACGTTTTTTGAAAACATGCCAAAAAAAGGTTTTTGTTCAAAGTAGGTTGTGTTACATATCAAATTAAAGCCCTTACAAAGACTTTTAAAATGAGCTATAAACGAGCTTTCTAGGTCTAACGGTTCCTTAATTATACACAGTTTTCTGTTTCAAAACAATGTGAAAAATGGCGTTTTGTGCAGTTTTAAAAAAATCTTTAAAAAAACTACCCAACAAAAAAATTTGAAACTTTGTATTTTTGAAGTACTTTATAAGTACAACAAATATACAAAAAATTACCAATATCTGAGACATGAAGTTTCAAATTAAATTCTTCATTGGTTGATTTGATATGGAATGACCCTTATAGGTTGTTGTGTGTGGCCAGGGGGGAGGGGTGGCGGTATGAAGGGTTTGGTTTTTACTTTCTTCTTGTTAATGCCGATCTGACGATGAGCTGAGAAGCTTGAAAGCGCTAATCGGAATAATTTTTCTATAGTGGTGTGCAACAGTAATAATTCTGTTTGTGATTATAACCACTAACACAACTTTCTTCATTAAATTTTTTAGTGTTGTCATCTGGTTTAGGTATCCAGGGAATAACTTTTTGGGTTTTCCTGAGATACCCAAAACCCACAGTTTCTTGTTTGACAGACTGCTGTCATGTGTAAATCAACTTTCACGCCTTGTTTCTTAATCTGTGTTATTACTTGGAGTTGTATGTGCTCTGGAATAAAACTCTGCTATCTGCTTTTAGAGAATTAGGATTGAACTTTATTTCTTCTTGTAGCTTCACCTCATCAAATGTAAGTGTCCCATTATGTCTATTCTCATCCTTATCAAAGAAATAATTTGAAATGGCACCAACTGCATGTTTGTTTATTCTGTAGCGATATTTCATCCCTTATACTAATTTTCATAAATGAGATTCTGTGGGGAGGGGCAGTAAATTGTATTGTAAACAGCGTCTACATCCCTTTGGCGATTTAATTTTTAAAAGCAAACTAAAAGAAATTTATCATCATATCTTATACCTATATTGGCTTTTTTCTTTTTGGTCTCTACTAAGAGTTTTGGTTTCTTACTCAAACATTCTAGCTGTATGGTTTTCATAAATTAATTCTCAAACTTTGATTTATTTTTCAAGCGTATTAATTGTAGCCTTGGCCACTTTAATTTATTCAGAGTCCTCGCTAAATTCCTGTTTTGATTGTAGATTTTTTTATGTAATGACACTATAACTTCTTTAGCATCTGAATCATTTTTTAAATCTTTTTTGGAGAGATTATTTTGTTGTTTTGTCATTAATGTCTCCTCATTTTAATTAACCTCTTGATCTTTAATCTCATGCGGTTTTATCAAATTTCAGTGACAAATTAGAAAGTAGGTTCTTATTTGTGGGAGGTTTCTGATTCTTAATAATTTTATTGAGATACTTTGGAAGATTAGGGAATATATGTGGCACTGATCCAGACTTCAGTTTCCATTTTGATCTAGGTAGTTGAACAGTTTCTCCATTAATGACAAAGGTATCTGCTTTTACTACCATTTCTTCTGAAAAGTGACAGTAAGAAACAGGACTTTCTAGTGAGCTCTTGTATTGCTAAGTATTGCTTGTACCCGTTTTATAAATTCTGTTTTGTCACTTGGAGGGGAGAATACATGTACTCCTTTAGATTGCCCATAACCAGTCCTACAGCCTAGCACAAAACAAGTCAGCATTTTGCGAATAACACTAACTCAGAATGAAATTATACAAAAATATTGTTACGACGGTCTACTCGATCGTCGTAGGAACAGTGAAAACAAAATAAGTACAAGACACCAATTAAGTCAGTAATCACACCTTTAATTTTTACAGTTAAACAGTTCGTAATTAACAACACAGTCTCTACAACAAATCAAATGAAAATTGTTCACACGCAATAAAATGTGCACTAAATTAAACACAATTGTATTACAATTATACCGTTCAGTTGTAAAACACCACTCTTAACTATTAACTAATAACCACTTGAACGCGCACAGTAATATCGCTACTATAACTCTCGAACCGCACTGACTATAGATGGCACTAATACTGAAACTTAAGGCCGCCGCCGCCATGTATTTATACCTGCACTCACAGACCAGAATGTTCCTAATTGTGTCTTAGCGCTCGTGTGAACTACGTAATTAACTGCGGCCTTGACACAGTCCACGCGGCTGGCGCCTTCGAGAAACTTCTCAAAAATGCGTCGACAAGCACGTACGCCACACGCGTTACATCGAGATTCTTCTGGCACATTCGACAAACACGTAGATTTTTCTGTGATGTCGTAACAATATTAATGTTTTTAAATCTCACACAGTATATGTCTAACTATGTAATTAACACAAATTAATAATTGATGAAACAACAAACAGCGGACTGCATACAAACAGACATGTAACAAGTTAGTGCAGACTGGCTATAGTCTGTAGCAAAGGTGGCACTGTTAATTCATACATCCATCACCTTGCCTGCCAGCTGCTATTGTTAACATGGGCAAGTAATACAAGTGATCACACTACTCATTATGCTTATAGTATAGTTGTTAAAAAATAACTATGAAAACTGGTAAGAAAGGGAATTACTATCATACTGTTTTAAGAGACTTTGACGGGACTTGAATGTAACTTTGTATTTTTCTGAAATATTTTTATTGTAGTATAATGACAAATAACATGTGTTACATATCTGTATTTTAGTAATCACGACTTGATACCTGTACGTATTAAACAATTATTAATTAAACTGTTGTATGAACACACACACACACACACACACACACACACACACACACACACACACACACACACACACACACACACACACACACACACACACACACACACACACACACACACACACACACACACACACACACACACACACACACACACACACACACACACACACACACACACACACACACACACACACTCTCTCTCTCTCTCTCTCTCTCTCTCTCTCTCTCTCTCTCTCTCTCTCTCTCTCTCTCTCACACTCACTCACTCACTCACTCACTCACACAAACAAATTAATAATCGTCTTGTTATCGAACTAAATATCAGTCTGTTTATCTTACAGAACTAACAGAATACTGCAATCTTTGACTGAATTTGATACAAATTTGTTTTCAGTGATCAAGTAACAAACGTCCATTTGTAGTGGATTATGTATTTAAGTTCATCTGCAAGAAACAGATTTGTACTTAATTACACGATGTGGTGGAAAATTTACCTAATTGTTAGTCAAAGTAATTTTAGTTAATTAAAAACCTATTTTATTTTAATTAAGGATTGATTTATGCTGTTGTAAAATTAAGTTCAGTTATAGATTATAACATGAAAGATTATGTATTAGGAGAAAATAAAAAAATGTTTTAAGTTGTATGTATAAACAATTGAATAGGAGTCAGTGAAAGGTTAGAGAAAATAAACAGATTTTAGTTTTTCAGTGATAATTTCTTACCTTTGGAAAAGTGTTAAACATTTAAATTTTGCAATAGGACTTTGCATTTTACTATTTTGTGTGTACGAATCCTAGCAAAACTGCTAGTGGTGCATAAATAAAATAATATAACTTTCAAAAAGTCTATTAAAATGTATTGTTCACAATTTGTTCAATATTTATTCTGCAATTAGGCCAATAAATATAGCCTGTAATATTACTGCAGTTGCAATGTAGTAAGGATAATTATATTATTACTGCAGTAATATAATAAAATAACCAGACTACATTTATTAGCCTACTAACAGAAGAATTCTGATATAATTGTGAATAGTATAACATTAAAAGGCATGTCTGGGAAGTAAAGATACAAAGGCAGTAAGATTTAAGAAAATATTTATATATCTTTAACTGACTATTATTTAATTACATTTTTCTTTATTTCTTGGCATAATAATCATTATTTTCCAAACACATATTAATCTTGGGAACTAGCTTTTTCATCCTTGAATGATAGAAGTCTGCTACTGTCCTTTTGAACCACAACATAACCTTATCATTCACTTCATTATCATTAGCAAACTTTTCCTTAGTAGATGTTTTTAGTGAAGTAACAAATGAAAATCACTGAGTGTAACTTCTACATCATAATATATGAGAAACTTGAGCACGGGACCAATCTGTTTCTCCTTCTGTGCTTATCCATTAACATTTTGAACACCAAGTGCACACGATTTTTATTGTAGCCTAATTTTGTATTTACAGCTTCATGGCATTCGTCTTAGATATTTTGTATGACAATTCATGAAATTTCTTATCAGCAGATGCTTTTGTAAATTGATTGTGATTGTGGATGTTTTTCAATTTTTATGAAGAAGTTCATTAGAAATCAAAGACTGCCTTCCACTAATTTGTTGTGAACATCAGTATTTCCTTCTGATAATTATCAGCACAAATTCAAGACATTTTGTTGAATCATAATGCCTCCATGGCAGCTGTGATTTTAAAATTGATTTCTGCATATACATTTTGTGTTTAGAAAAAATTATCACAGAATGAAATTTGCATTTATCAGGGTTTTTGAATGACATTGCCATTTCCAAAATGTATAACACGAATAATTCCAGCAAGGTCTGTTTTATAAATGAGTATCAGCACATAACATTGACTAGCAATAACAATAGTATTACGATCACTGACATAAAAACATTCTCTCATGGCTTAGATGAAATAAGTTTTTGATTTCTGGACACGGCTTGTGTAGCTGAAATAAACTTTAAACCTTAAATATAAAGAAACGTTCAATAAAACATTAGGAAGTGGTTAATGTATGGTATGAAGCACAGTTTCTACTTATGTGTGGTTTGATTGGTGGAGAGAATTATATTTGTGTGTTTCAGAATGTAACAGCGAAGAATCTGCTATAAGCCTTTTGACAGTTGCCTGGGAAGTATGGGCATCAGATCGTACCAGTGTAACTACACGGTTGTCTGTTTTTGATTTAAACCAGTGGTATAAAGAACAGATGCCGATGGCTCCCAGTAGTGATTCTTCAGCTTCAGCTTACCTTGTGCATCTTGATTTGTTTGAAAACAATGAAGAAGCTGTGATTGATGTCAGAATTCGTCCTGATACGCTGAAACAGTTCTCTTGTTTGCACCAGCTTGATGAACATTTTTATCCCTCTTCGCTTTCGTTCGGTGTGTATTTAAAAGTATATTTTAAAAAATATTTTCTGTTTAACGGATGTGTGTGTTGGTATTAATATTAGATTGTGAAAGTTGTTTCACTACTCAACTTGCAGACACAAAACGTTGAATGAAACAAATGAAAAGTCAGGGGCAGTGTTGTGCAGTTTGGCTGACAGTTTGTAACGGTACTATTCTTCTACCATACAATATATCAGAAGATTCCAGTAATATTATAATTATACTTTTGCATTTTAATAACTAAAATGATTATCAATTGCATACACAGTTATTAAAATTTATCAATTTTACTTTCGTTACTTTCTAGTTACGATCTAAAAACATTTCTAACAACACCCTCACTTCCAAATAACCCGTTCTATAAAAACTACAATAATTATTCACACATACGCCATTACCACAACCTATTTTCTGTGCCTCAAAACAGGTCTAGTTCATATAATATTTATACGAACATCCTGGCAGCGAGTCGCCAATGTAACGGTACTTTTCTTTTACCATTATTATTAAATACATCCAATCAGAAGATTCCAGTGTATTATAATTATACTTACTGCTCACTGCTGCCAGAATTTTACCTACTGTCATAATCCCACTAGACTTACCTTATTAAATTACCCAGGTCGCCATGATATTTTGAGGTTTAATATCGAAACCTTTACACTCTTGCCCTTATAAAAATTAACATTATCCTGCTATCTAACCACCCTTAAAACTCAGAAAATCCCATAGAACGGTAGACAAGGTTTTCAGCACAGAATAGGAAATGGTTATGGCGTAATAACTTACTCTAACACATGGTTATATATTAAACAAAATCTAAATTTATTTTAAGACAAAACTGAATTTACGCATTAATAAAATAAACATTTCTAACTTATGACAAATTATTATGAACCAGTACGTAATTTAGAATTATATCTGTTCCCTTAGAGATCTCTTTCATAAAATGTTTTAATTTAGAACTATTAAATTATATTTAAGCTTTGATTAAAATGTTTGTTTTTGTTAATAAATTGTGTTCCGTACAGTTACCCATCCGCTGTGTTTTTAATAAATTGTGTTCCGTACAGTTACCCATCCGCTGTGTTTTCATATGGTTGGTCGTACACCCTCCTGTTCGCCACTTACTTCCGTCTACCGCACTCACGTAACTGTTTGTATTAAATTATTTCTGTCTTTTTAACTTCCACTCATTACTTTGGTTGATACGTTATGTACATTGTAATATGCATATAAATATATTATTATAGTCGTTCGACTTTCTTTCGCTCGTACACTGTCTATTACCACTGCTATTAAACGGTATCTTAATACTGCTACAATTGTTCACACTTTACGGGATAGGCCGATTATAATGCTTTCGGCCTATCTTGCACCCGAGGCCACCGTTTTACTTGTAGAACTAGCAGACTACCATCTGCTGCCACTGTCTGATGCAAACTCTAGGGTGACAAAATTCTTACTGTGATTCACACAGAGAGGACTGGGCTGGCAAGCTGTTGCGTAATACGTCTGGCTGGTTGACTGTAGACATCAACAGTCTATGATAACATTGTATGTTGCTGGTTACAATGGGGTACCCTTTGGGTGAATACTAGTTGCTTTGAAATTAACTGATTTAAATCTTTACTGTCTCTAACACACAATTCTGTACCGTTACAATACACCCCCCCCCAATGAGAGGTTTTATGCCGAAGCATAAAAACTCTCATTGCCTAAAACCTAAGAGGACCAGTGGAGATATGGCGCTGCAACCCCCCTTAAATCCTTATTAAAATCATGGGTACTTACCCCCCTTAGTCCGGTGGCTGTGGCCGCACCCATCCGACCTTACTGGACTTCTCTGCCTGAGATCCCAACACCATAAAATCAGATAGGCGCCCACCACAGTATCACCTGACTCTGAAACATTCAATTAAAATATTAACAAATGGCCTTCCATTACTCCATATCCCACACTGATTCGTTTCCTCTTAGCAAAGTACTGGTTCATTATTTTATAAAGTACTGGTTTTTATTTCTACAATACAATATGCACACCCACCAAAATCATACATGGATTACATAAAATACAAATCTTATACTAACAACCTTATTATAGGATACATACTACAAACAAAATGCATTATTACCTTTAAAAAATAAACTGTATGGACCTTATAACTTTAATCTCAAATTTCCAATTAAATAAAACTTTATTCACTACATTTTAATCAATTACCATTTATTTTAGAATTCCAATCCAAAATTCAAACCAGGATTAAGTTAAATTCATTATTAAAATTCACCTTTTCAATTAATTTAATTCCTGTATTACCAATTTAATTTAATTTAATTCCTCAACTCCTAATTATATCAATCTCATTTGTTCAAAACAATTTCATATACTTTAATTACATTTTTCAAAATGATTCTACATTAACAACATCCTCTCACATAAATATTAACTGCATTACAATCAAAACACTACGTTATTTCCTTATGTTATTCATAAAAAATTACCTTCATTTCTTCACATCTGGTATTTCTTTTATTTCATAAGAGAATTTACTCCTAGCAATGATTCAGCAAAATAAAACATAATTATCAACTCCAACACATGACTGTATACATCAACCTGTAAACATACCTGTTTACATCAACAGTAGTCTACAAGACTGGTTTTATAAACACTGACTCAGTCTCAGCATTCCAGATTACATCACCACTGAATACTTCCTTCTAATTTTTTAGTTTCTATAAATCTTTTAGTCTGTACGTTTTAATTAATTACTATTTGTTACAATTCAAAGCAAAATTTAAATCAAAATTAGTTTGACTTCATTAATCAAAATTCACATTTTTAAATTGGCTTCATTTCAATTCAAACCAAAACAATTTCTTTAGTTACATTATTTAAAATACTTTTAATATAAACTCACAATACAAAACAAAATTCCTTCGTACCTCCTGTTAATTGTGTAGCAAAATAAAATATTATTATTATTATAACATTCATCTTTACTACAAACATGTGTTACAGAAACTATTGTATACAATCTACCAATATACCCTGACACAATACATTTAACACCAACACTTTTATTTACAAATTTTTGTCATAATTTTCTTGTGTAACACACATCATTACATAAATCAGCCGAGTAATTACCCTTGACTCAAATAATTAAATGTTCATTCAATATTTCTCTAACCCCCGTCGTCAAAAATTAGTCGAATGCCCACACAACATTGTTCATTTTTATTTATACACATCATATGGCTATCATTTGTGTAATAACCATAAAAATTCATTTTGTTCAATATACCATAATAATAATGCATAGGGTTACCCCCCATTATTATTTTATCATAAATCCTGTCTACCTTAGTATTTTTTGTCCAGTCTCCATTGGTATTTATTGTTACAATTACATCCTTGAATTTTTCATCACTATAGTTGTCAGCTGTTACTAATACGCTGACCCTCACTACAGGTAAGTGTATATTATTATCATCAATATAATCATTGTTTATCAAACAAGGTAAGTCTATTATTTTTAATATAATCATTTCTTTCCATATTTATTCCCACTACTAACCCTTCATAGTCTCTGCTTAATCTGAACAACTCTATCACTCTATCTCGCTCTTCATAATCAATCTCCCAATCCAATCGCACATTTTCATTCCACACAGAGGGCAAAACCACTTTATTATAATTCCATCTGGACTTACCAGATAAACCGCAAAAAATTAAGGGACATTTCGGAGACCATTTGCCTCCCACAAAAACTCTTGAGGAACCTTTGTCCTCCAACAACATTTGTGAAGCCTTTCCTTTACATCTACCACAAGAAAAATTTGCCCTCTGTTTATACTCTGCATTTAAACTATCTCTCCATTCTTTCTCCAACTCATCAGTACTTATTACTACTTCATTACTAATGCTAACTAACTTTCTACTCTCATTATCACCACAACTAGTACTCAACATATCACCATTAATTTTATTCAATAATATTTCACTCTTGTTTACGTCATCATAACTAACATTATTACTCACCTTGTTTACTGCTATTTCCTTGTTTTCAATATTTCTCCCAAGCTTATCTAACTGTTGTATTAGCTTAACAGTTATTTCATTTATTTCCCCCTTGATTTCATTAAATTTAACATTCTGTTCATCTAATTTTACGTTAAAGATCCCCTTTAATTCATTAAATCTAGCATCCAATTTATTATTTTGTTCATTGGATTTTTCACCACTACTATCAAAACGACTTTCTAGCTTTATATTTTGTTCTTTCAATTCCTTGATGTCCCCTCTTAGTTCACTAAAATTACTACACATCATTCTATACAACCGTGTTAACATATTATCGTCATCGGATTTCTTATTTTGATTACCTGAAATAGGTGTCGAATGGATTTCGACTTCATTCATTATTTTTGATTCATTAAAATTATTTTCACTTATCATTTCATTTGTTTGAATTCCTGAGTCGCTTCTATTAGCCGGCTCAGTTGACACATTTTCTTTACTTCGAACATCAATTTATTTTCGGCTTCATCGCCGACAATTACGTCAATCTCATTTATTTTATTCTCTGCGTTCTCCATTATGAAATTATTTTTAATTAAATGATTATCAATTGCATACACAGTTATTAAAATTTATCAATTTTACTTTCGTTACTTTCTAGTTACGATCTAAAAACATTTCTAACAACACCCTCACTTCCAAATAACCCGTTCTATAAAAACTACAATAATTATTCACACATACGCCATTACCACAACCTATTTTCTGTGCCTCAAAACAGGTCTAGTTCATATAATATTTATACGAACATCCTGGCAGCGAGTCGCCAATGTAACGGTACTTTTCTTTTACCATTATTATTAAATACATCCAATCAGAAGATTCCAGTGTATTATAATTATACTTACTGCTCACTGCTGCCAGAATTTTACCTACTGTCATAATCCCACTAGACTTACCTTATTAAATTACCCAGGTCGCCATGATATTTTGAGGTTTAATATCGAAACCTTTACACTCTTGCCCTTATAAAAATTAACATTATCCTGCTATCTAACCACCCTTAAAACTCAGAAAATCCCATAGAACGGTAGACAAGGTTTTCAGCACAGAATAGGAAATGGTTATGGCGTAATAACTTACTCTAACACATGGTTATATATTAAACAAAATCTAAATTTATTTTAAGACAAAACTGAATTTACGCATTAATAAAATAAACATTTCTAACCTATGACAAATTATTATGAACCAGTACGTAATTTAGAATTATATCTGTTCCCTTAGAGATCTCATTCATAAAATGTTTTAATTTAGAACTATTAAATTATATTTAAGCTTTGATTAAAATGTTTCTGTTTTTGTTAATAAATTGTGTTCCGTACAGTTACCCTTCCACTGTGTTTTCATATGGTTGGTCGTACACCCTCCTGTCGCCGCTTACTTCCGTCTACCGCACTCACGTAACTGTTTGTATTAAATTATTTCTGTCTTTTTAACTTCCACTCATTACTTTGGTTGATACGTTATGTACATTGTAATATGCATATAAATATATTATTATAGTCGTTCGACTTTCTTTCGCTCGTACACTGTCTATTACCACTG
Source organism: Magicicada septendecula (assembly GCA_034769895.1). Classification (NCBI taxonomy): domain Eukaryota; kingdom Metazoa; phylum Arthropoda; class Insecta; order Hemiptera; family Cicadidae; genus Magicicada; species Magicicada septendecula. Next base: position 242,737,685 of record CM068367.1, on the reverse strand, counting down.
CTATTAAACGGTATCTTAATACTGCTACAATTGTTCACACTTTACGGGATAGGCCGATTATAATGCTTTCGGCCTATCTTGCACCCGAGGCCACCGTTTTACTTGTAGAACTAGCAGACTACCATCTGCTGCCACTGTCTGATGCAAACTCTAGGGTGACAAAATTCTTACTGTGATTCACACAGAGAGGACTGGGCTGGCAAGCTGTTGCGTAATACGTCTGGCTGGTTGACTGTAGACATCAGCAGTCTATGATAACATTGTATGTTGCTGGTTACAATGGGGTACCCCTTGGGTGAATACTAGTTGCTTTGAAATTAACTGATTTAAATCGTTACTGTCTCTAACACACAATTCTGTACTGTTGCAAGTTTCTGTCACTGATAATAATTATTAAGTCCCTTGTTCGGGTCGACATCTGTCACTGATCTCTTGTTTGATATTTTTATAACTTTATAATTATCAGTACTTACCATAATTATGGGACTCATCGGCATTTTATCGGATGATAACACCATGCCACCTGCTCACTTCGTTTACTCTGAATCTATTTATTATACCTAAGGGTGCCAAGGTGTCGTTAAACGAGAGGTAGAAGCAGTATGGGTTACAGAAATAACGTCTCTCACACATAGATTTGAATGCAGCACACCTTTAATTCCCTTTCTAGTTACTCAGTTACAAAAAAAAACAAAGATAGGGTTGGATTACATTGAACACATTTTAACAAAATGGCGGCTCTGCAGTTCCGCTATTCATCGTTATTTATTTTCATTGTTACTCTCTGTTATGCAATAGAACATAATAAAAACAAAACATTTTAGACTGCGGTTGTGATTTTAGCTACTCATTTAATTTCATATACCCCCTTTTTCACACATAAACCAATGTCTAGTTTGATTACTACCGACATTCGCTTTCACTCTTTCTCTCTCATACTTTCTTTACATATTTCAATTTGATACATTTAATTTTGAATGTTATATGATCGAGCTCGATTTTTATAATTGGATAATAATATGAATTCTGACTTTCCTGAAATGTTGTAAAGTTGTGGCACAGACGTTCTCCATGGTTGGTGTACTTAGTTGGTAGTTGTACTCTCTACCTTTCGTCTGTCCTTTGCACTGGATTTACATGATGGTTATAATTACTTGTTACCACTGTTTACTTGTTATTACATTTTGTTGATTCAAATAAAACACTAGTTGACTATTCTAGGCCAGCAAAATTTTAATGTGTTGTCAACATGATGATGTTCTGAAGACTGGGGAGACATTGTGTCGACCTTTCGACAGGTGGAGGGGATCAATTGTGATCCATGATTCGTCCGTATCAGCTGACGGCATTGTTACTCGTCATTGTGGTGACGCGTGTCAATATCTGTAATATTATTTTGTCAGTGTCGATCAGAATCGCCATTGTCTGTGTTTTCCTTCACACGTATGCCTTCGGCCTTGAAGTAAATCATGTCGACGAAAACTGCGTTGTTTGTGCAGACATAGGGAAAATGAACCTAAGCATTCTTTATATATCTGAATACAATAAAATATTATATAACATCCTCAAATCCCATAATTAAAACAACAGGCACGTTTGTCCCATTACAAAACCCCCTCAATGAAAGGTTTTATGTCGAAACATAAAAACTTTCATTGACCCATTCACACTTTTCTAAAAGGATGAGCCCAGATATGGTGCCACAACCCCCTGTAGTGTTAACATAAAGGAAATACAATCACTTACCCTTGGTCCAATGATTCTGATCGTACCATCTGACCTTACTGGACTTCTCAGGAGAGATCCCAACACCATAAGGCCATGAGGCACTTAACGTTCCTGTTCTGATGCACCAGCCAGCTCAGGACCGCGGTCACAACACCATAAAACTCTGAAACATGCAATACAAAATTTCAAATAGTGGCCTTATCTATTTCCATACCCACAACTGATATGTTTCCCCTTAGATGCATTGGTTTATGTTACTAGACATTGGTTTTATTAATTAATACGTTTTTTCAATTAACAAAACAAGATTTAAGACAGAATATCCTTCCATTTTTCAACACTCGTGTATTTTTTTAACAAATTCTCTGACTCCAGTCAGTATCAACTTACTTCTCTCGCCAAAAAAAATAGAGGATTATACTAAATATAAAACAAATTTTAATCTCTCAAACAACAACCACTATCTCCATTATTTTACTTCAGACAAAATGAACATATATACCTATTCTGGCAAACACTTCAAAACTATTTATTTTTCTTTACTCAACTTTCTTTACGCTTATTTTTCTTTACATCAGAATCAACATTATATACTTGATAACCAACACCAATCTCACTACTAATTCTTTAACATTTAATATTCTGTTATCGTTACTACCCCTGTAGTAACCGCCTAGCCACACACACTATTAACCTAACACAAACCAACGCCTATGTTAATTAACACGGCCGGCCTGTTTTCTCCCACTTTCACTCACTCTCTCTCTCTCACATCTTTGACAATTTTGATTTATTAAATTTTCTGTTCACATTATTTCGAGCTCGATTACTGGTAAAGAAAAAAGGCAGTATTTAAATGTGCACTTTCCTGAAATGTTAAGGTTTCCGTGTGGTTCAGATGCTGGCCATGTCTCGCCCGGTGTTCGGCGTATTTTGGTTCTAGTCGTCTAACTTGTTGACACTGATTTTACATTGTTACATAGTTAATTAGTAGAGTTATGTTTTGTTTACTTTGCCATTTTAAACTACTGACAAAACACTATTACTGGCCTATTTGGTACCAGTACACTCTAATACGTATTCACTGCATGACGACTTGTAGTTGACTGGGGCGGATGCAAAGCACATATTTTGCGTATGTCTTAGCGCATCCACGTCATTGTCTTTTGTTTCATATTGGCTCACGCCCTGTTGTCATGTCATTGTTTGTTAGGTCATCTCTTATTTTAATGACGTCCCACCTTCTGGACCAATGAGAGTGGCTATTGACAGTCTGTTTCCACTTGGATGGCCATTTTGTATGCTCGTCTTCTCACGTCCGCTCCTGACCTTGGAATCGTTTTGATCTGTTAAAATCTGCGTCGTTGTCTCTTTACAAAGGGAAATCGTTCTATCCATGTATGTGTGTGTGTAACACAATAAAATACGATACTTTGTTACCACTCATACCATAATTCTGACATCAAGATTTTCGTACTGTTACAGTGTTTACAGTTTAAGGGTAGGGCGATTACTCCCCCACTCATAATATACAGATTAATTTTATGAGAAAATTGTAAACCAGATTTGAAGAAATGAATATGTTTTCCGAGAACAAATATAATAAAACTTACGGTTCATAGAACTTGTGATTGTTCTTTCATTTTTTGGTGATTTTTTTTAATGTACTTTTTTTACTTGTAACATTGACAGAAACTTCAAACTAACTGGGTGCAGCAGTTAACGTACAGCAGACGACTGTCAGTTGTAAGGGTTACATGAGTACTGGGCCATTGGTGTGTGGTAAATGTTAACTTGTGAATGATCTTTGACCTTCAGTTTGTTGGTATTATAGATGACAGTGGTGCAATTTGTTTCATCTGCATATATTTGTGACTACAAGTTTAATAATAATTGTGTCAGTTATATGTTTGTAATCATTGACTATTTCCAATTCATCCTTTAGAGCAAGAAAGCTCAGTTTATAACCACTAATCAGCCTCTTCAATGTAATGGGAGCAATATAGTTATATTGCTTTGCATTTTTTTGTATAGGTGTAGAATATGATCTATCTTGGTAATGAGTAGCCACAGAATCTGTACAATATGAACGCTGAATTCTTTAGTTTGAAACTTTTCTTATGTTCTTGTTTTTCCTTTTGTCATTAGGCCATTGAGTTATACATATTAAACTGTATATTTAATCTTGTTTTAAACATGTGTGTGTGTGTGTGTGTGTGTGTGTGTGTGTGTGTGTGTGTGTGTTTTATTATAAAAAACTGAATTTTATGAAATGTGTGTTCAGATTGCATCTGCTTGTTAAGTAAGAGCGTAATACATTGTTCACAAATTGGAATTCAGCGAGCGTGTTTGGCAGCAATAGAAAATGGAGGTCCATCTGCATTACTGAACCCAGAAAGGTTATTCAGGCAGTGCATCAGTGCTGGTTTACGTCCACTTTTCTTTGATGCATATGATTTTAGCAATTTTTCTTCTGTAAGTTGAGATTTTGTGTAAACTTGGTAATTACGTAAATCTGTGTCAGGTTTAAGAAAAAAAACTTCAAAAATCTTCAGTAAGCAAAAATAAGATGAAATACGATTTATTTCTTCTTCTTTTAAGATGAAATAAATTTGTTAAACCTGAAGCATACAATTCCAGCTGTGTGAAGTGTTAAATATAATAGTCTTATGCATGCTGTACCGAAAAAGATTTCTGAGTGATTTTTGTAAGAATGTAGTTTTTAAAGATTTTCAAGATGGAGAGAAATGTATAAATGCAATTTGGTTGTGTTGGAAGTTGTAATGGTATAAAAGTTGCTTATTACAAACCATCAGTTGCAGAAGCATTGACTGTTGATTGTACATAAAACTAATGTATGAATGTTTGAAAATAGTAGAGCCATTATGGCATAAAATATTATTTGATTCAAAAACTGCTGAAGTTAAAAAAAAAAACACTGTTTTTATTATTTGTGGGTATAATCTAGATATATATAAGTAAGTTTTAAACTTAATCATAGACGGAAGAGATCTAATGTAATTGAAGATGGTAGCAGTAGGTATTTGACTCGGTAATACTGTTTATAGGCGATCACAATGTGAATGTTGTGATAGTTTCTTCATGCAGTCATTGCTCTGAAATCTGAAGAATAGCATGATAACGTGTTCTGTGAAGTGCTGTATTGTGTAGTGAAAACTGTGTTGAATAGTAGAGTATTTCTACCTAAAATCTTAAAAAAGTAAATTCTTTTTTTTTAAATGTAGTCTGAGTATTGTGTAAACCATGCCTCCGAATTTTCTACCATTGCTCATGACCACTGTTAGAGAGTTCTGACTTGCACAGGATTGTAGAAAATTCATAATGACAGTACTGAAGTGAAGAAAAGCAATGAAAATAGCAGTTTGTTCATATTGTAATATTATACGGTGTGTTCTGTTCTATGGTGTTCTAAAATTCTGATGTAATCAAGCCCCACAAGTTGGGTTCGCCAATTTTGTAATATTTATGTGTAAATTGTGTGGGTATAATAAAATAAATAAAAGGTTGATGTATGTAGATTGTGCTCACCTGCAAGCCCCACTGGTTGGGCTAGCCAATTTTGTAATATAAATGTAAATTACAAAATATACAAATATAAAAATATGTGTAGTTGTATGAGAATTGTACTCTCACTATTGTGTGTAGTAATATAGATGATGTCTTCTAGTCTTCATTCGGCTCTCTCTGCTGGTCTTCACTTTGGTAATATATAATTGTAATTGTAATGGTGTTCTGGTATAATATTACCCAGATTGACTTTTATGGTGCGTAGGTGTAGTAATGACGTTCCGCTCCGGGAGACGTCGATTTGGTAATGTTCCTAAATAATGCTGTTATCAAATGTTCTTGGTGTATGTTGTTGTTGTAGCAATTTGAAATGTGATATAATTTTATAATTCTGAAATAATTGTTTTCGAGGTGTTTATATTCTTAAAATTTAGTAATAAATTGAGATTATTGATTGTAATTATAAATAGTATGGTATGGTGTGTCTTCTAGTAATGATCTTCCCTTCGTTAAATTTATTAAAAAGACAATCCACTTTGAATTAGGCGCGAACAGCTCTCTTCTTCTTCCTCTTGAAAGGTTGTAATTCGCATATATTGCCTTTAAAGGTTGTCGAGTTTTCTTTATTAATTAATGGTTATATTCCTTTATTAAAGAAATCAAATTCAATTCACTAGATAACAAGCGTTTATTCAACAAAATAATGAATTTGCTTAATTGAAAACAATGTTATAATGCCGTATCGACTCACTCAGGTCCGGTCGATCTATGATTTTTATATTGGTATTATACACATATTGGTTCTTTTAACGGTTATTTATAAAAAAAAAAACAGAGAAGGTCAGGGTCAGAAAGTATAACACTTACAATGCTGAAAATGTATTAAAATTAAACAATAGAATGGTAATTAGTAATAATAAAAGTTTATATATAATTTCTATTCACCACAGTTCAGCAAACAGTCGACTGGTTGTGTTGATGAGATCAGTCAAAGTGGCCATCTGGCGCATGCGTGGATTTCACCTTCTAACATTGACAAAGTACTTGTGGAATAAATATGTTCCTTCTGCGATTAAATCCTCTTCGTACTCGTTTAATCTCTTCTTGGGTATAGTTTAATGTCACTGGAGTAAGATGGAAAAGTCACTGGGTGTAAAAATGTTGTTAAATAAGTAGATCAATTGGTGTTTATGTGTGTCCGTTTAACCTCGAATATTCACTTGGTATTTGGTGTGATTCCAGTGTTATTTCGTTTAAATAGTGATATGTGATGCTGTTTATAGGTGTTATGTAGTTCATAGGGCAACTTCACCACTTCACAATGATTAGAATAGTTTAAAATTTAATTTTTACACAAAAACTGATTCCGAACTTTAGTTATACGTAATCGCCATTAAGGTTGGGTTTTATAAAATATTCACGTAAAGTGTGCTCTTCAATGTATAATAATGAACTGCCTGGATTTCCTTCGTCATCCGAAACGTCTTAGCCAATTTAATATTAAAAAGACATTGTTTAAAATTGCCATAACTTCCGACACACTTTAATTTCGTGCACTATGCTTATAAAGTAAATTCGTTATTACTTAACTGTTTGAAATATAAAATACATATTCGTTTTCACTATTCTATTCTACTTATTTTGATAGTAATTAAGTTAGTATTACAAAGTTTTATCTGAAAATTATTTCTTATAATTTTTTGGGAGGTAGGCCTAAAATTATACTTCCCTGTCTTCTATGTAAATAATAGCCATTTTAACTAATATAATTATTATTCTATGAAATCTGAAATTTGTATAATTATCAATTCTCACTTATTTTATTGCAATTTAGTATATTAATGATGGTTTTTTCATATAATTCAGTTGTATATGATTCCCCTTCTGATAAAGTTAGTGAACCTATTTCAGTTTCAAATGGTATTTCATTATACAAATAAATAATTTTACTCATAGAATGACCATATCTTTAGAAAGCCTTATTTAAATAGTATTTAATATGTTGGGTGTATCTTGCCTAAATATTGTCAGTTTGACTGGTTTATAAGATTAGGTTTATTAATTATTCTGCATTTTAACTTTATTATATTGCCTAGATTTGAATTGTGGCTATTTGCAGAATGTTTTACTAATGTAATTATTTTATTTCCTTCTCTGACTTCTGACTCTGATATATTTGATTAAAAATTAGTTCTCTGATCTGGCATAACAGTAATTATAGATTATACAGTAGAACTTGGCTAATTCGAAGCTGAAGGGACCAGTACAAAATTCGAATTATCCAAAAATTCGAATTAGGAAAACTTTTAATAAGGGTAGAAAAATCAAATCAAAAACCGAAATTCAGTAAAGCAATACGTTATTTTATTAAACAATTTCCTTATACATATGTATTACAAACGTATAAACACGTTTCAGTACAAAATATAGCATTTACAGTTTTTTAAAAAACCTAGAAACTTTTGATTGCATTTTGCAGTTACTGTAATACACTGAGTTGTAGTAAACTCTTCAAATTTATTAAGTGCTTAGAAAATAGCGTCACTTACGTTCTGCTGTCCTTCAACAAACCGTCTCAAGTCTTGAATGTAATTTGATGCCTGTGAAGCCGTTGGAATCGGTATCTCTGGAAGTTCTAGCTGGTACCCTTCTTCAACTGAAGATGTACCATCATTTCTTTTGTTCATAACATCAGCCACGATCTCCGCATCTGTCTGTTCACCGCACACCGCCAAGTTTTCATCCATGTTTACAAACTCTTCGTGTAACGAATGCCTGCGTCATGTCCAACATCTTCCCAGTTATCCGTAGTGGGTACGACTTCTCTAGCAGCTTTATTCTCCTCTTCACCTTCAATGTGGCAGAAACCACCTTTACGAAAACAATTAGCAATTGTTTTTTTGCGTAACTTGGTCCCAAGCACTGTTGCACATGCGGACAGCTTGAAGGATGTTAATCTTGATATTTTCGTGCTCATCTAAATAAGCACCTGACAGAATGTTTTGGACCACAAGCCATCTGTAAAAATGCTTAAAATTTTTTATTACACCTTGGTCCATAGGTTGAACTACTGAAGTCATGTTTGGAGGGAAAAACACAACCTTTACATTTTCCATCACAGGAATAGTGTTGTGCGCTGTACAGTTGTCAATAAACAAGACGATTCTTCTGTTTTGATTCCGAAATTTCCTGTTGATTTTCAAAAGCTATCTTTCGAAAATTTCACCTGTCATCCAAGCTTTATTGTTTGATTCATATTCAACTGGTTTCGTTTTTACATTTTTGAAACAACGTGGGTTGGCTGACTTCCCTGTCATTAGCAAAGGCAGTTTTTCCAAGCCATCCATGTTTGCTCCGAATAAAAGTGTTATGCGCTCCTTGCTGTGTTTTCCGCCACTACAACTTTCTCCTTTAAAAGCAAGTGTTTTGTCGGGGGTGCATTTGAAGAATAAGCCCGTCTCGTCTACATTAAAAATGTCTTTAGCATCTCTATCAGAAATCATTTGCAACAAATCGTCTTTCCATGAATTTGCAGCTTCAACGTCAACAGATCCACTTTCCCCACAAACAGTTTTGAAAGACATGCCATTCCTTTCTTTAAAACCATCAAGCCAACCAGTGCTGGCCTTAAAATCATTTTTCCCTAAGCTAGATGCGAATTCCTCAGCTTTGGCTCTGACGAGGGGCCCACTGACTGGAATTTTTTTGTCCCTTGCTTGCTTAAACCACTTCACTACACATTCATCCACGTCAGGATTTTCTGGTCCTCGCGCTCTTTTCCTATCTTTGTCGCTGGCTTTACACACACTATTCAAAATCTTCTCTTTATTTTTTAGATACGTTGACAGCGTATTTGGCGGTATCCCGAATTCCTTGGCAATTTCAGATTTCTTTTTTTGTCCCTTTTCCACTTCCCGTATAACGGCAACTTTTTTGGCAAATGTCAATGATTTGTATTGGGTCCGTGTTGGTTTTGAAAGGGCCATGATGAACACACAACACAATAAAACTGCACAATAAGGGTCACTAAAACACACCAGTCTGTATATACAGTACTGTATAAAGAAAGGAACGGTCTCTCACTACAGGACACAGCTCGCACAGTAGAAACTCAAAAAGACTTAACACTTCCACGAATGCAGACAGACTGAACTGAAAGCAACGTGAGGGTGGCTGACTGACGAGGCGTGGAACAAGGGACAATGGCGGACGGTACCGTTACACGAGCCAGTCATGTGCCATCGCCAGATACTGACGGCAATTCCACGAATTTGACACAAAGGACAAGCGTCTGTTCACAAAGGGCGATGCCTGCTTGTCTGTTTCCAGTCGTGTCTCTATTGTTACGTGGTCTAGCCCATACAGCAGGCGATTTTTTGTAGTTTGAGCAAAATTTTTATTTCGAATTAACCAAAAAAAGTTCGAATTACAGACGATGTTTTTGCATGGTTTTACATAGGATATTCAAGGGACCACGGTAAAAGTTCGAATTATCCACGAATTCGAATTATGCACGTTCGAATTAGCCAAGTTCTACTGTACAATTAAAATATAACACCCAGATGTATAAAACTGGTGTTCTTAATAACATTGTTTTGGTATATCACCTAATAACATAATAAAAAGTATTTCTACCACATTGGAATGTTATCTAATTTTAGATAATGCATTCCTAAATTAACATGAACAATAAAATAACAATTATAATACTAGTATTTCTTATGACTAACCCTTACTTATCTAAATGCTATATTTAATTAGAACCCCACATTTGGATCCATATATAATTGTTAATACCTTCTACTACTCCATCATAAACAGTTAGTTCTGTAATTCCCCATTTTATAAGATTTATGCCCCCTCTTAAAGTATAACCCTGGCTATCTAAGTTATATTCCATTCTATGGAATGTTCATACAGTTTTAGTAGCTTTTTATTAGTAAAATTACTACTTCATTATCAAAGTAGGCACTGTTCACAAAACTTAAAGTTTGTTACTTTGTACTGCTACTCATGCACCTTTCTTAAAGTTTATTAGTTATAATTTGATCACTTACACCTTTCCATGGTAAATTATTACTATATTTACTAGTCTTTTTCTAGTTTTTAATATGAAATATTCAACCATGGGGGAACTGTGAAGATTTGTTTATGCACATTACACAATAACTTTTTGAATGCACTAATATTTACTACAGCTAACACTTTTAGTTTTTTGTCAGTTTTACAGTGATATGGTTTTTTAATGTGTTATACTTTCTTTTTTGGGCATTCATTGATTTTGGGGTTTTTTTGGGGGTTCTTTCCCTATGGAGTTTTTGTTTTATATGGGTCGTCTTAATTATTCTTCTTTCTTCTTGAGTTTGGTTATTCTTCCTTCTTCTGTAGTTTTGGATTATCCTTCCTTCTTCCTTCTTCTGTAGTTCTTATTTTTATTATTCTTCCTTCTTCTTTGAGTTTGGTTCTTCTTTATTCTTCCTTCTTCCTTCTTCAGTAGTAGTAGTTTTAATTAGTCTTCCTTCTTCTTTCTTCAGTAGATTTAGTTTGTTCTTCTTTCTTCAGTAATAGTAGTTTTAATTATTCTTCTTTCTTCTGTCTTCTGTATCTTTGATTGTTCTTCTTTCTTCATTCTTCAGTAGTAGTAGTTTTAACTAGTTCTTCTTTCTTCATTAGATTTAGTTTGTTCTTCTTTCTTCTTTGAGTTTTAATTGTTCTTCCTTCTTCTTTAGCTTTGATTGTTCTTCCTTCTTCAGTAATAGTAGTTTTAATTATTCTTCTTTCTTCTGTCTTCTGTATCTTTGATTGTTCTTCTTTCTTCATTCTTCAGTAGTAGTAGTTTTAACTAGTTCTTCTTTCTTCATTAGATTTAGTTTGTTCTTCTTTCTTCTTTGAGTTTTAATTGTTCTTCCTTCTTCTTTAGCTTTGATTGTTCTTCCTTCTTCAGTAATAGTAGTTTTAATTATTCTTCTTTCTTCTGTCTTCTGTATCTTTGATTGTTCTTCTTTCTTCATTCTTCAGTAGTAGTAGTTTTAACTAGTTCTTCTTTCTTCATTAGATTTAGTTTGTTCTTCTTTCTTCTTTGAGTTTTAATTGTTCTTCCTTCTTCAGTAATAGTAGTTTTAATTATTCTTCTTTCTTCTGTCTTCTGTATCTTTGATCGTTCTTCTGTCTTCATTCTTCAGTAGTAGTAGTTTTAACTAGTTCTTCTTTCTTCATTAGATTTAGTTTGTTCTTCTTTCTTCTTTGAGTTTTAATTGTTCTTCTTTCTTCTTTGAGTTTTAATTGTTCTTCCTTCTTCTTTAGCTTTGATTGTTCTTCCTTCTTCAGTAATAGTAGTTTTAATTATTCTTCTTTCTTCTGTCTTCTGTATCTTTGATCGTTCTTCTGTCTTCATTCTTCAGTAGTAGTAGTTTTAATTAGTCTTCTTTCTTCTGTCTTCTGTAGTGGTAGTTTTGACTATTCTTCCTTCTTCTGTCTTCTGTATCTTTGATTGTTCTTCTTTCTTCATTAGATTTAGATTGTTCTTCTTTCTTCAGTAGCTTAGATTGTTCTTCTTTCTTCTGTCTTCAGTAGTTTTTCGCTGTGTATGCCTTGGTTTCTTCTAGTCTGGTTTCCTTGACGGGGTATATTAATTGCCTGCTTCTATCTTTCCTGGGTAATCTTGTTGTTATCATTTTTAGTTTCCTGGGTTTTTAAATTTGTATTATATTATATTATTTGCAGAAATTTTCTTTATTCAATCTTTCTTGTGAATATATTAGTAAATAGTGCATTTTAATTAATTCTCATCTGGATATTCCATATCTTAGAGCTTTATTAATGATCATTGAGTAATGTATTTGTGTGGATTATCTGTCATGCTACAGATTGCTCTCTTCCAGAAGTGATTAGTTCAGATCATACTTAGTTTGTCTGAAGTAATTGCTTATGACATTATATTATAAATTATATTTCTTTACTTCCTTCACATTTCTAAAATTTTTTCTACTATATTTTTGAGCTTATCTATATCCCATTATTAACTGGATTCTTACTGATAGTAATAGTCATCTGAGGTTCGTTATTTTTTATTTTTCCATTTTCTTCTTAACTCGTTTCTTTATCCTTGGGATATTTATTCCCTAAAATTCCCTAATACGTTAGCTGGGGCAGTGTCCAGAGGGGCTCTGTAGGCATCTCACTCTGCTGGCCATACTACGTCATTTATTGATTACAGAGGTAAATCATCTCTGACCAATACATAATAATACTGCTGGACTTATCTCAGACAGTCATTAATAAAATTATATAAGAATAGTCCACCTTATGACTATATAAAAAAAAATTAAATATCTTTGGATATTTCACTTCGTATACGAACAGATCTATTAATATTTCTATCTTAGTGAATCTCTATCTCAGTTATTTTTCTCAATGGTTAGCTCTGCTGTCATTTTATTTCTCCTTGTGATTGGAAGCTGGTATAATATAATTATCACTCCTTATTCAGTGTAAAGTTTTTAATTCTCTGTCATTTTTTGACTGTTATCACAATCTCCTTCTGGTCATTGGTAGCATATATTTTGTATTATATTTTTGTTCCTTTCTTAATTCTTGTGAATCGTTCCACTAGTATTATGTTTTTTCAATTACTCTTTTAATTGTCTTTCTAATAACTGACATTTATTGTATGATCATCTTTTTCATATGGATTTATTTATATATAGTTTTTCCTTTCTTTTTCAAAATTTTATTTTGCTCTTGCTTTTTATCCAAATGCACTCTTTATTATTAATGTCATATGTTTAATATCTCTGTTTATTTGACATAAAATTCTCATTAATTTCACTTCACAATAAGTTTATTCATTTAAATGGTATCAGTGGTTTGTATTGCCATTTCTTTATTCTGGAAAGTTTTTCAGAATTGGTCCCATATATAATTGTTTGTAATGTGTTATCCAAATTCTTTTTCTCCTTGTTCATTTCTAAAAGTTGTTTTTAAAATAAGGTAGGAAATTGTTTTTACTTGGGTTTTTGAATTTTGATGATTTAATTCAAAATTCATTTTCTCTTTGATTCATAAATTGTTTCCTAAATGGTAGGCAGTAAGTAGTCATTACTTCATTTTTGAATTTTGAGATTTAATTCAAAATTCATTTTCTTCTTGATTCATAAATGGTTTTCTAAATAATAGGTAGTAAGTAGTCATTACTTCATTTTTGAATTTTTACTTTTAATTCAAAATTCATTTTCTTCTTTTTATTTTCCATAAAGTTTTTTCATAAATATTTGGTAGTAAGTAGACATTACTTCATTTTTGAATTTTGAGATTTAAATTCTTTCTTCCATACATTCGATTATTCATAATATTTTTTCATAAATATGGTTAACATATCATATTATTACCCTAAATATGGTATTAGCTCTCTTCTTTTTTTTTATTTCAAATGTACTTCTTATAATTATTTTTCTTTTAAATACCCAGGTTGAAGATTTTTATTAGGTTGGACAATTGCTCATAATTTCTTTTTCTTTGACGTAGTTTTTTGCCGTTGCCGGTTATCATAACATCAGTCCCTTCTTGTGGAGGTGTATGGTATTAGACTTAACCGTAGTCTGTCACTTCATTTGCTCTCATTGTCCGGATGACCATAGTCTTCATCATCGTTCCGGTACTAGTGATATCTCTGGCCTTTGTCTTGTATTTCATTTTCCTAGCTGCTATTCCTTTGTTGGCTGCTAAGCTTATTCGGCTCCCTCTATCATAGTGTTTTATATACCAGTACGTCTCTGGTCCATCAATGATCAATGATACCATTGACAATCTACCATATATCTCCATCCCTGTTGTATTCCATTTACCTCTGATCACTTCCCCGTGGTAAACTACTGTCTGCTGGTAAACCATTTCTGAGATTACCATCAATCTATTTCCATAATTTCTGGAACTCACGATTTCTTCATTGTTGGTAATAGGGATATTATCATTATCAAATAAACCATGGTTCATCATTTCCATTTCTTCCCTTGTTTTCATTAATTTCTTTGGATGCCTTCTTTTCATTCGCTTTTGTTTCACTTCCATATCCTTAGTATTTTCTTTCTTCCCGTTCGTTTTCTTTTCAGGTAACACTATCACTGGCTCCATTGTTTTATTGTTTGGTATTTCCTTTCGTTCTGGTTTGCTGTTGTCCAGTGTCTTATCCAATTCTTCATCCAAGGATGTGACGTTTTTATCTATTTCACTCAAACCTTCCTTCAAGATTTGTCTGTATTCTTTTCTATCCCTTCTTTCCTCTTCCCTGTCTTCTTTCATTTCCTTATGCCATCGTCGGTTATCCTCCCTTATTTCTTCTCTTAACCGTTGGTAGTCCTCTCTTAACTCTTTCCTTAACTGTTGATGATCACTTTCGATTTTCTTATTGGTTTCTTCCATCTTTTCTTCCAAATTCTTCTTATTTTCTTCCATTTTCTTTTCCACCTTTTTACTGGTTTCCTCAATTCTCTTATTGGTCCTTTCAATTTTACGGCCCAATTCTTCCTTTGTTTCTTGGTTGTCCTTCTTCAATTCTTCCCTTAAAGATTGGTTATCATTCTTCAAATCTTCTAATCTTTTATTATTTTCTTCTGTAGTAGAATCCATTTTCTTACTTAATTCTTCCTTGGTTGCTTGGTTGTCCTTCTTCAATTCTTCTTTTGTTGCTTGGTTGTCCTTCTTCAAGTTTTCTTCCATCTTCTTGCTACTGGATTTGATTTCTTCCATCATCACTCTGAACATCTCTTGGATTGTCGTGTTTTCCACTTGTGAAGGTCTTTCCAACTGTTCCTCCCGGATATGGACTTCCCCTGTTTGAGTGGGTACTTCAAGTTGTTTCTCTGGTGGTGCTGGTTGTTTATGTTCCACCCGTTCTAATATTTTCTCCACGTCCTCCACTGGGGTCGCCTCCTTATCCTCCATATCGAGTTCTTTCTCGGCCTCCGCCGCTCTCTTCTTTGATGTGGCACGACGCATCTTCTTCCCTGATTCCCTGGCTGACTAACCGCTGCCAAGCTGAATTAGGAATTGGGTAAGTAATTACAGTAATTTCAACCCCTAATTACAGCCCCACGTTGGGCGCCAATTTTGTAATATTATACGGTGTGTTCTGTTCTATGGTGTTCTAAAATTCTGATGTAATCAAGCCCCACAAGTTGGGTTCGCCAATTTTGTAATATTTATGTGTAAATTGTGTGGGTATAATAAAATAAATAAAAGGTTGATGTATGTAGATTGTGCTCACCTGCAAGCCCCACTGGTTGGGCTAGCCAATTTTGTAATATAAATGTAAATTACAAAATATACAAATATAAAAATATGTGTAGTTGTATGAGAATTGTACTCTCACTATTGTGTGTAGTAATATAGATGATGTCTTCTAGTCTTCATTCGGCTCTCTCTGCTGGTCTTCACTTTGGTAATATATAATTGTAATTGTAATGGTGTTCTGGTATAATATTACCCAGATTGACTTTTATGGTGCGTAGGTGTAGTAATGACGTTCTGCTCCGGGAGACGTCGATTTGGTAATGTTCCTAAATAATGCTGTTATCAAATGTTCTTGGTGTATGTTGTTGTTGTAGCAATTTGAAATGTGATATAATTTTATAATTCTGAAATAATTGTTTTCGAGGTGTTTATATTCTTAAAATTTAGTAATAAATTGAGATTATTGATTGTAATTATAAATAGTATGGTATGGTGTGTCTTCTAGTAATGATCTTCCCTTCGTTAAATTTATTAAAAAGACAATCCACTTTGAATTAGGCGCGAACAGCTCTCTTCTTCTTCCTCTTGAAAGGTTGTAATTCGCATATATTGCCTTTAAAGGTTGTCGAGTTTTCTTTATTAATTAATGGTTATATTCCTTTATTAAAGAAATCAAATTCAATTCACTAGATAACAAGCGTTTATTCAACAAAATAATGAATTTGCTTAATTGAAAACAATGTTATAATGCCGTATCGACTCACTCAGGTCCGGTCGATCTATGACTTTTATATTGGTATTATACACATATTGGTTCTTTTAACGGTTATTTATAAAAAAAAAACCAGAGAAGGTCAGGGTCAGAAAGTATAACACTTACAATGCTGAAAATGTATTAAAATTAAACAATAGAATGGTAATTAGTAATAATAAAAGTTTATATATAATTTCTATTCACCACAGTTCAGCAAACAGTCGACTGGTTGTGTTGATGAGATCAGTCAAAGTGGCCGTCTGGCGCATGCGTGGATTTCACCTTCTAACATTGACAAAGTACTTGTGGAATAAATATGTTCCTTCTGCGATTAAATCCTCTTCGTACTCGTTTAATCTCTTCTTGGGTATAGTTTAATGTCACTGGAGTAAGATGGAAAAGTCACTGGGTGTAAAAATGTTGTTAAATAAGTAGATCAATTGGTGTTTATGTGTGTCCGTTTAACCTCGAATATTCACTTGGTATTTGGTGTGATTCCAGTGTTATTTCGTTTAAATAGTGATATGTGATGCTGTTTATAGGTGTTATGTAGTTCATAGGGCAACTTCACCACTTCACAATGATTAGAATAGTTTAAAATTTAATTTTTACACAAAAACTGATTCCGAACTTTAGTTATACGTAATCGCCATTAAGGTTGGGTTTTATAAAATATTCACGTAAAGTGTGCTCTTCAATGTATAATAATGAACTGCCTGGATTTCCTTCGTCATCCGAAACGTCTTAGCCAATTTAATATTAAAAAGACATTGTTTAAAATTGCCATAACTTCCGACACACTTTAATTTCGTGCACTATGCTTATAAAGTAAATTCGTTATTACTTAACTGTTTAAAATATAAAATACATATTCGTTTTCACTATTCTATTCTACTTATTTTGATAGTAATTAAGTTAGTATTACAAAGTTTTATCTGAAAATTATTTCTTATAATTTTTTGGGAGGTAGGCCTAAAATTATACTTCCCTGTCTTCTATGTAAATAATAGCCATTTTAACTAATATAATTATTATTCTATGAAATCTGAAATTTGTATAATTATCAATTCTCACTTATTTTATTGCAATTTAGTATATTAATGATGGTTTTTTCATATAATTCAGTTGTATATGATTCCCCTTCTGATAAAGTTAGTGAACCTATTTCAGTTTCAAATGGTATTTCATTATACAAATAAATAATTTTACTCATAGAATGACCATATCTTTAGAAAGCCTTATTTAAATAGTATTTAATATGTTGGGTGTATCTTGCCTAAATATTGTCAGTTTGACTGGTTTATAAGATTAGGTTTATTAATTATTCTGCATTTTAACTTTATTATATTGCCTAGATTTGAATTGTGGCTATTTGCAGAATGTTTTACTAATGTAATTATTTTATTTCCTTCTCTGACTTCTGACTCTGATATATTTGATTAAAAATTAGTTCTCTGATCTGGCATAACAGTAATTATAGATTATACAATTAAAATATAACACCCAGATATATAAAACTGGTGTTCTTAATAACATTGTTTTGGTATATCACCTAATAACATAATAAAAAGTATTTCTACCACATTGGAATGTTATCTAATTTTAGATAATGCATTCCTAAATTAACATGAACAATAAAATAACAATTATAATACTAGTATTTCTTATGACTAACCCTTACTTATCTAAATGCTATATTTAATTAGAACCCCACATTTGGATCCATATATAATTGTTAATACCTTCTACTACTCCATCATAAACAGTTAGTTCTGTAATTCCCCATTTTATAAGATTTATGCCCCCTCTTAAAGTATAACCCTGGCTATCTAAGTTATATTCCATTCTATGGAATGTTCATACAGTTTTAGTAGCTTTTTATTAGTAAAATTACTACTTCATTATCAAAGTAGGCACTGTTCACAAAACTTAAAGTTTGTTACTTTGTACTGCTACTCATGCACCTTTCTTAAAGTTTATTAGTTATAATTTGATCACTTACACCTTTCCATGGTAAATTATTACTATATTTACTAGTCTTTTTCTAGTTTTTAATATGAAATATTCAACCATGGGGGAACTGTGAAGATTTGTTTATGCACATTACACAATAACTTTTTGAATGCACTAATATTTACTACAGCTAACACTTTTAGTTTTTTGTCAGTTTTACAGTGATATGGTTTTTTAATGTGTTATACTTTCTTTTTTGGGCATTCATTGATTTTGGGGTTTTTTTGGGGGTTCTTTCCCTATGGAGTTTTTGTTTTATATGGGTCGTCTTAATTATTCTTCTTTCTTCTTGAGTTTGGTTATTCTTCCTTCTTCTGTAGTTTTGGATTATCCTTCCTTCTTCCTTCTTCTGTAGTTCTTATTTTTATTATTCTTCCTTCTTCTTTGAGTTTGGTTCTTCTTTATTCTTCCTTCTTCCTTCTTCAGTAGTAGTAGTTTTAATTAGTCTTCCTTCTTCTTTCTTCAGTAGATTTAGTTTGTTCTTCTTTCTTCAGTAATAGTAGTTTTAATTATTCTTCTTTCTTCTGTCTTCTGTATCTTTGATTGTTCTTCTTTCTTCATTCTTCAGTAGTAGTAGTTTTAACTAGTTCTTCTTTCTTCATTAGATTTAGTTTGTTCTTCTTTCTTCTTTGAGTTTTAATTGTTCTTCCTTCTTCTTTAGCTTTGATTGTTCTTCCTTCTTCAGTAATAGTAGTTTTAATTATTCTTCTTTCTTCTGTCTTCTGTATCTTTGATTGTTCTTCTTTCTTCATTCTTCAGTAGTAGTAGTTTTAACTAGTTCTTCTTTCTTCATTAGATTTAGTTTGTTCTTCTTTCTTCTTTGAGTTTTAATTGTTCTTCCTTCTTCTTTAGCTTTGATTGTTCTTCCTTCTTCAGTAATAGTAGTTTTAATTATTCTTCTTTCTTCTGTCTTCTGTATCTTTGATTGTTCTTCTTTCTTCATTCTTCAGTAGTAGTAGTTTTAACTAGTTCTTCTTTCTTCATTAGATTTAGTTTGTTCTTCTTTCTTCTTTGAGTTTTAATTGTTCTTCCTTCTTCAGTAATAGTAGTTTTAATTATTCTTCTTTCTTCTGTCTTCTGTATCTTTGATCGTTCTTCTGTCTTCATTCTTCAGTAGTAGTAGTTTTAACTAGTTCTTCTTTCTTCATTAGATTTAGTTTGTTCTTCTTTCTTCTTTGAGTTTTAATTGTTCTTCTTTCTTCTTTGAGTTTTAATTGTTCTTCCTTCTTCTTTAGCTTTGATTGTTCTTCCTTCTTCAGTAATAGTAGTTTTAATTATTCTTCTTTCTTCTGTCTTCTGTATCTTTGATCGTTCTTCTGTCTTCATTCTTCAGTAGTAGTAGTTTTAATTAGTCTTCTTTCTTCTGTCTTCTGTAGTGGTAGTTTTGACTATTCTTCCTTCTTCTGTCTTCTGTATCTTTGATTGTTCTTCTTTCTTCATTAGATTTAGATTGTTCTTCTTTCTTCAGTAGCTTAGATTGTTCTTCTTTCTTCTGTCTTCAGTAGTTTTTCGCTGTGTATGCCTTGGTTTCTTCTAGTCTGGTTTCCTTGACGGGGTATATTAATTGCCTGCTTCTATCTTTCCTGGGTAATCTTGTTGTTATCATTTTTAGTTTCCTGGGTTTTTAAATTTGTATTATATTATATTATTTGCAGAAATTTTCTTTATTCAATCTTTCTTGTGAATATATTAGTAAATAGTGCATTTTAATTAATTCTCATCTGGATATTCCATATCTTAGAGCTTTATTAATGATCATTGAGTAATGTATTTGTGTGGATTATCTGTCATGCTACAATATATACGTAGGGGGACCCAAAAATAACGAGAATTGTTTTACAAAAAATCGTGTATTTGACGGAACATTTACAAAACTTAAACACCTTCAAAATAATGTCCATCAGACATAATACACTTGTCCCAGCGTTTTTTCCATTGGTGGAAACAGTTTTAAACTCATCTGAAGTTATGCTCTTTAGTGCCTCCAGCGATTTTTTTTCACTTCTATGTCCTGAAAACGCTTCCCTTTCAGGTTTCTTTTCATTCTTGGGAATAAAAAAAAGTCACAGGGGGCCAGGTCCGGTGAGTAGGGTGGGTGAGAAACCGTTGTCATTTGGTTTTGGGCAAAAAACTGCCTGACACTCAATGCTGTGTGCGCAGGGGCGTTGTCGTGGTGAAAAAGCCAATCTCCTGATTGCCACAATCCAGGTCGTTTTTTTCTCACTGCTTCACGTAATCGTTTTAGCACTTCAAGGTAGTAATGTTCGTTAACTGTGGTACCCTGGGGAACAAATTCATGATGGACGATCCCCTTGATGTCGAAAAAACAAATCAACATTGTCTTCACATGAGATCTCACCTGCCTTGCTTTCGTTGGTCTTGGTGATGAAGCAGTCTTCCACTGACTGGATTGTTGCTTGGTTTCTGGGTCGTATCCATAACACCACGATTCGTCGGCCGTGATGACTTTTGGGTAAAAATCCGGATCAATTTCTGACTGTTCTTTCAATTCCCGGCACACACTCAAACGATTGGCTCTCTGGTCGTCAGAAAGCACACGCGGAACGAATTTTGCTGCAACACGTTTCATCTTCAGTCAAAATTCATTGGCATGAACTCCAGGATATTCCAGTCATTTCCTCCAATTCATTGATTGTTCTACGACGATCAAACATGATCGCAACACGGATTTTTTCAATGTTTTCGTCCGTTTTGGAAGTCGAGGGACGTCCCGGTCGTGGTTCGTCTTCAATTGACATTTGACTACTTTTAAAACGAGAAAACCACTCGTAAATCCTTGCCTGGCTCAAACCTTCCTCCCCATAAGCCGTCCGAAGCATTGCGACAGTTTCTGCTGCTGATTTCCCTAACAGGAAACAGAACCTGATGTTAGCACGTTGGTATTTAATGTCTGCCATTGACAAATCGCCGAAAACGTGAAACAGCGCTTACAAAAAGTAGTCACACTGACCGCGCTAATGTTTCCACAACAATGCCGCTAGGGCAACTGATACAAAATGGTGTCTAGTGAAGGCACCTAGCGGGAGAAGTCGGAACTAGCATTCTACCAACTGCCAGAGAAAAATTCTCGTTACTTTTGGGTCCCTCCTCGTATATATTGTAATCTAACAGTGTTTTCTCGGGGTTTTGTTTTTTATTTTAACGTGTTGCATTGGTTTCAATTCGTTTATCGTGAAAAGTTATCAAGTGTAAGTTGATTCCATTTGTGTAAAAACGGATTTGTTGTCGTAATCGATTCTGTCTTCGAGCGCCCTGTTCTTCTATTCAGTAATCTGGTCCGTTCACTCCTCACTCTCCCAGTTGCAGCCTGTAATTATCCTGTAAATTCTCTAGTTCTCTACAATGATAACTCTTTCCAGTCAAAATAACAATATTTATTTTTATTTAAATTGTTCAGAAAAGGAACAGTCGACTTGTGTCGAAACAAAATAATGATCGGGTCGACTCTACTGCTCAATTCGATTATGACGTTAACAACTTTCAGTAAACAAATTAATTGTAATAATTATATTAAATCTCAGGGTTTAAGGTTCTTTGAGACTGCTATTGAATTCAGAGAATGCACACAAAAATACAATACATCACAAAAGGTAAGTAAAATTTAAAATCTCAATACTATATTCTATTAATCGTTGCTAAGCAACGAGTGTCGTTTCCACAAGATGGCCGCTCAGCGTCTAACCTTGAGCTGTTCCAAATTATTTTAAAATAAATGTTTTAGTGTTCACAGTTTTAGTTTTTAAGCTTTTCTTTTAATTAATGATCACTAGTGTCTGTTCTGTTAGTGTAGATAGTGTCTACAGTAGTGTTGTGTAGTCGTATCTGTAGTGTGGTTATTAATTTTTTCGGTCTCACCCACAAAACGTACGTTCGCTCTAAGTAGCCAGGATTTTCTGAGGTTCTGCATTTAGTTTTAGTTTTAATTCAATTATCTCTGTTTTCTGGTCTTCCTCAGTGTTTACCGCTTCTGTTGGTAATTATTATTGACTGCCAATGGTCCAAAAAACATTACTTGTATTTAATTAAAATTGGTTTCATCAGAGCACATCTGCCCTCTGCAGTGGTTAACAATACAATACTATTTTCTTTCTTCTTCATCAACGGTCTCCTGACCTTACAATACTGGCCTGTGGTCAAAACTGAGAGTTCATTAGGTCACATGGTCAGTTCACAAAAATCAAATGTTCATTTACCTATAAGAAAAATACTCCTATTTTAGCTTTTAAGTTTCCTTAAATTTAAATTACATCATGTTTTTCTTTATATAATTATGAGCATTTGGATACATTATTTACATAAGTTGGTTATTATAAAGGGTGATTTCCCACCTTACAAAATTTCTAACTTTGGGCCTACACTTATGGTTTCCTTACATTTATTTACTAATCTATTTGTTTCTGACAATATTCCTTTTATACTGAATTTGTGGCTTAGGCCATTAGTGGTTTTCAATACTATTTTATAATTTACATTTATTATTATTTAAACTCTGATTCTGCACGCTTTTTTTCTGATTTTACTATTTACTAAACGAGTCTGGACCCTTAACATTATTTAACAAATGGTTACACTAAAATCCTTTAACATATCATTCAATATACTGCCTCTATGGCCTAGTCTACAATCATTAATTGACAAATAATATAATTAGTATTAATACAATAACCTGATAAGAACAGAATCATCCGGCATGCTATGTTTTAAGCATGGCCTACATGGTTAAACCTTGTATTTTACAATTAGCCACAATCATTAGTTAACTGGCATACTATTCAGCCATCCCACTAATCTTAACCAGCACTACTAATCAGTGATTAGATTATTGTTCATGGGTTTTTGGTTCCTAATGCATCATCTTCTGATTCTGCTCATAGGCTCCAACTATTTCTAACAACATGGTTCATGAATGTTACCCATAAGCTTTGGCATGAAACACAAACATAACTAGTCATGCCAAAACCTTTGTAAACATCTTAACATAATCTAAAACCCCCATCACAACTCACTATTAACGTGGTCCATGGGTTTTCTTTATATAAAAGTATTTAACCCACACTTCTGCTATTACCCCCTCACTGACACTTTTTGTGTTTGGGAATATCACTGGTACTTCACTGACACTGTATTAATTGGGTGTTTGTTTGTTTGCACTATCTAATATCAGGGATCATTAGCTTTCGCAGTCTGTTTCTGTTTGCTTAGTAACTACCTTTATCCCACACTCTTTCACATTAACATAGTTACAAAAGGTTTGTATGTTATTTTCTATTTATTTTACATTTCATTTGGTTTATTAACTACCTGCATTGTATTTTTACTTTTATTATTTATATTAGACAGTCTTTTTTTTGTAACTAAAGTTTTTTATTGGTCTATGTTGATAGCATAGGCGACTCTGCCTACTATCATTCCTACTGAATTGAGCAGTTCTAGCTTTGGGACAGGGTTACTATTATGTAGCTTTACAATATATATATATATATATATATATATATATATTTTGTAATACTACTTTCTCACTCCCGTGTTATTTTGCCACACGTTGGGTGCGTCAATCTTATAATACTTCTCTTTCGTCGTATTCTACAAAAATGTAGAGTGTAATTTGTGTAATGTGTACTCTCGTATCTTACCAAGTCGTCGTCACTCTGGAACGTAACTCACGCAGACTGCGTCCTTCGCGAACGTACGAATAACCAGTATCGAAGTCTTTACCTGTTCTATGTTGTATTTTATAACTCCCGAAAGGCACCAAATTGTTTTTTATAAAACAAAATTTTCGCAGTTAGATTGTCTCCTGGGTACTGTAAAGAATAATTCGAATTGTCTCGCTGACTGGCGGGAATTCGACTTTTGCTCGTTGTTGGGACGTGTTGCCAACATAAAATTTGCGTAAAGAAATCTACTCTCCGCTAAAGCACATAACATACATAATACTATTCAAATAAATACAAGACAGTTAGTAAAGGTTCATACTGATTTAATTGGTTCAATAATTCGTTAATTTTTTAATAATAATCGTATAACAAATGTTATTATAACAAAGTTTATGCCTCGGCCGTAAATTCGTTTTCACTCAGTGGATAGCAAAGGTGGCAGCGCTTCAGGCTTATGAAGCTATAATGGTTATTGTTTCTTATTTATACAATTTATTCTGCTAGTGAATTCTTTTGAGTACGAAAAAGGTTTATAACAAGATGTTTAAATAAAGTACACCACTTTACAATTGTGGTACTTAAATACTAATAAGGTTTATATGAAAACTCAACTTTATTGTGTTAAAGGTGTGTGTCGGTTTTATCAGTTTGACATAGGTTATATTTCTTTTACATACAGTGTTATTAAATATGAATCGTAAATCCTTGAAAGAAATTAGTGTTTAAATTTTAGAGTGAGAGTTATTTATTCAGAAAATGGTGAATCAATTTGGTTCATAATTAGTTATAATTTATTTCATACTTAACAACACCACATTGTTCGTGTTATGGATCGTCAAGTGTCTTCACCAATGAATTATTTCCTTCGTTTAATTCCAAAGATATGGATGCCGTCTACTTCTGGCGTCTGTTTCTTAATTCATCCAGTTTTTATTTAAATGTAGTTTTAATATTCGGTTATTGTCCCTTCATGTGTTACAGGAACTATGGTGGACATCAGTTAATTTATTGGGTTTCATTTTAGTTTGATTTTCTTCGTTATTCTTCCTTCAAATGGTCATCATCAATATAGCGTCTGTTCCTCTGGGTAGTTAATAATGGAACTCCCCTTTCATAACGGTCAAAATTATAACAATGCGTTCTAGTCATGGTAACTGACTTAACTCTGATTGGCTAAGTATATTTGAAACTATTGTTATCAATCCTGGTTTTTTGTTCAAAATGAATAAATATTTTATAATGACTATATTTACTTGGGTATAATTTCAATGGTTGAAATATTTACATAGATGTTCCTATTTTCTTTCAAAGATTAGTTTGATATCTCACAAGACTGGTCTAAGCCATGTATTAATACTTTTGTACAAAATTTATAATACTATGTTAATACATAATTTACTTATTTCTATGGTTTAATATAATTCTGACATGTTGTTTTTGTTAGTTGATGGTAATTACATAATTTACCTTGTTTTGTTATTTAAATATAGTTTTCAGTTGTTTACAATTGGTTTTCTGTATTTATACAGCTATGTCATTTATAGGCCTAAACTGTTACATCTTATAATTTCTTATTTTGTTTTATGTAAACATTATTTATTGAGCATGTATTGTCTTTTGAATTATTTTGGAACTGTTTTTCAATCTATTGACGTTATTATACTTTTACACAAAATTATTTCTTATCTGATACTTTGCTTTCAATTTACATTACAGTTATTATTTTGTTGCTTTGTTAAATTTATGTCATCACTATTTTTTATACCTATTCCCATTTCTCACACTCCTCTTTAACATTTAAATCTATTAATAAAACATAACATATAAATAACTTCATGGTCTGTATATGGTTCAGCCATGTTTCTTTTCATTGAAAATTATAATTATTATATTGCCTGTTATTACTTATAAAGGTACTGCTACTACTCTCGTTATAATTTCCTTACTTATATAAAACATACCAACATATTACTGTAAAATTATTTCTTCTTGGATATATTCCCTTAAACACTAAGCCAATAACTTAACTTTCTTTAAATTAAAAATTAACAATTTTGGTGAGTGTTATACCTACACCATCTCTTCTATAAAAATAATCACCCTGGTGATTCTTATACTGATATCATATTTTTTCTATTCTTTTCACTCACAATTATTCTGTGTCTTATAGTCTAATACACTTAACTTAATTGCTCATTTATCATGTGATTATGTTTTGGGTTTGTCACACTTGTTTATTATTCCTTTTTCTTAATATTATTTGTTGTTTCTTTTAATACACTTATCACTTCACTATTTATCCTTATCACTCCCTACCTATCTCTCACTCTGGGTTTCAAGGTTATTTTAGATGTACATTACAACTATTCTTTAACATTAGGCGCCTTATTTTCTTATTATTATAAGGTCCTTAACAGTATACTTTATTTAACAATAGTTGTCTTATTTAATTTTTATGGTTAGTGTACTTTATTTACTACCGTTTTATTCATTATTAATTACATATTTTCTTTACTTATTTGTGTCTCTTTTCATGGATTCATCTTCTTAATCTCTGTGAATCTATTCTCATCTTTTTCGGTCTGTATCTGGCCAATCTCTGGGGTTGGTCAAAGTCATTTGTTTGTCAGTCTAGTCTATTCTTTTAATGATTACTTTTGCTTACCATTCTTGGTTCTTCTTTCTTAACTACTTTTTATATTTTTTCTTCATTATTTATTTATTAAATTATCTTACTTTTTTGCATTTCTACTGTATTATACTTATGGATATTTTATATGATCCGATTTCTGCAACGTTATATAATGCCCTTCCATCAAAATTGATCATTTTATAAAACGTGATTCTAAGTTTGATAAAATTATCAATTGTATTGTATCTTCTTCTTCTTCTTCTTCTTCTTCTTCTTCTTCTTCTTCTTCTTCTTCTTAAAATCTACTGCTTCTTCTTCATTTTCATGTTCAATTCTGTATCTTTACTTCCTTTCAGTCTGAGTCTTTTCTTCATCATTTTCTCCTATTACGATCTGGCTTATTGATTTTTTATTATAAATTATTCCCTATAAATCTTATTTTCCCTAACTATCCTTACTTTGTAGCTGAAATCGATTCGGATGGGCTCTATTGGCTTACCTAACTCCGTCGTTCATAACTACTCTTTTTCTGAGGTCAGGGGAACATCATCCCTGCTCAGTTAAATGATTGCTGGACTTATTCAACAGTCAATCTTAATTAATGAATCTTCAATACAGTCATCTTGTGACTAATAATAATAATAATATTTTGTTAGGAATCTTTTATTATTTTTTTCATTATTGCTCAGTTCGAGTCATATTTATTTCTCCTTTCTGTTGATATCATTTGATAATCCTTGAAGCGTTTATATTTATTAATACAATTAACATTTTTATTCACTTTCAATTACTCTTTGATTCATCTCATTTCATATTATATTTCTTAGAATATTTATTTTATTTACTTCATTCTTGATCATTGGTTAGTTTATTTTATCTCACATATTTTTCTAAATCATAGTGGAAGTTGATCATTTCGTTTGTTTATTTTATCTTATATATTTTTTAGATAACGGCGTAAATTTATCTTACATATATTTTTTTTTTATCTCATTTGTTTTTAAATATCATAGCAAGTTTGTTGTTCTTACTAGTTGGGAATTTTTGTAACTTATTCCTTTATTTTATTTTTTACATTTTGCCTCATATGTTGTCCAAACATTATTGTAAGTTGATCTTACATATATATTTCTTCGTTTTATCATTTATCTCAAATATTTTATACATGGTATTGCAAGTTGATCTCACATAATTTCTTTATTATTATTTATCATTGATTTATTTATTTTATCTCATATTTTCCTATATAATGTTGTAAGTTGATCTTACATAATTTTTGAATTTTGGTAGTTTCATTTATTCTTCTTCATATTTTTTCTTTTCCATTGGTTTGCATGGTCGGTCTACCTATAATCAGTCCCATTTTTCGGTGTTCATCTGCACTTGGTTTACCCATGGTCCATGATTACATGAGTTCCTTCCGTTGTTCGGATTGCTGTCGTTTTCAGAATGATTTCTGTTCTTATCCACTTTCTTGCTACTTTCTTGTATTTAAATGTTTCTATCGTAAAATTTTCACTTGTTTCCAGTATTACCTCAATCATTTCATTATTTTGTTTATACAACAAATAGGTCAATGGTATATCCATCATCGATGCTATCATTGATATTGGATTATGCATGTCTATTAAGTATCTTCTCCTTCTTATTTTGTTACACACTGTTTTGTAGTGATTCCTTTCTAAAGTTTCTATTATGTTCCTTCTGTTATTTCTAAAATTCATTACTTCATTGTGGTCGGTAATTGGTAGATTAAACATCTCAAGTAGTCCATTCTTCATCATCTCCACTTCTTCTTTTGTATTGATTATTTTTCTTTAATGCATCTGTCTCACTTTCTTCATCTTCTTATTTATTTGGTACTTCATTACATTATCTTCTTTTTCCTGATTCGAATGTTCATTGTTTTTACCTTTTGGTATCTCTTCTGTTGTCTTCTCACCATCCTTTTTAAGAAAATCGTATAAACCCGTTTTATTTTCCTTCATTTGTCTGAGATCCTCATTAAATCTACGCCAACCCTCCTTAGTCATTCCTTCCAGAGCCCTTCTGAACTCGTTCATAAATTCCATATTTATGATTTGTTTTGTCATTTTCTTCTGTTGCTTCACTTCCACGTCTTTGACTATTTCTTCTTCTCTTTGAATATTTGATTGTTCCAAGGTTTTATCATTTGGTATTTCTTTGAACTCTTCTATTAATAATCTATTATGTTCTTTCCTCCAATTACAAATATCTTCTCTGGATAGTTCAAACATAACCCTTATCCACTCCTTTAATTCTGCATTTTCAGTTTGTATCGGTTTCTTTGGTTGTTTTAATAATTGTCTCATTTGTTCATACTCCTCCTGTGTATATTCCTCTGTCACTGGTGCATATACTCCCGTTCTTTCATTTTCCATTTGTTTAAGATTATCCTCACATCTCTCCCAGTCATCTTCAGTCATTCCTTCCACCTTGTTACCGTTATTTTCTTGGGCTGTCCCGATAGTCTCTTCTTTATCGCACCTGGCGTCTATCTCCCACATTTCATTATAAATATCTCTTAATGTCATTTTGCCATTCGGTGTTCCCGCTACATTCGCACGAATCATCTGTGCTCGCTCGTGATCAGTGGTATTTTTCTTGATGTACTCCATCTCCTTGCTGAATTTTTTCAATAATCCTGTCACCCATTCCGCGTAGCTTAATTGTCTCTCTTGTTCGGGCATTTTCGTTTGTTCTTTAATTTTCTCTTGGTTTCTGTTCTGTTTATTCTCATATAGTAAAACTCTCTGGTTCTCTTTATTTCCTATTTTTTCATTGATACCTTCAGAAGCACTCTCTAGTGTTGCATTCAATTGTTTGGAACCACTATCTAAGGTTTCATTAAGTTGATCTGCTTTGTAATTTCTTTCTTCCCTTCCTCCTTCCTTAATACTCTTTTCTATTGGAATACTTGATTGTTTCATATTTTCATTATTTGGTCCTTTTTCTATCTCGATTTTACTATCATTTTCTATTTCTTCCGTTATTACTTCCATCCTTTTGCATCCTGATTGTTTACTGAATAATTCTGTATTTCGTTTGAACCTTTCCCGCCGTTTAACTCCCGAAAGGCGCCAAATTGTTTTTTATAAAACAATTAAAATTTTCGCAGTTAGATTGTCTCCTGGGTACTGTAAAGAATAATTCAAATTGCCTCGCTGACTGGCGGAATTCGACTTTTGCTCGTTGTTGGGACGTGTTGCCAACATAAAATTTGCGTAAAGAAATCTACTCTCTGCTAAAGCACATAACATACATAATACTATTCAAATAAATACAAGACAGTTAGTAAAGGTTCATACGGATTTAATTGGTTCAATAATTCGTTAATTTTTGATTAATAATCGTATGACAAATGTTATTATAACAAAGTTTATGCCTCGGCCGTAAATTCGTTTTCACTCAGTGGATAGCAAAGGTGGCAGCGCTTCAGGTTTATGAAGATATAATGGTTATTGTTTCTTATTTATACAATTTATTCTGCCAGTGAATTCTTTTGAGTACGAAAAAGGTTTATAACAAGATGTTTAAATAAAGTACACCACTTTACAATTGTGGTACTTAAATACTAATAAGGTTTATATGAAAACTCAACTTTATTGTGTTAAAGGTGTGTGTCGGTTTTATCAGTTTGACATAGGTTATATTTCTTTTACATACAGTGTTATTAAATATGAATCATAAATCCTTGAAAGAAATTAGTGTTTAAATTTTAGAGTGAGAGTTATTTATTCAGAAAATGGTTAATCAATTTGGTTAGTAATTAGTTATAATTTATTTCATACTTAACAACATCACGTTGTTCGTGTTACGGATCGTCAAGTGTCTTCACCAATGAATTATTTCCTTCGTTTAATTCCAAAGATATGGATGCCGTCTACTTCTGGCGTCTGTTTCTTAATTCATCCAGTTTTTATTTAAATGTAGTTTTAATATTCGGTTATTGTCCCTTCATGTGTTACAGGAACTATGGTGGACATCAGTTAATCAATTGGGTTTCATTTTAGTTTGATTTTCTTCGTTATTCTTCCTTCAAATGGTCATCATCAATATAGCGTCTGTTCCTCTGGGTAGTTAATAATGGAACTCCCCTTTCATAACGGTCAAAATTATAACAACGCGTTGTAGTCATGGTAACTGACTTAACTCTGATTGGCTAAGTATATTTGAAACTATTGTTATCAATCCTGGTTTTTTGTTCAAAATGAATAAATATTTTATAATGACTATATTTACTTGGGGATAATTTCAATGGTTGAAATATTTACATAGATGTTCCTATTTTCTTTCAAAGATTAGTTTGATATCTCACAAGACTGGTCTAAGCCATGTATTAATACTTTTTTACAAAATTTATAATACTATGTTAATACATAATTTACTTATTTCTATGGTTTAATATAATTCTGTCATGTTATTTTTGTTAGTTGATGGTAATTACATAATTTACCTTGTTTGTTATTTAAATATACAGTGAAACCTCGGAATGCGAGTAACGTGGTCTACGAGTGTTTTGCAAGACGAGCAAAAATTTTAAATAAATTGTAACTTGATAAGCGAGCGAGGTTCCGCAATACGAGCGTCACGTGTGCCTACGTTTTCCCCTCCCCTGAGCCTACGTTTCCCCTCCCCTCTGCCTCTTTCCTGGGCGATTGTGTGTAATATTCTCCCGCGCTGGACTTCAGTTGGCGTGCCTCGCTCGCATAGTCAACACCGTACGAGCGTATACATGTTTTGTTTCTTTCATTAGTGTTATTAGTGTTATAACTGTACTGCAACAATGGGCCCAGAGAAGGAAAAGAAGGCTGAAAAGGAATTCGGTCAGAAGAAGGAGATGATTACGATGGAATAAAAAGGAAATGATCGAAAAGCACGAACGAGGTATGCGAGTGGCTGATATCGCGAGATTTTATAACAAGTCTACGTCAACGATTTTCACAATATTAAAGAAGAAAGAAGAAATAAAAGGGCTAGATGCAGCAAAAGGAGTCACAAGAGTATCAAAGCAACGGCCACGTGTTCTGGAAGATGTAGAAAAGTTGCTTCTCGTTTGGATAAATGATAAGCAACTAGCAGGTGATACTGTGACCGAGAATTTAATCTGCGAGAAGGCAAAGACGTTGTACGCCAACCTCGTAAGTAAACTGCCATGTAGTACACGTACGTCAACAGAAATCGAAGAAAGCTTCAAGGCCAGCAGGGGATGGTTTGATAACTTTAAGAGGAGAAGTGGCATCCATAGTGTTGCGAGGCACGGGGAGGCTGCAAGTTCGGATGCTAAGGCAGCTGAGGCATTCACTGCTGAGTTCCAGAAGCTCATTGTTACCGAGTGTTACCTGCCGCAGCAAGTTTTTAACTGTGATGAAACAGGACTTTTTTGGAAAAAGATGCCGAAGAGGACCTACATTACAGCAGAAGAGAATGCAATGCCCGGTCACAAGCCCATGAAAGACCGTTTAACCCTGTTATTGTGTGCTAATGCCAGCGGGGATTTAAAAGTAAACCCCCTGCTTGTGTATCATTCCGAGAATCCACGAGCCTTCAAGAAATGCAAGGTGCAGAAGAGCCAGTTAAATGTTATGTGGAGGTCCAACACTAAGGCTTGGGTCACTCGTATGTTCTTTGTTGAATGGATGAACGAGGTCTTTGGTCCTGTAGTGAAGAAATACGTTTTAGATAATAATCTGCCGCTCAAAGTCTTGCTGGTTATGGACAATGCTCCTGCTCATCCTCCAGGCCTTGAGGACAACTTACTGGAGGAATTCAAGTTCATTAAGGTTAAGTTCCTTCCTCCCAACACTACTCCACTACTCCAGCCTATGGATCAGCAAGTCATTTCGAACTTCAAGAAGCTATACACCAAAGCACTATTTCAGCGATGCTTCGAAGTGACCGAAGGAACAGACCTTACCCTCCGAGAGTTTTGGAGAAATCATTTCCACATCGTGAACTGCCTGAAGATCATCGATAAAGCGTGGGATGGGGTCACCAAGAGAACTCTCACTTCTGCTTGGGGAAAACTGTGGCCTGACTGCGTTCTTGGATGCAACTTTGAGGGGATTGCTGGTGAAAATGAGCCGCCAATTGTCGATGAAATTGTGTCCTTAGGGAAGACCATGGGGCTGGAGGTGAATGACACCAACATTCAAGAGCTGATGGAAGAACATAGCCAGGAACTGACCATCAACGAACTGATGGACCTGCATCGCAAACAACAGGAGGAGGTTATGGAGGAGATCTCGTCCGGTGAAGAGGAGGAGGAAAAGTCAGAGGAATCTCTCACTTCAAATGAGATTCGGGAGAAGTGCAAAATGTGGGAAACGGTGCAAAATTTTATAGAAAAACACCACCCGAATAAGGCTGTAGCAATGTGAGCAATGAATCTGTTCAATGACAATGCATTGTCACATTTTCGTGAAATCCTCAAAAAGAGCCAAAAGCAACAGTCATTGGACAGGTTCCTTGTTAAAGTTGCACGAAAAGAAAACAATTCTAGTGAGCCAACAGATAGCAGTGATTCCGTTAGTGAAATTCGTGCTACACAATAACCCTTCTCATGTCATCTCTCTCGTCTCCCTCACACCAACAATGACTCTATTGTAAGGTAAAGTGCAGTTTAATTTGTTTTACGTTATACTGTATTTTGTATTAGAAATGTTATGCGAATAAATATTTTTGTGTTGTGGAACGAATCATCCGCGTTTCAATTGTTTCTTATGGGAAAATTTGCTTTGATATACGAGCTCTTTGGATTACAAGCACGTTCCCGGAACGAATTATGCTCGCAATCCAAGGTTCCACTGTAGTTTTCAGTTGTTTACAATTGGTTTTCTGTATTTATACAGCTATGTCATTTATAGGCCTAAACTGTTACATCTTATAATTTCTTATTTTGTTCTATTTAAACATTATTTATTGAGCATATCTTGTCTGCTTAACTTCCTTTTGTGTTTCTTGTCTTTTGAATTATTTTGGAACTGTTTTCCAATCTATTGATGTTATTATACTTTTACAAAATTATTTCTTATCTGATACTTTGCTTTCAATTTACATTACAGTTATTATTTTGTTGCTTTGTTAAATTTATGTCATCACTATTTTTTATACCTATTCCCATTTCTCACACTCCTCTTAACCACTTAAATCTATTAATAAAACATAACATATAATTAACTTCATGGTCTGTATATGGTTCAGCCATGTTTCTTTTCATTGAAAATTATAATTATTATATTGCCTGTTATTACTTATAAAGGTACTGCTACTACTCTCGTTATAGTTTCCTTACTTATATAAAACATACTAACATATTACTGTAAAATTATTTCTTCTTGGATATATTCCCTTAAACACTAAGCCAATAACTTAACTTTCTTTAAATTAAAAATTAACAATTTTGGTGAGTGTTATACCTACACCATCTCTTCTATAAAAATAATCACCCTGGTGATTCTTATACTGATATCATATTTTTTCTATTCTTTTCACTCACAATTATTCTGTGTCTTATAGTCTAATACACTTAACTTAATTGCTCATTTATCATGTGATTATGTTTTGGGTTTGTCACACTTGTTTATTATTCCTTTTTCTTAATATTATTTGTTGTTTCTTTTAATACACTTATCACTTCACTATTTATCCTTATCACTCCCTACCTCCCTCCCTTACCCTCCTCTCACTCTTGGTTTCAAGGTTATTTTAGATGTACATTACAACTATTCTTTAACATTAGGTGCCTTATTTTCTTATTATTATAAGGTCCTTAACAATATACTTTATTTAACAATAATTGTCTTATTTAATTTTTATGGTTAGTGTACATTATTTACTACCGTTTTATTCATTATTAGTTACATATTTTCTTTACTTATTTGTGTCTCTTTTCATGGGTTCGTCTTCTTAATCTCTGTGAATCTATTCTCATCTTTTTCGGTCTGTATCTGGCCAGTCTCTGGGGTTGGGTCAAAGTCATTTGTTTGTCAGTCTAGTCTATTCTTTTAATGATTACTATTGTTTACCATTCTTGCTTCTTCTTTCATAACTACTTTTTATATTTTTTCTTCATTATTTATTTATTAAATTATCTTACTTTTTTGCATTTCTATTATACTTATGGATATTTTATATGATCAGATTTCTCCAACATTATAATATATATAAATCGGTTCGTAACGTTATCCTACATCTTCCGATCCCTAGTCTCCTTTGGTATCGATCTAACGAAGATTCTTCTTCCAATTCCTGGTATCTCATTGCCCGATTGATGCCTTCTTTCCAATTCAACCTAGGTCTTCCTCTTCCCCTATGACCATATGGTGTCCATCTCAAAATTTGCTTGGGGAGTCGATTATCTGGCATTCTTTGCACATGCCCAAACCATCTTAGCTGTTTTGTTTTTACGTCATCGACAATAGAGCACTGTACCCCCATTATCTCCCGGATTCTGACGTTTCTTACTTTTCCAGTTTTGACCTCCCTGCCGCTCTTCGCCAATAATCCATTTCAGTAGCTTCCAACAACTTTTCTGTTCTTTGTGTTATTGGCCATATTTCACACCTGTATGACGTAGTTAGTTTCACAATTTTATTGTATATACGATGTTTATTTTGTTTTGATATTTGTTGGTCCCACAATGTGTTGTTCAGCAATGCTATTGATTTTCTTCCCAAGTTATTTCTTTCTCTTATTGCTTTATCTAGACTACCAGCTTGTGTAACTGTTGTTCCTAGATATTTATAGCTACTGCAATTTATTATTTCCTGTTCGTCTTCTAAAATTAAATTCTTCTGTTCCCCATCAGTGCACATATACCCCGTTTTCTTTGTGTTTACCTCAAGGCCCCATAGCTTATATTCCTCTATAAGTTTTCGTGTCATGTATTCCATGTCATGATAGTCCTGCACTACCACGACTTGGTCGTCAGCGAAACACAGAGTGTACACTGTGTTGTCAATTAGAGGTCTCCCCATTTTGTGACATTTCTTTTTCCAGGTTTTGAGGGCTTGTTCCAAGTATATTTTAAAAAGTGTCGGTGAGGCCCTTACTAACATTAAATCGGTGATTTACTACTCACATCCTTTTGAGACTTTACTTCCAATTTTTACGTGCGCTTTCAATCCGTTATATAAAGTCTTAACCACTTCGATTAAAGTGGAGGCGATGTTTGTTCGTTGAAGTGCCAGCCGAAGTTTGGTGTGCGGAATACTATCACATGCTTTCTTAAGGTCAACATACAGGCAGTGCACTTCTTGGTTTACAGCAGTTTTTCTTTTCTATGATGTGCTTCAAGCAAAATAAGTGATCTGTGGTTGATCTCCCCGCCCGAAAACCAGCTCTGCTTCCATGTCTGAGTATTGATGTTCAGTTTTTTTCTTCAGAAGTTTTCCATATACTATACTGATTGAACTCGTCACCGCAGTTCCACGGTAATTGTCGCATTCAGTTGTTTTACCTTTTTTTGTGAATGGTTGATACAAAAGATGTTTTCCAGTCTTGCGGTATTTGTTTATCATTTATGCATCTATGGAATAGTTTCGTGAGATGTTCATATAATTTTGTTGTGCCATATTTGAGCAGTTCCGCTGGGATGTTGCCAGGTCCGGGGGCTTTACCATTTTTCAGATGACATATTTCCTTTATCTCTTCCGTGGTTAACCTTAGACGTGAGGAAGTCATTCTAATGTTGTCGAATTCATAATCGGTGTCATTGTGAAATTCTGGTCTGCTTTCTCTTAGGAGGTTACTAATATATTCGTCCCATTTCTGTAGAGATATTGGCGATATTAAATCTTTCTTTTTTTCCAGTCTTATCGACTTTAGGAATTTCCAGCTTTCAGTGCCTCCTATATAAGTATTCAGTCGGGTGCAATTCTTATCCCATGTTTCATTTTTCCTTTGTGTTATAATTCTTCGCACCGCTGCTTGTGCCTCCTTGTATGTTATTTTGTCCTCAACTGTTTTAGTTGTTACAAATTTTTTGTATTTCTGTTTCTTGTTTTTGATTAGTAATTCTACTTCTTTATTCCACCAGTAAGGCGTTGTCTTTCTTTCTTTTTCGTAACATCCCAATGCTTCCTTTGCGGCTTCGTGTGTGCAATTTTGAATGTGCATATAGTATTCTTCAACACTACTAAATTGCTTGTTTTCCAGTTTTCCGTCCAACCGAGTTCCATATAACGTCCTAACGCTGTCATGGTCTAGGCTATTTAAGTTATATCTTACTTCTTTTTCCGACCCTTGCTGGTTTTCTGTTTTTGTATGTTCTTTATTACTTTCTTTTCTTCTTGGAAATGCAATTCTCGTTTTGAGGAGGTAGTGACCCGAACCACATGTTGCCCCCCTATAGACCCGTACATCTTGAACTTTCATTTTTGTTTTTTGTTTTATTATAGCATAATCAGTGTTCGATTTCCATTGCCTAAAGTTTTGGGTCCAGGTGTACATATGAATTTCTTTGTGTGGATAAAATCCATTTAATATTCGCAGTTCATTTTGCTTACAAACTTCTATTAGTTTCTTGCCATTTTCATTTAGAATGTTTTCGCCGTGCTTCCCTACAACTTTACTCTAACCTTGTTTGCCGACTCTACTGTTTAGATAACCAAGTAATATGATTTATTTAGAGCTGCCGATTGTGGATATTACTTGGTGCAGTTGTTCAAAAAGCGGTCTTTGAGCTCTATTAGCGCGTCTTCTGTTATTGCGTAAATACCAAGAATAGTTATTCGATATCCGTAGATGGTTAAGTTCATTTTTATAATTCTCTCGTTTACTGCTTCCCAGTTAGTTATGAATCTTCTTAGGTGTTTGCGTACAAGAATAGAGACACCCTGTTGTGCTCTTTTCTTTTGCTACCCCACTATAAAAATGGCCATAGCATCCAAGGTTTTCAGAGCCGGTCCCTTTTTTCTTACTTTCTGTGAGTACAGCTATGTCTAAGTTGGCATTGTTCATTTCATAAATAACGTAGTTTAATTTCTGAGAGAGACCTTGTACGTTCTAAGTACCAAAGTTCGGTGTCCTATTTCGTAGCTTAAGTCGTGTCCATTTCATTTGATCCTTCCGAGGCTGTTTACTAGGCTGTTTAACAATAAATGGTTTTCCGAGTATTGGGGAGTTAGCCCAATGCCTCAACCCCTAACCTGGAGGACCAGGTTTTTATTTCAGAGTACCTTCTAGAAGGGCTGCTTTCTCTACAGCTAAGGAGCCCCTTCTGCCCCACCTGTTGGTCTGCGGGTGGTATTTTATTTCCCACCTACCCACCGGCCTAAACCGGTTACGGCATCCCCCTATCCGCCACCTGGGGACGCGCCCTCTAGGGGTTACAGGCTCCCCTGAGGGCAGTTTGTTCATAAAAGTTAAAATAAATTGCATTTTAGTCATGGCCATTGGTAGAAAACAGAGGGATGGACTCTCTCCAATGCTTAGAATTTGTTTGAAAAGTACACCCCAGTGAAGTCACTTGAAAATTTTCAGAAAATTGTACTCCACTAGAAGTTTGTTAGTAGTAAGCAGAAATCTAGTATACTGTTATATTCGTAACACCCTTTTTCTAAGAAAAAAATTAATTTAACATTTATTTTGTTACAGTTACAATTGTTTTCTTATTTACAGTCCAACAATATAAAGTGGTGTCACTTTTTTATATGTAGAACCTTATGTAGAAAGTTATTGTGTGCGTAATGTTGAAGTAGTGTGAAGTGTTGCATGTTATTGAAGCATTAAAATTGTTTCAGAAGTGTGTTGTAGGATTTTTCATTTTGTATTATTTTCAGCAATTTGTATAATTTTACAGAAAGAACAACGGGATTTTGTTTTGTCAGTTGTATTGGAAAATGGGATGAATGGATTTTTATGGGACTGTGTGAGGGAATGGGCAGATGGAAGTCAGGCAGTTGCTGGTTCAACACTTCCAAGCTTATTATATTGGGCATGGAGCAGAGTGACACTCTATAAACATACAGCTGACAGTCTATGTAAGTTTTATAATGTTTCATAAAACCTTAACACACTGTGCAAAGTGATTGAATATTATATTAGTTTTGAATATAAACTAAGATAGTGGTAACATGTAGTTAGCTTTTTATGGCAATTTGCATCTTTAAGTGTGATAAAATACACTTTATTATTATGTTACCTCTAAGTAGGAGTAATAGGAATAATAGGGTTAGGAGTAATAGATGGTGTGGAGTTAATAGTGAAACATGTTCTATTCTTTTGAGAATACAGTAATGTACAGTGTGGTACATAAAAACATATTTGCACAACATTAAAAAGAAGTGTAGTAATGTTAAAAGCTGAAAACACAAAAGTGTGCGAGAACGTTATGTGTAGAGGGGAATACTGATATGGAGGAAGTCGCTCTGAGATGTGAGTTACCATTGACAGCTTCAGTGAAGTTAATGTTTTGAGTATGATGTCTGACAGTAAACAAAACTTGTGTATTGCTAAAGTTTGTAAAATGTGTCAATATGGATATCCCCCTCTTTCTCATTTTGGTACATTTATTATTTCAAACACAATAAATGCTAATAATTATAAGTATTCAAATTAAAATAGTAATTAAATAAATATATAAAAAAAGCCTAAATAGGTACAAATGATATACATGGGGGAGATAGTGGCAGAAGTGATACTGTATTAAACAAACTGATATTTGATAAACCTAAGGGATTTGGTTATTTAATTCAATTATTTACTAAATAGCTCCTTCGAGCGCCATCTTTATTGCCAACTGTGAATATTTACCCGGGTTCGGTTCAGCGGACCAGGAAATGCAGAACTGGCTATTTAAGAAAATACAATTGACTTACCATGACAAGTATTTTAATTCATTTTCATATTAAAATATGGTTTTATAAAAGAAAACATGAAAATATAGCACGTAACCTAATTGCAAATGTTATATAGAAAAATGTTCCCCTTCCCTTCTACTTTTGCGATCTTATAGAAAAACAATAACATTTATTATGCATGATTAGAAATAAACCCATATTGTAAACTTAGAATTAGTTTAAAAAAAAACGGAAACCAGCACTTCATAATATTTGATAATATAATTAAACTAAAACCCCACACTCGCTCACATACTACCCCAGAATTACGTTATATCTTTTTTTTTTTTTCAACTTCATAAGGTATGAAAAAGCCGGCATTTTAATTATTATTAATATTTTAAATGTCTACTTTCCTTTTGATGCCTAGAAGTCCGACACCTGGGTGTCTCCTCATGGCGTACACTAGTTGCTGTTTTATAGGTCGCACTTTGATTTTTTACGGCCGAACGGTCAATTTACTGCAATTACGTTAATTATGGATGATTATTGGCCAAAAAAAACTGTTTGTATTTTACGTATATATATAAATTCACATTTTTTATTGTATGCGGGCCCGCACTTAGTATAGCTACCACTCGCGAGTGGTGATGAGATGTTACTGGGAAGATTTTCAGGCGCTACTTTGTGAAGCGGCTGTTGTTCGTTCAATTCTTATTGGTTTACAGTTTGTATCCTTGCGCCAGTGGACTGTTTTGGGCTTGTTGACAACACTGGTGACACACATCGTTATATAATTTGCTGACGCAACACATCGCCTGACACGATTATGTCATTTGTTGTTACATAACGTGTTTACGTTTTCCGGGTTCGTCATTGTCCTTGAACAGACTTTGGTACAGTTATTAAACTGTCCACACAATATTAAACAATTCTCACAGTCAATGCTGCCACTTTGCGATCGCTTCCACATAACAAATTTACCTCTCGGTCACAAAATTTTCCTATCACTCAACAAGTTATTTATTATTTATAAAAAAAATACAAATTCTGTTATTACCCCAGGTATGCCCAAAAATGCCCCGCTACAATACCCCCTCAATGAGATATTTTATGCCGAAGCATAAAAAATCTCATTGACACATTCATACTTGCTAGAGGGATCAGCCAGGATATGTCGCCACAACCCCCTGTATGGTTTACAAAAAAGAATAATCAACTCACCCTTGGTCCGGTGACTGTGACCGCATCTGCATGACAATACTGGACTTCTCTCTCGAGATCCCAACACCGTAGAGTCAGACAGATACTCCACGCCCCTGCTCTGACGCGCAGGCCAGCTCAGGTCCGCCGCCACAGCACCACCAAACACTGAAACAACAAATCAAAATATTAAATAGTGGCCTTATACAACACCATATCCCCAACTGATCTGTTTCCCCCTAGCGGTGCTGGTTTGCGCTAAGAAGCACTGGTTTTGTTTTTCATTTATCGCTAACATGTATATATCATAACATATTTACCAACAATATATATATACCCCTCTTAAAATTCCATCTACTTACCCTTATCAACTTTACCCCAAAATTCAAAATCATTGCCCTGATTCCCATCAGAATTTAAGCAAACAGACGACTGACTTATTAACATTTCCCATTACCATATTACATTTCTCTCATCCCCAATTTAAAAATGCATTTAAAATAGTTAACTTCATAAAATTCTCTTAAACTAACAAACACAATATAACATAAGAAAATATAATACACTTCTAATTCACATTAAAATAAACAATTGGTATTTAAAATGTTACACACATTAAGTTGGCATATAAAATCAGAAAATTACTTTTAAACTTGATTTACTCTTATTAATTCGTTTCTCAAAATTACAAAAATTATTTTATTTTATTTTATTTTATTTTATTTTTTTCAATTCTGGCCATCATTATTCCATTTCATTACTTTGGGTGATTCTACGTTATTCATTATAATTTACTTTATCCACTTGGCACTCATAATCTTACCCCTTTTATTACTCTAACGTTCCCTTACAAAATCTCTAACTAGTATGACACCCCACTATCAAAATTTTACTAACCCTTCTCTACCTCTAACTACTTACTACTTTAACTCCAATCTCCACCTTCTACTCTTATATAAAAAAAATACTCTCTAACCCTTTGTACATAGGATACGTGTTTCCTTCCCAAAACTCATTCCCTTATGTTGGTCCCTGGACTCCCCCTAGGTAACCCTTTCCGGCGCCAATCGGTCCCTATCCCGTCCCAACCCTTATGTTGCGGACTCCCACATTACACTACCACTACTACAAAATTGCCATCCCCAAAAAATCTCACTCTCATAACTTCACTACAACTACAACAAATTAACATCAACAAAATAAACAATATATCGCTCAAAACTCTACATAAAATCTCCATAACTACTGTGTCTCCACTTATACTTCTCAAAATTCTATAACATATACTAACTCAAAACAACATTGCATTATTTTCATTTCCACTATTACTTTAACTCTTACTTCGATTTGGACAGATCTATATGTCCCACAAAATTCAACTTGAATTGACTCAAACATTTTATTCAACTAATTACTATCACCCATTTCTATCTTTTACAACCCATTGAAAATTTTACCTATCACAACTATTTTTCATTTTATTTTTAAATCTATAAACACATTGAAAACATATTATTATATTTTTATAATACTTATTCCTAACATACTAATGCAAACAACACAATAAGACATAATAACACAATATAAGAAGTATTTAGTGCATCTATTTTTTAAATTCAAACAAAATTATTGAGTAGCAAATCATCATTATTAATTAAAATATATCAAATTTTTAATACGTTATCCCCTTGGATAACCTCCCAGCCACACACACTATTTCAATTATGTAAGACTGTGGCGCCTTTTCGCTTCCACAGAGACTGTATATTTTGGAGCAGGGTTTTACCTCTCCGTGTCTCTGCTTCCGCTGTTAAGTTAAAATTGTTGAACATCAACATGTTCTCGTTAATAATCATGCACCCTTAAACGGATCTACCACCTGGCTCTGCTGTTCCTTCTCGAACAGAGTGGCAGCCGCTGTTCCATAGTTTGGTGATTCCCCTTTTATTACCCCCCATCAATTTCAAAATACACCTTTACAACGATAACAGCTATGG
The DNA here is from genome assembly GCA_034769895.1 of Magicicada septendecula. Lineage (NCBI taxonomy): Eukaryota > Metazoa > Arthropoda > Insecta > Hemiptera > Cicadidae > Magicicada > Magicicada septendecula. Next base: position 242,695,122 of record CM068367.1, on the reverse strand, counting down.
CCAGTTATGGTCAGCGCGTAATCGTAATGTGCCCCAACCATAGCTGTTAAAGCTAAACCAATTCCACGGTCAGGGTTCGGTGAGGCCGTGACCGCCCGAAAATTTGGGGAATCACAAGTAAAATATCTTTCGTAATATTAAATTTAAGAATTTATATTTAAATGACAATATTAATGTAGATGGGGTTTTAACCCACTTTATATGGAAGCTTAACCATTATTAACATAAAATATTAAATACAAAATCTACAACCTCCCCCCATAGCAGTTCCACACTACACTGTTATGTCACTTCATTGAGCACCAAACTACCCCCCAAAATTATCCTCACATCTTGTATTGATAACAAGTTCTTATATTACTACACATTTCTTCAAAACGTTCCTATACCCACTAATACTAAAATCTAACAATTATATTTGGTCACCTAATGCTAAAAAATTTAGAAGAAAAAAAAAATCATATCTTAAATTTAAAATTATACACATCCAAAATTATTTTGGTTTTTTTTTTTTTTTTTTTTTTTTTACATAGGAGGCTGACTCTATTGTCATAAACTTACTCTACGTCTAGGAAGATCGCAGCCGCCTGAAATGCCGGGTCTTGCCGCAAAACGGATCGGCACTAGGTAGATATACTACGTGAATTCACGTCCCCTCTCTAAAACACACTACCCCCTCTCCTACCATTTCTTCTACCCTGCTTTCTACCTTGCGCCAAAACGTCTTGCCCCAAAACTCGTCGTTTCGGGCCAATCAGAAAATATTGTCAAAGGCTCCATTTTAATTTTGCCCTTGACACTAAAAAATTTAACTTGAATGCACTGCCTTTTACTTAAATGCAGCCTCCATTATTTACAAACACTCTAAGGCAGTGCAGGCACGTGACAGGCACACCAAAACCGCTGCACCGGGAGTGTATAAGAAAATAATTTGTGTCACGTACCTGTGGGGTCCCCCTCCCCGTTCAAATGTGCAGTTAGGTTTTCTACTTTATACCAATTTTGGCGGAGCCGGACCATCGTTGTTTTCACCGCCTGAAGGAAGATCCGCCAACCATGGCCCGCCTCCGAGTTCCGAATTCCACGGCCAGGACTGGTAAGATCGTGACCGCCCGAAAATGGGGGAGGATCCCTTCTGAAAACATACAATAATATTTGAAAAACTTATTTATAAACATAACAATTAAAGTGACCTATATAATTTTAAATTCGTCGCATTTTGAGTACCTACTATTTCCTGCGTCGCTGGGTTCCTCAGCACATACGCATTCTGCATTTTTATTTCTATGATTTCATAAGGTCCTTCATATAACAAGAAAAACTTTTTTATTTCCCTATCTTGAGCACTGGACAAATCATGTCTTTTTACTAACACTAACTGACCTACCTCATACTTGGTCCATTTACCCTTAGCATCATGTTTCTGTTTTCGTCGCTCTCCTCTAGTAAGTAAATTCTCGTTCGCCAATCTAATCTTCATGTTCCTGTCCAAAATTTGACCTTCAGGTGGGTATGTAAAAAGTTGTTCTAATATCCTGGGCGGCCTTGTCCCCTGATCAACTCATGCGGCGTAAATCCCGTGGACTCATGGGTGGTACAATTCAGCCACTCCTCTACTTTTTTCACGTAGGATGGCCATTCTGTGTGTTTGGCGTGACAGTACGCCCGGAATATCCTACCAATCTCTCTCATCACCCGTTCTGCTTGGTTCGACTGAGGATGGTACACTGCCGTATGCTTGGGTATGATGCCTTCCCATCCAAGCGTCTGCCGCCACTTGCCGCTTATAAACTGTGGACCATGGTCAGATAATATAATTTTCGGCTTTCCCACATTAAGCATATAATCTTTTACTATTCTCTCACTAAGTACTTTACTAGTTGCCCTCTTAATACTATATAACTTTACAAATTTTGAAAAAGTGTCTAAAACTACAAATACATATACCACACCCCCTCTACCTCTGGGTAACGGTCCATATAAATCAACCGCAACTAGATCAAAAGGCTTATCCACTTTTATATAATTCATCTCTCCTTCCACTCTATAATTCACCACTTTCGATTTTTGACATAAATCACACACTCTCAACACTTTTCTCACTCTCCTCTCCATATTCTTAAATATACATGATTCTTTCAAAACATTTGCACACTTTCTCGCACCAAAATGACCATACCTTATATGACAATCCCAAATAATTTTATCTATTAACCCATCAGGTATAACTAACCTCCAATCACGCTCCCCACCATCTACTTTTTTAAACAAAATGCCTTGATATATTTGAAATCGCTCATTATATTCAGATCCCTCTACGTCTGTTTCTAAACTAACAATTATTTTACCCAGTTTGCTATCAGATCTTTGCAAGTTTTTAATGTCATTTAATTCCTCACCAAAAATCCTATCTTCTCTAGTTAACCTAAAAATTTCTATTTCTTTAAGGTCCCTACCAGTCTTATTATCTATAACATCTATTCTAGAAAGTGTATCTGGTACCTTATTATCTGACCCCTTTATGTACTCCCATGAAAAGTTATATTCCTGTAAGGCTAATACCCACCTGGTTAATCGGCTGTGTGTTAGCTTACATGAATTCAGAAATGACAGTGCCTTGTGGTCCGTCCGGATTATCGTAGTATTCCCTAAGATGTAGGTGCGGAATTTACCCACGGCGAACACAATGCTCAGAAGTTCCTTTTCTGTTGTCGTGTAATTCTTTTCCGCCGATAACAGCGATCTACTGGCGAAGGCGATCGTTAGGTGTTCCTTGTCGCAGCTCTCTTGGTATAACTCAGCACCTAGCGCTACATTGCTGGCGTCGGTCTGCAAATAAAAGATCTTATTAAAATCGGGATGATTCATCATTATCATGTGACTGAACTTTCTCTTAATTTCATTAAACGCAGCTCGTTCCGCATCGCCCCATCTCCACTGTTTATTCTTCTGCAGGACAGCACTCAGTTTGGATGTGGTGTGTGCGTAGTTCTCCTGAAATTTCCTGTAAAAATTGCATAAGCCTAAAAAACTCTGTAGTTGCTTAATGTTTTTAGGTTCAGGGAATCGCATTATTGCTTCGACTTTGTCAGGGTTGGCTAATATCCCCTCTTGTGTAATAATAAATCCTAAAAAGTGTATCTCTGTCTGCAGAAACTTAGACTTGTCCCAATTCACTGTTAAACCCCCTACTTGTAGCTTATCTAATACATATTCCATGTGTTCTAAATGTTCAGTGAATGTTCTAGAGGCTATCAAAATATCATCGACATACACAGTTAAAAAGTCTAAGTCCTTAGGTTGTAAAATATTATCTAAACATTTGATAAAACTAGCAACACTGGTGTTTAATCCAAAAGGTAAGCGTTTAAACTGGTAATTCTTACCGTTAAAAAGAAAAGCTGTATATTTCCTACTCTCTGTTGCTAATGGTACCTGCCAGTATCCAGCGGTCAGGTCTAAAGACGTCATGTATTTGACTCCGCTAAACTTTTGTAAAATCTCATTTATGGGTTCTGGAGATTCTCTGTCCGGTATAATAATCTGATTGATTTTTCTAGCATCTAAACATAACCTTACCTTGCCATCCTTCTTTATCACTACCACCAAAGGGTTTGAATAAGGTGATACTGAGCGTTCAATTATGCCTCCTTGCATCATCCGGTCTAATTCCTCCTGTACAGCCCTCCTCTTCGAAAACGGCACCGAGTAGCTTCTCTGCATGTATGGTGCGTGGTCCCGAACTTTCAACTCACAGATATAGTCCTTCGCTTTCCCTGGTGATTCATCAAACACCCCTCTGTACTGCTCCACAACTGCCCACAGCTCCTCTCGCTGAGTACTTCCTACAACTGTATTTTCATTGAAAAATTGATCGGCTCTATTTGCCCACACACTCTCATTACGCTCATACACCTCTCTCTCCTCATTTTCTACACCATCACTCTCTAGACATATATTTATTTTAGTTTCTATCTCTCTATCACTTATCTGTTTATGTAACATTTTTATTCCAGTGACTTTATTTTCATTTACTACTTTCTTAAACTCTATTCTGACTGGTTTATTCCCCTTCTCAAATTTTACTATTTGTTTATTAAAATCTATTACTGCTCCGTTTCTTTCCAAAAAATCATTTCCCAATATTACATCTAGACTTAACCCTTTAACTACTAGGAAAGTGTTTTCAAATTCTACTTCATTTATTAAAATATTTAATTGTACTTGTCTGGTTATTCTTTTACTTCTCACCCCAGTTACCCCCACTACAGTGACCCCTGCAACTGGTAATGACGGTATATTCTTGTTTAACTCCTTTAATTCACCCATGACATTTTCAGAAATCACTGATATCTCGCTACCGGTATCAATTAAAGTTTTATAATTCTTACCTTCAATGTTAATCGTCACCTCAGTCAATCCTGTTCTGCGTTCCACCACCTTGTTCTCCTCTTCTTCTAACAACTCTTTTGCCATATCCACCTTGATGACGTTGTTTGTGTATTCGTTAATTACTTGGACCCGGTCCTCCGTTGACAATGGTTGGGCCCACTTCCCCATTGTCTTCCTCAGTTTTCCGTGGATGGACCTGCCACAGCTTGATGATTTCCTCCTCGACTTCTATTGTGATTTCCTCCTCCTCGAGGCGCTCCTCTATAAAATTCTCCTCCTCTCGACTGTTGATTTGGTGGTGGGTTTGTCCTCTCATTTCTGGCGCACTCCCTGGTTCGATGACATCTAAAACAATTCGTCCTATTAGCATAGTTATCAATTTCACAGGCTCTACACCTCCAACTCTCGCCCCTATTATCAAAACTTCCTCCCCGCGCTCCTCTATGAAAATTCTGTGTACCCCTGTTATGATGGAAATTATTATTATTATTATTATGGTGTGGTACTACTGGTGTGTTCGGACGTCGTCCCATATCGCGTTCCCCTATATTCTGTAATACATCTAACATGTTTTCTAACTCGCTTATATTGGTAATCTCTCTAGTCATTAAAGTTATTTGCACCTCTCTGGGCAGGTGTTTGCTAATATGTCGTACAAATGATCGGAATGGCAACGGCGGTTCTAAATACTTTGCTTCGTTATAAATGGTCATCACATATATGGTTAGGTGGTTATTAATCCTACCAAAATTCCCATTACCCATTATTTTACTTCTTAGTATTTCTTGGTCTTCTTCTGACCAATATTTATTGCGAAAAGCTATCTCAAAATCTTCATAACTTTCCCATTCGGTATGGTGTACTTCCGACCATATCTCGGCACTACCTTTGAAACATTTGATAATCTTCAGCAACTTAACCTCCCAGCTACTATTATTAAACCGATTAAATTCCCTAACCCTATTTAAAAATTGCATTGGGTGTACTCTACGATTGTCACAATTGAAAGTTTCTAATTCTACCTCATTATTTGTGTCTCGTGTCATAAATATGCGCTCAGTAACATTGTTTACATTTTGATTTTTCACTAAACTTAATTCATCTCGCATATTACTAATATTTTGTTCAAGTGAATACAATTTTTTATCATTACTACATTCAGACTGTACATTATTTTTTGCTATTACTTCAATAGATTCATTTACTGCTTGTATCTCTGTCTTATAATTACTTTCAATTTCATTTATTTTAGAGGCTATCTTATTTTGGTGTTCATCAATATTCTGACTAAATTTTTCAACTGTCATTACTACACTACTCAACTTACATTCAGTTTCAATATTACATTTAATAATTTTAGATTCTATGTCATTGTTATACTCATTCATTGAATTTATTAATATTTCATTGTTTTCATTGATTTGCTTCTCAACTCTGTCTATCTGGCTATCTATTGTATTAAATTTAATATCTATCTTTTGTATTGAATCATCTAACTTAGTCTCTACTTGGTTGACTCTATTTGTAAATTCTACTTTGGTATTTTCACAATGTTTGTTAATTTCTTGTATCTCACTTTTCAACTCGTCAAATTTCTCATTCTGTATATCTAATTTCTTATTTATACTACTTTTGAACTCTTGCATCTCGTTTTTGTGTTCGTCTAACTTTACATCAAATTTATTGAGCATTTCGTTTTTTTTGTTCATCTAATTTGTTATTGAAATCACTAGTGTTCATGTCAAATTTATTCAACAATAACTGCATCATACTCATCATTTCACTATTACTTTCTCTCTTAATTAAGGCCGGCGTTGACTGACTCGTCACACCTTCCATTATTTTCGATTCGGTCAGCTGACTTTCTAAATTATTATCACTCGTTTGAACTCCCGAATCGCTACTAAACTGACTGTCAGATAAGCTGACAGTACTATTATCTGCCATTTTTCTTAAAAATTTTATATATATTTCTTAGCAAAATATTATTTTGTCATACATAATTATTATTGAGAAAAGAAAAAAATGTTCTGCTCACTCATACTACAAAACATGACATAACCTTATTCTATACGTCTATTTTACGTATGCAAAAAAAAATTTATTTTACCTTAAACAACCATTCTGCTTTCCCAGTGGGCCTATATTTATATAATATTATTATATAAATCGTCCCTGTTCGGGCGCCACTGATACTGTATTAAACAAACTGATATTTGATAAACCTAAGGGATTTGGTTATTTAATTCAATTATTTACTAAATAGCTCCTTCGAGCGCCATCTTTATTGCCAACTGTGAATATTTACCCGGGTTCGGTTCAGCGGACCAGGAAATGCAGAACTGGCTATTTAAGAAAATACAATTGACTTACCATGACAAGTATTTTAATTCATTTTCATATTAAAATATGGTTTTATAAAAGAAAACATGAAAATATAGCACGTAACCTAATTGCAAATGTTATATAGAAAAATGTTCCCCTTCCCTTCTACTTTTGCGATCTTATAGAAAAACAATAACATTTATTATGCATGATTAGAAATAAACCCATATTGTAAACTTAGAATTAGTTTAAAAAAAAACGGAAACCAGCACTTCATAATATTTGATAATATAATTAAACTAAAACCCCACACTCGCTCACATACTACCCCAGAATTACGTTATATCTTTTTTTTTTTTTTCAACTTCATAAGGTATGAAAAAGCCGGCATTTTAATTATTATTAATATTTTAAATGTCTACTTTCCTTTTGATGCCTAGAAGTCCGACACCTGGGTGTCTCCTCATGGCGTACACTAGTTGCTGTTTTATAGGTCGCACTTTGATTTTTTACGGCCGAACGGTCAATTTACTGCAATTACGTTAATTATGGATGATTATTGGCCAAAAAAAACTGTTTGTATTTTACATATATATATATAAATTCACATTTTTTATTGTATGCGGGCCCGCACTTAGTATAGCTACCACTCGCGAGTGGTGATGAGATGTTACTGGGAAGATTTTCAGGCGCTACTTTGTGAAGCGGCTGTTGTTCGTTCAATTCTTATTGGTTTACAGTTTGTATCCTTGCGCCAGTGGACTGTTTTGGGCTTGTTGACAACACTGGTGACACACATCATTATATAATTTGCTGACGCAACACATCGCCTGACACGATTATGTCATTTGTTGTTACATAACGTGTTTACGTTTTCCGGGTTCGTCATTGTCCTTGAACAGACTTTGGTACAGTTATTAAACTGTCCACACAATATTAAACAATTCTCACAGTCAATGCTGCCACTTTGCGATCGCTTCCACATAACAAATTTACCTCTCGGTCACAAAATTTTCCTATCACTCAACAAGTTATTTATTATTTATAAAAAAAATACAAATTCTGTTATTACCCCAGGTATGCCCAAAAATGCCCCGCTACAGAAGTATCAGATAGCTGCGAATGGTCACAAGCTGGATCCATCAGATGCTTTTTTGTTTGAACATGCTGTTTTACTAGTTTGACAGTTATGATCAAATAAAGTACACATGGTTTCGTCTTAGAGGTGTCTCCTTATTTGAAGTGAATCTTTTTTTTTCCAGTGAGCCATGTCTTCAGGTTTGGGAACAGGGAAAGTCACTGAGCATTAAATCTGGTGAGTGGTGCTTGTGGCGGTAATTCTGGTGAAGCTTTGTTGTCTGAAATTGACAGTGTGAATAGGTGCAGTGGTTTGATGGTAAAGCCTTTTTTCTGTGCTAAATGCAGATGTTTTGCCTTAATGGCTTCATTTGGTCGATACAGCAGTGCTGCTTAATACCCTTCACCGATGTTTTTGTCTTTCCTAAATTGTCTATAAGCACCACTGCTTGTGAATTCCAAAGACAGGTGCCATCACTTTTCTGGCTGGTGGAACAGTTTATGCTTCTTTGAAGCACTTCTACCCATGTCTACCTATTGTCTGGAATGTGTGTTTTGTCATAAATTGTCACAGAAACCCTGTTGGATTGTGTTTAAACATGTCCAAGCTCTCTTTAGAAAAAATTCATTTGAATGTGCTGATAGACCACATTTGAATTCAGGATCCCATTTCTTCAATTGAAGACGATGATGAAGTCTTCCAGAATGGAACCCAACTTTTTTTTACATATCCGTTAGTATTAAACGTTTGTATTAAAGTATTTTATGACTGTGCAAAATTCAGTTTTGTCAGTTTTTCAAAAAGACTCTTGTGACTTCACAAAATATCATCTGCACTTTAAGAAAAGTAATCTTGCAATTTCTCTCGACCAAGTTTGACTGTCTTTTCTTTGCAGCCAAATCGCGCATCCTCTTCAATAAAATAAGTTGAGTTGGACAGCCTTCTTTCTGTTTTTCATACCATTCCATGGCTGTGCTTAATGCTGTAAACACTGTTTCATGACTTGAGCCATTTTGTTTTTCTTCAGACTCCTCTTCACTTCCTTCATCATCTGATAGGCCTTCTTGGTTTTCTTGAACTTTTGGTATGATTTCATCATCATTCATAATTTGGTATCCAGCATTATTATCATTAGTTAATCAAGTTTCAGCATCCTCCTTGTCACATTCTGAAAATCCTGGGATTTTGGGATTTTTGGAAACACATCCACAATTTCCTGCAGATCGTCATCACCATTGAGGGGTTAATGTAGTTCACATTCTTGTTGCTCTTCAAGTGGTACCAACTTGTTCTAGGCCTTTTTCAAGTTCCCCTGGGTAAGCATGTTCCACGAAACTGCTATCATATATAACAGCAGTCTTTGGGACTCAGCTATTTTGAAAATGATAGCGTTATTGTTTCTTCTTCCTCGGTTAAAAGCAGCCTATGCAGGACTTCCTTTTTATACATACGTTTAAGCTTCTATATGATACCCTGATCTATAGGATGTACTAGTGTAGTTATATTTGGAGGCAGAAATATGACTGAGAAATTTTCGTCTACAGCATCAGTGCCTCTGCCACTGGATGTGATGGTGCATTGCCATTATGAGCAAGACTTTCCCACTTTGCTCACTTATTTTCTCTAAACGACTTCACATTTGGAATCATTTTTATATCTAAGAACAAACCACATGTCATCCATGCACTCTTCTGCACTTTGTGTGAAAGTGGGAGGCAATTCACATTTTTAAAACATCTGGGACGTTTTGATTTTCCAATCATCAAAAGAGGTAAAGCATGGGTCCCACTGGCATTTTCAGTAACAAATGCCAGTTACTCGCTCCTTACTAACTTTAAAACCCGGTGCCTTAGTCTCTCGCTTTGAAGCTAGTGATTTACTAGGCAGATCCTTCAAATTCAATCCGGTCTCATCAGTGTTATATACATCACTACGTGCATAACCGTTCTTTAAAACATCAGAAAAAGTTTATTTGAATTTTTCAGCTCTTTGTGTGTCACCTGCCAGCGACTCCCCTTGAACCTGTAGCTCACGTATAGCATGGTGAGTTTAAAGTTCTTAAGCCAGCCAGTACTAGCCTTAAAATTATTGGGACCGCATAGCTTTTTATTCATATCCAAAGCCTTTTCGCATAGCAACGGCTCAGATATTGGTTTCCCCTTGCTCCTCCACTAAACAAACCATAAAAACGTGGTGTTTTCTAATTTTTCATCTTTAGGTTTTTTCTTTGTTTTTCATTTCTTTGAGCCTTTCTCACTGTCTAGTTTAGAGGCAAATTTTAAGATAGATTCTTTTATTCTTAATATCAGAGATTGTAGCTTTGATAGCTTTGCCTATCTCAGATACTTCAAGGGAGGAGCCTGACTCACTTTTCTGTAGTCTTTAGATTGTTTCTAACTTCTTTTCTATTGTTAACACATTTCGGCTTCTCTTACATGTACTACTACTACTCTCCAGCGCTACAGCCCATGGTGAGCCTTGGCCTCCGCTACGACCCGTCTCCACTCATCTCTGTCCACTGCCTTCAGTCTCCAGTTCCTAATGCCCATCTTTCTTAGATCTTCTTCCACATCCTGCTGCCATCTTCTTCGAGGCCTTCCTCTTCTTCTTTTGCACAATATCGTTCCACTTAATATAGTTTTGGGCATCCTCGTAACATTCATACGGAATACGTGTCCCAGCCATCTAATTCTAGCTGATTTTATGTGTCTCACCAGGTCTTGTCCACCAATCAACTCATTTATTTCACCGTTATTTCGGATCCTATACATATTCCCTTCCTTCACCGGTCCAAATATCTGTCTCAAAATTCTTCTTTCAAAAATTCTTAGTGCACTTATATCCTTATTTACGAGAGTCCATGTCTCGGATGCATAAGTAACAACAGGTCTGATCAGTGTTTTATATAACATCAATTTGGTTCTTGGAGTTAGAAGCTTTGATTTCAGTAATGATTGGTTTGCATAGTAGGCTCTATTGCCGGTTATGATTCTATTTACTATTTCGCTGCTCACTCGGTTTTCATTATTCAGAATAACACCTACTAGGTACTTAAATTCTGTAACTCCTTGGAAACAGTAATGGCCTGTGTGAAGGTCTGGCAGTTCTCTATTTTCCTTCGCAGACACTTTCATGTATTTTGTTTTAGCCTCATTGACTTCCAAACCAATCCTGCTCACTTCCCTCTCTATTTCAATAAAGGTGTCTTTTAATACATTTTTGTTCCTGGCTACCAGCACAATATCATCCGCATTTGCTCCTAGTTGCCTCGTCCTTTTGAAGATGTGTCCTCTGAAGTCTATCTTGTTTATAGCATAGTGTAGTGCCAAGTTAAAGAGGGTCGCAGATAATGCATCACCCTGCTTTACTCCAGTACCAACCGTAAAATCTCGGCTTTTGTTTCTTCCCAGAACTACTTTTCCCCTGAAATCGTTCAGACTGAGCAGTACCAGTCTCACAATCTTTTGAGGTACTCCCAATTCTTCCAATGCTATTCGCAACATTATTCGATTTACACTATCAAAGGCTTGCCTGAAATCTATAAACAGTATATGGATGTCAATACCATATTCGAAACATCTTTCGAGTGACTGCCTCATGACGAAAATTTGATCGACTGTGCTCCGGTCGGCTCTAAATCCACTTTGATGTTCACTTAGGATTTCCTCTGCATATACATTTAGCCTATCAAGGAGAATCATGGACAATATCTTATAGACACAGCTTAGCAGTGTTATGCCCCTATAATTGCTGCATACAGTTTTATCTCCTTTTTTAAAAACTGGGCATATTACTCCAGTCTTCCAGTCATTTGGCATTGTCTCTTCCTCCCATACACTACATACTATATCATGAATTTGTGCAGTTAGTGCTCCACCGCCTTTTTTGATCAGTTCAGGGCTAAGCTGATCTTCGCCAGGCGCTTTCCCGTTCTTTAGTCGATTAATTGCTCTTCTCACTTCCTCAACTGAGGGAGTTTCTACATATGGTTCTGGACCTATTCTTACATTCTCTTCTACAGTCTCCATTGTGTCAGGCTTACATGTAGACGCCATATTTATAAGTTAATAAAGTACGATAGCACTTATAACAATTAATTACTATAGCTCACTCACTACATATCATAATACACAACGCAATAGCAGATACACAGACAACAGCAACTAGCCAACACAAAGGCTGTTGAGCGACTGAACTGGAAAAATGGCCGACGGGGTGGCAAACTGTTGTCTGTAAGTCAATTACGGACACTTTCAAACTTTTTCATCTTATATATTTATTTATTTTTTTCTTAAAAATTTCAGCGTTCAGATAACTGACATTTGGATAATTGGTACTCTACTGTACAGCTGTTTTAAGTGCTATGGTATGGCATGTGATGGATTGAACTTGCGAATAGTATTTCCATGGATACTACTGGTGTTATCGAGAAATTAAAGAAAATGTTGTATGTCCTTTAATTGTAAACAGTGTCATGTATTTGTTTATGCACAGTTCAATAAATATAATTAAAACATTACACACATCCGAATTTCCTGCTGTTACTTACCAGAATTTGTTACAAACACATTTCTGTGTTGTAGTTTCCAGTGTCTGCAGTTGAGACATTAAAAATTATGGCTTTCAAACTACCAAACTACCAGCACCTATCCCATCATATGTTTATCGATACAAAAAGGAAATAATTGTTTGGAAATGAGTGGTTCATATTATCTTGTGGATATCTTGTAATCCTTGATAATAGGGATCTGTTCTCTAAATATCCTTTCATTTTAAATAAGGCGAAACAAAATTTGATTGTAATTCAGTTTGTTTTATTGTAACACTCTGGCCTACAATTAGTTTTTTTTTTGAAGGAAACTAATTTTGCTTGAAGTTTGTGTTTTCTCTGATTATGGGTAGCAGCTAGATAAGCATTGGATACTTCTTATGTGTTGTGTAATTGATAACAGTGTGATGAGTCATGTGGATGTCAAAGTCTCCAGACTTGTTTTTGGACTAATCTGGGATTTGGTCTTTTTTGTCTCTTAAACTATCCCTTTAATTTTCTCCCTCATTTGTAGTATGCAATAAGGTGTCAGTGATAGCCAAGTTATTGCAATAATACATTTTAAAACACGTTCATTTGGACACATTCCATCAGCTGTTGCTTCTCACAAACATTAAAAATTATTTCCTGTGCTGATTATGAATTTTCCTGTTTTTGCCAGTTGAGCTTGCAAGAGAAGTATAGAAGAAAAATTGTGTTAACGGCTGACAACACAAACAGTTATGCAGACATTAATGGTAGAATTAAAATGACAAAGAAGTGAATTTAACTACAAAATTAAATAATGATTGAAATGAATTAATTTTTAAAATTTTGATATAAAATAATGATAAATAAATGATATTTATTTTAAATTATAAATACAGTAAACCTTGATATAACGCTCTTTTGTGGACCGGCCAAAAAGTGCTTTATATCGAGGGTCGCTTTATATAAAGGTTCCAAGTTTAACTATTTAATTTGCCTGGACCGTGAAAAATGAGCGTTACCATCAAGGGTTGCGTTATATCGCAGGGGTGTTATATCGAGGTTCCACTGTAATAACATAATGATATAGTTAACAACAAATAGAGATGATAGTAGCTGAAGCAAGATTGGATAACAAATAACATTTTGCATAACAACAAAACTTACAAGAACAAAACTAAAATGTGACGCACGTGTTGGCAACTCCTCTTGTCTAGATCTGTGTAACAGCTGATTCTTAACTCCCTTTCTGGTGCTCAGAATTTCAAAGTGAACTTGTCCATGCATAAACTGATTTCTGCACATATGCGTTTAGCTTTTAATAGTACTATACAATAGGTGTATATTTGTCAATTCATTTTTTTTAACACATTGAACATACTTGACAGTGTCATTGAAGATACCACCAGTATGCTTAGGTATATAGGGATATAGTTGGTTGTTTGTAATATTTCATTTTTTAAATTTTATTGTAAAGGTTTTAAGCAACATTCAGTGGTCAATAAGTGTTCTTAAATTTATGAGACGAAAATTGATTCTTCCTATTAAATCTAGCACTTGAAACTACAGTTTGTTCTGTGGTCAAAAGTCCACTGTGGTTTTAGGTTCAGCTGTTTAGGTTTGTTGGACAATGTTTGTGCATACTGGTTTTGTTGAAAAATCATGTAGGCATTTAGTTCTTCATGTGATATGGATTAATAACATACAAGAAATTGCTAGATCAGTGTTTGTTAACATAAATGGGAAATGAAAGCTATTAATGTTTTCAGTAATATTTATTTATCATAATCTCTTTGAATGTGTCAAAATCTGATTTGACTTCGTGTTTTTTTTTCTATAGAAACAATAGAAATAATAGAATGTTTTCAGAGCTTTGTTTTTGCTATATTTTAAACAGTAAACTGTATTTTGTATTGTGTGATTGTAAAGTATTAGGTTGAACTATTACACCCCAGTACCTCAAAATTGGTACATAAAATTTATTACTGTTAACATAAAAGGGTCATCCAGAAAGTAAATAATGTTTTTTATTATTAACAATTCAAAAGAAGTTTTTATTAAACAAACTTTATTTGACATGTAAAGAAAGACTTTATGCTACTTTTTACGAAGTCTCCACACAAATTCAAACACTTATAGCATAGTACAAGGTTTTATATTCCCCTGCTTTACTCTGCTGCTGCCAAGTTGTTGACCCAATCAGCAACAGCTTCTTTCAGTTTGTCATCATTTTCAAAGTGACTAGCACCTTAAGTTTATTTACCTTAAGAAACATGAAAATTAGTACGATCTAAGTCACGGCTGTATGGTGGATATTGGTTAACTATTCAGCAAAAAGTTGTAGCTGTTATTCAGCTGAGCATGGATGAATGCTGTTGTGAGTAAAAACAATTCTGTTATATCACAAGCTGCGTTGTTTGTTCTATATGACACATTAGAGCTTGTGAAACATTTGACAGTAGGCCTCTTGAGTTTATTGTCTTCTCTTGGCATAAAATCAGTCAAAACGATACACTTTCAGTCACCATCACTTTCCATGTGCCGAGTGACTGTATTTTTGTGTTTTTGATGGAGAAGAGGAATAATGCCATTCTGCTGACTGGCACTTGGTTTTGTGTGAGACCCATGTATCGTCACTAGTCATGATGTGGTTTACAAATTTGTCCCCAGCTACGTTGTACTGAATAAGGAAAGTCAAGGCAGCTTCTGTTCTTTTTTTCTTGTGTTCCTCAGACAGAATTCGAGGCACGCATTTGGTACAAATTTGTTTGTATGCAAGATGATCTGTAACAGTTTCAAAAGAAAGCCCCTTGAAAGTTCAGGATTAAAATGTGCAAACTAAAGGTGAAACATCTGTTATCACAAATTTGTTTGTCAATTTTTGTTTTGAGCACTTCACTGACAAGACAGTGTTTACTAGACCTTTTTTCATGGTGAACGTTTGACCTTACTGTATTAAACATGATGCACCATTTTCTTAAAGATCCTTCTTTCATAATGTTATCACCATGTATCAAGTGTATTTGTCTGTGAATTTCGTTCGGGTGAAACATTTTTGTATTCAAAAAGCATATCATACAGCAGACCTCATACTATGCAGAATTTTAGATTTTGTCACACATTTTAAGAGCATACAAAAAATAGACAAATGTCTGCAATCACTTGCTGCATGTCTGAGACTGAGCTAGTAGAAGGGAAAGTTCAGTGGCGGGGAGGACGTATGTTATCCGCCAAGGTTAAACATTCTTTACTTTCTGGGTGACCTCAGAATATAATGAATTTTTAAAAAATAGTTTCATTACAAAAATAAGTTTATATATATATATATATATATATATATATTACATTTAATATTTATACATAAATTTACCTCAAGATGTTATTTTTCTATTTGGAACATGTTTCGGGTACTATCTTGTACCCATCCTCAGCCTTCCGTTTTTTTTGTCTCTAACAGACAAAAAAACCGGAAGGCTGAGGATGGGTACAAGATAGTACCCGAAACATGTTCCAAATAGAAAAATAACGTCTTGAGGTAAATTTATGTATAAATATTAAATGTATTATATACATCAAGAAACGGACTGTAGCAGAAAGTGATTGAAATATATATATATATATATAAGGGTTGCTACAGCTAGTGCCGTCTCCCTTCCTTCAACCTGGCTTTCCAATTCTCCCGATGTTCCCATTGCCCTTCCTCAAGTCCTCTACGTTGCATAGATTCATCCACTTCGTCCCTCCAAGATCTTCTCGGTCTTCCCCTTTTTCTCCTTCCTAATGGACTCCATTCCGTCACTTTGTTGATCCACCTATTTTGGGTTCTCTGGACATGACTGTACCACACCAATCTTTTTCTTCGATGTAGTCAATTACACTTCTATCCGTTTCCATTCTTCTTCTGATCTCCTCGTTTGTTATTCGTCTGCTCTCGTATTCCACAGCACCTCCTCCAATATTCCATCTCCGTTGCAAGAATCTTTCTTTCATTCTTTTTGTTAATAACCCATACTTCCGCTGCATAAAAAAAAATTATCACTAATAAAACTAGGTCAGTTAAAGAAAAATTGTTGATTAGGGCAACTATTAGGTGATAATAATTATACTTGTGATGTTATTTATTATTATGTTGTAATTGTGATTTTATTCTTTTCTGTTATTCCAGAATATTTTTCAAAAATCTGTGATTAAAATTGAGAAATTGATTTTTGTGTTAGGTGTTCCACTTTTTGATTTTTCTGGAATCAAGTTAGATACCAACGATAGACATATCTTGCATCATTGTATATACCAACTTCATAAATTGAGCAAAATGTTAAGACTGGTTCTTGATAAATACAGGAAGTTCCTATTACAAGGTTAGTATAGCATTGTAGTTTTCTTATGATATATCAGTGTGTGTGTGTGTGCGCGCGCGTGTGTGCGCATACAAGTGTAACTATTGGTCCTGTAGGCTTTTACAGGGGGCATCAATTGTGTTAATATTTTGACTACTCACGGGGCTATTAGGATGTGGTCTGATGCTGCTGCTTAAAACAGACATTTTGGTCCCACCGTTGGAGGCCATCTTCAGTGTTACGATTTGTAAGGCAACTGGTACACTGTTCACCAGTTGCCTTTCAAGTCATAACACTGAAGATGGCCTCCAATTCATCAGCGGCGCAACAACCCATTACTGAGTCAAGGCCTCCTTTAACAGCCTCCGCCATTGTCCCGGTCAAGTGCAGTTGCTCTCCAGTTCCGGGTCCCTAGGATGTGGCGCGCATCATAGCTCACACCGTCTTCCCAATGTAGTTTGGGTCTACCAACTCTCCTGGTGCCATAGATCTGTTCCGTGAGTGCCTTTCTTGGTATGTAACGGTACGGAATTGTGAGCCACCCCAGTTTAATTTCATATTAATTCAAATATCATTTTAAGCACTTTCCAAATTGCCAGGCTTTCACCTGTAAGGAGCCTCCAGTACAGCAATGCAACATACATACAGTCAGCCAAAACAATTGCCAGACGCATTGCGTAACCGCCAGCAACAGCCTTGTGACACAGTCTCCAGTCTGCTGTGTGTCATCAGAGAGAGTGGTAATAAGCAGCATACAGTGCAGATAAAAATTACATAGTGGCCTCGGGCATAAGATAGGCCTAGATTAATTGGGCCTATCTATTTAAACAACTCAAAAACAGTATAACGTGCGGCCAGCCTACAACAATTTCTAAGTGCGAATAAAATTACGTCGGCCGACTTAATCATAATGTATAATGTGGAACCTTAATGTATAAAACAGTAAGGGCTTTTAACCACAAACAGTAAACGTGTTAAACGAGTACCGGAGTGCGTGAGATCGAAGCAAGTATTCAACACCAGTTCGCGCAACTAACCCTAGGAGTACGCTGCGTATGGGTAACTAGAAACATTCAATATGCATATTAAAACCAATGCCAACTAACTGGTGATTATTCGTTATAAAAGGAAAACATATAACACCAATACTTTGTATGATAGAGTTTTCTCAGGGGCGGAGTTTATTTAAAGATCAATGTAACAGAATGAGTGTGCGTGTGCTAAGATAGAGGTTATCCACTGGTTCATTTTCAATGTTTTAATTATTTAACAATATCACTTATAATATTAACCAAAATAAAACTCAATAGAGATAAGAAATAATTTCAACCAGTTGTACTATCGTGGAAAGATTGTAATAACATAAAAGATAGGCGAAATTTTGATAAATAAAAATAAGTATGTGTCTTAGACAGTATCACATGTGTTAACGTAATTATTGAACATATCAAATCCAAGTAATCCTTTCTGCAGCTGTTTTCGTCTGAAAGACTTTGGAATAAAAACCCGAAGGTAAGAGATAAATATAATTATAATTTTGTAATTGATTCGTAGAGTTTCATTGGCGCCCGAACAGGGACGGCGAATATAATTTGTGGTTATATTCGCCAGACCTAATTAAGCTGCAGAACGGGTTATTTGGAAGTGAGGGCGTGGTTAAATAAATTAATTTCATAATGGAGAAAATAAATGAAATTGATGTAGTTGTCGGCAGTGAGGCCGAAAATAAATCGATGTATGAAAACACGTCAACTGAGTCGGCCAATAAAGGCGATTCAGGTATTCAAACAGAGTCACTGTTAACGAGTGAAAGTAATGTAGACGAATCGAAAATCATGAATGAAGTTGCAATTCATTCAACACCTATTGTAGTAAATCAAAGTAAGAAGTCCGATGAGGACAATATGTTAACACGATTGTATAATATGATGTATAGTAATTTCAGTGAACTAAGAGGGGATATTAATATTAAATTCGATGAACAGAATAGTAAATTTGATATTATAAATAGTCGTTTTGATGTAAGTGATGTTAAGTTCCATGAGTTAAAGGGCGATATAAATAATATTGACCAAAAATTTGATAAGCGTTTATATGATATGAAACAACAGAGTGTCAAGTTAGAAGACAATATTAATAAACGTTTAAATGAGACGAATGAATGTTTTAATACTATTAAAGAACAAATAATAGAGTCAATAGGAGAACAGATTAAAAGTAATAGTAATAATGACAATAAAAAAGTAACTAGTGAGAAAAATAATGTTGAAAATGAGAATATAATTAAAAATGTGGTAGTAGAGAGCAAGATAACAAATAGTAACAATGATATTGAAAATGGTATTGTAATTGAAAAGGTGGTATCAGAAAGTGATACGTTGAAAATAGATAGTGAAACAGTGAGTGAGAGTGAGAAAATGATAAGTTGTAATGAAGTAATAATTAGTGTTGTTGAATTGGAAAAAGAATGGAAAGAAAGAGTAGATGAATGTGTAGGGCAGAGAGTAAATTTTCCCCTTATTTGTGATGAACCAGAGTGTTCAAAAGTGTTATTTTTGGGCAAGAGACCCTTATTAATGAAAGATTTGAGTTGTTTAATTTTGTTGAATAATTTTGTACCCTCTGCATGGAATGAGAGAGAAAGTGTGATATGGCATTATGATGAGAGAGATTTAAATGGAGAATTATGTATTGACAAAGAGATAGAATTATATAAACTAATGAGAAATTATAATGAGTTGAGAGAGATGTTAGAGACGAAGTACTTACTTGTTAAAATAGAGAATGAAGATTGTTTTGATGATACATGTTTAAACGATAATAATTTACCTTATGATGAAAAAATAACTGACTTGATAATGAACATTACTGATGGAGACTTAACCGATGTACTCAATGTTGACCTGGTATACGATTATTATGGTAAAATGAATAAACAGAAATTGTATGGTTACAAAAAACAAGATAACCGTATACGGAATGTAAATAAAATTCAAAATTGTCATTTGAAACCCCGATTAATTTTTGACGATGGAGGTTGAAATTCATAAACGAACAATTTAAATATGTCAATATATGGTAATGACCTAGCTGAATTTTGATATTGAAGTGCGATACAACTGAATAATTATTGTTGAAGAGTTGTAAATACATGGGTAGTGAAAGTAATTGTATGTATTATAAAATGTTGAATTGTTTGTATGAAATAATATTGTTGTTAAATGTTTCAGAGGTTACGTGGAGATATTGGTGTGTGTGTGTGTGGTGTGTATTTTGTGTTCAGGTCAATAAGTGGATAATGTATTGTAAGTATAAAGTTTATAATACCAGTCAGATGGAATAAAACGCTTACAGGTGTGAAAAGAGTTGTATAACACAACAGTATAATAAATGACTTGTAATAATGTTATTAAAATAATTGAAAGGTGAATTAAAATTATATTTGGTTCGAATTGCAACAAATAGACTTTGACAAATATGTTAACAAGAAGAATTATAGAAATGAAAATTTTGCAGGAAGTATATATGCCAGTACATGATGTAACCAGAATGTTTATACTATGTGAGTCTTGCAGACTAGTGTTTATATAAACAGGTGTGGTATGTTGAGACTAATGTCTGGAGTCACGCTTGGTGACAATAACAAAAAATGTTGTAGTCTGCTGAATCAGTATCTTGAGTAAAAGCTTATTGTGATAGAAAAGAATTGAAATTAAATTTTTACAGACCAAATAACAATGAGGCAATTACTGTAACTTTTGCGATTAATTGAATTAATTAAAGTAAATTAAATACAATTAAATTAATTTAGTAATAAATTTAACAGAAACGATGATTTTTAAACAATAAACTTAACTTTATTTTCATTTAAATTCAAATTGGAATTATAAATTAAATGCTAATTGATGTCAATAAGGATTAAAACATTTATTTAACACTGACAACTGATGGAAAATGTTCAGGATGAGATAGTGTCTGGAAAATAAGATGTGTATATTACTGTCCAAGTAACTTGTATCAATGCTAATCTAGATTTTATATTTTAACTGTAGATTCCCCACCTAAGTGCGGTCATGACCTCACCGGACCATGACCGTGAAAGTAGTTAATTGTGGCAAATCATAAATTTTACTTGATATAACCGGCTTGTGGTTTGTTTTATTTTGTTAACCCGGTGGTTTGTTATATTTAGTAGGGGGGTTATTTTTTGGGGAATCTACTAAATTTTGGAACAGGTCTACTTTCACCCAGATAGGGGTGGTAGTCCATTAGGGGTGTATAAATAAAAAATAGGTTATATGTATACCGAATTTTATTGTAACGCCGAAGCAAGGATGGGGGTGGAATAAAAGAAAAAAATGTCCACCCCTTCCGCATCAGTCCTTGTGAAAGCAACTAGACGCCACAGTCTAGGGGGGGTAATAGTGAGTGTGGATGGGCGGTGTGGGGGTGGCGTGACCAGTTACAGGTCACGAGGGAGATGTGGGTTACGGCGAGGATGAGGCTGAAAAAGGCCAAGAAGCCTCGCGCAGAACACATTAAAATGTAACGGGTATCAGGGGTTAAGGGATTAAAAGGGGGGTATATATATATATCTAGTAAAAAAAAAAAAAAAAAAAAATTTTTTTTGTTTATTCTATATAAACATGAGTAGGCAAATAAGAATATAATTTGTATTTACTGTGAGTTAATGTTATTTTGTATAATTAATGTGTCATTTTGGCTGGGCAATATTGTACGGGGAATATTATTCAATTTAACTGGAATTTATGTATACCATTGTAAACCAATATTGTTTTATTAATACTATTGTTTAGGGTCTATAATATAAAATGAGCCAGTACGTTGTCAATGAACCAGTACGGCTAAGAGGAAACAAATCAGTTGTGGGATATGGAGTGATGGAAGGCCGCTTATCAATTTCTTAATCAAATGTTTTAAAGTCAGGCGAGACTGGGTCGGGTATCTGTTCGATTTTTCGGTGTTGGGATCTCGAACAGAGAAGTCCAGTAAGATCGGATGGGTGCTGTCACAGTCGCCAGACTAGGGGGGTAAGAACCCATGATGTAGTAGAGTGTTCAGGGGGGTTGCGGCGCCATATCCTCACTGATCCTCTTAGGTTTAGGCAATAAGAGTTTGAACGCCTCGGCCTTCAACCTCTTATTGGGGGGGTATTGTAACGGTACGGAATTGTGAGCCACCCCAGTTTAATTTCATATTAATTCAAATATCATTTTAAGCACTTTCCAAATTGCCAGACTTTCACCTGTAAGGAGCCTCCAGTACAGCAATGCAACATACATACAGTCAGCCAAAACAATTGCCAGACGCATTGCGTAACCGCCAGCAACAGCCTTGTGACACAGACTCCAGTCTGCTGTGTGTCATCAGAGAGAGTGGTAATAAGCAGCATACAGTGCAGATAAAAATTACATAGTGGCCTCGGGTGTAAGATAGGCCGCAGTTAAGAGTAGGCCTATCTTTGAAAATACTAAAACTAATATAAAAAACTGTATAACGCGCGGCCAGCCTAAGCGAGCTAAGTGTTCGAAAATTTATGTCGGCCGACAAAACAACACGGAATGCTATTTTAAAGTGGATTAACGTAATAGTGGTGCCTCAAACTAATATGAAATAGTCAATAACAGTACCGCGGGTAAACAGTGTCAAAACTAAATTATGGTGTGTTAAACAGTGCATTTACAGCAGAGGTGCAAAACAGCGGAGTTCTTCAGACGTTAAGTATTAACTGAGTTTTAAACAAGATTATTTTCCCCTTTTCCACAGAGTATAAGTCAACATAAATAAATTGTAAATTTAAAATGTACATCAGAGATCTCAAAGTGGGGTTTAATAGAACGATAAAATCAAAGAACGAATGTGTGTGAGTGTGTAGCTAAAGCACGTATTGGTTCATGGCAAATAGTAAATAGTTGGGGTATACCATAGTTGTCATAAGCTAGTTAATTAAGAAATATTTTATTACTATGTTTGATTTCACAAATTGTTGCTCCTTCTACAAGTATTTGCTCTCAATGTCATGAAAGAGAGACGAAGTAATAAATCAGAGGCAATTTGTTTTAGCACAAACGGTGTATTTGATCTTTGCCTATATCAAATCCAAATAATCCTTTTTGCAGCAGTTTCGTCTGAACGACCCTTGGAGTAAAAAACCTGAAGGTAAGAGATAAAAATAATTATAATTTTGTAATTGATTCGTAGAGTTTCAGGTATTTCATTCTCCCCCATTCTGATCACGTATCCAGCCCACCTGAGTCTACCAAGCTTTATAATTTTCACAATATCTGGTTCATTCAGAAGTGTGTTCAGTTCTTGGTTGGTTCTTTTCCTCCATTCACCTTCCACACATATTGGACCAAATATACTATGGAGGATTTTGTGTTCATGAACCAGCAGGCTTGACTCAGACTTTCTAGAAATGGTCCAGGTTTCAGAACCATAGGTGAGAACTGGGCGGATCAGTGTTTTATACAAAAGCAGCTTGATGCTCCTGGCAATTATTCTGCTTTGGAACAGGGGTCTGAGACCAAAGAAGCACCTATTAGCTGAGGTGATTCTTCGCTTTATTTCCTCTGTTGTTTCCCCATCAGCGTTAACTTGGCATCCTAAATAAACAAAGTTGTTGATTTTTTTCAAAGGAATAGATGCCAATTTGGATGTGCTCTCCTTCTCTAGCCTCCTGTCCTGTGGCCATGTATTTTGTCTTGCTTTCATTTATTATGAGGCCCAGTCTCCTTTCAGGACCTTCAAGAGCAAGAAAGGCTTCAGTGACTGCTCGAAGGGACCTCCCGATTATATCTAGGTCATCAGCGTATCCTAGGACCCGCACCAACCTGTTGAATACAGTCCCAGAGGAATCTATTCCAGCATCTCTCATAGCTTTTTCTAAGGCAAGATTGAAGAGGAGGCAAGCAAGAGCATCGCCCTGGAGGACTCCCTTTCCATAGTCAAACTCTCCTGATAAGTCATTCTGAATCCTCACCATGCCCTTCACTGTCAGCATTGTCATCCTACACAATCTTATTAATTTCTTTGGTATGCCCAGTTCTTCAAGAGCAGTGTAAAGTTCTTTTCTGTCAGTGCTGTCGTATGCATTTCTGAAATCTATGAAGAGGTGATTGTTTGTAGCTTATGTTCCGTACCTTTCTCTAGAATTTGTCGGATTGTGAAAACCTGGTCTATTGTCGATTTTCCTCTTCTAAATCCGCACTGATATCGACCAATCACCCGATCAGCATGTGGAAGCAGTTTTTGGTACAATATATGGGATACTATTTTATATGCCACAGGGAGAAGAGAAATGCCTCTGTAATTATTACAGTCTAGTTGATCTCCTTTTTTATAAACCGGACATATAACTGCCTTCTGCCAGGCTGTTGGCAGTTTCTCTTCTATCCATATATCAATGACAAGGTGATGAAGGGTTCTAACCAGCTCTGGACCACCGTTTTTGAAAAGCTCCGCAGGAAGATCATCAGAACCGGGAGCTTTGTTGTTTTTAAGGCTTTCTATTGCAGCTATCACATCATCTTCATCCGGAGGCTCGATGTGTTCATGTTCCTCTAGCACAGGTTAGGTACATAGTTGTCCACTTTGTCATTCTTAGAAAGAAGAGCTTCAAAGTGCTTGCGCCACCTTTAGAGGATTTTCCCCTTTTCTGTAAGTAGGGTGCCGTCAGTGTCGCGACAAGCTGTTGTCCTGGGTTTAAAGGGTTTCCTACCTTGATTTACCTTATTTTAGAATTTTCTGATTTCATTTGCTTCCTTAAGATCTTGGATCTCTACCAGCTGTTGACTCTTCCAATGGCGCTTCTTCTGCCGATGTACCCGCTTCTCCGCTCTCCTCCACTTCCTATACTCCTCTGCACTTCTTCTTGTGTGCCTCTGTATCATTGTTGTATAGGCTACAATTTTAAGGTCTGTAGCAACTCTGCATTCTTCATTAAACGACGGATTTGAAGGTTCCCTTTCTTTGAGGCCCAGAGAAGATGGCCTCCAATAGTGAGATTAAACCACAACCTCATAGCCTGGTGAGTAGTCAAAATATTTAACAGAGTGTAACCATATTTAACCATGCGTGCGCGCGTTCGCGTTTGTATGTTTTAAGGAATTTAAGAGAGGGGTGTTCAAGTCTGTCATGAGGTGAATTTTTCCACTACATTCAGCCAGGCTCGTGGTTCACCCAGTTTTAATTGTTTGTAGTGAATTTTTTAGATATTCTTCTTAGCTTGATGTGTCACATATATGTTTGATAACATATGGGCATTACCTTCTACACTCTGAAGGTATAATACTTCTTTAAGGAAAGTAGCATATCCAGAATTTTTTTTTTACTAAAAAATCAGCAGATCAGTAAAAACATGTATCTCTGTTACTGAGGTTTGAGTTGTAGGTATGTTTTTCGCAAATACAGAAACATGAAACATAATGGTTTTCCTTAGTAGCAGCATAATATTTGTTTATCTGGTTACAGCATGATATTAGGTAATTATTCTTATTTATATGCAAGTGACATTTTGATTTTATTGGCTGTGTTATTAGGGAAGTTAGAGCAGCAGTGTATAGCACTTGGATTATTGTCATCATACATGGATGCAATTCTGTGGTTTGTAAATGCTGGCCTGTTACCAGAGAGATCAGAAGATGTAAGGTTACAAGACAACATGCATATTCCATGTTATTTAAGTAAAATTACGAGTGCATCAGTTACAAGGTATGTATTATGTTTACACTTGTTTTATTCATTATGTTTTGTTGCAATGTTGTTGTATAAACAGCCAATTTATGAGTAACAGTTATAACAAATCCTGTTTATTGATCAATTAAAGATTAAAAAAAAATTTGTTTAATTTTAATTTATTGAGAAATTTTTTTAAATTTTTTTTATTATTAATTATTTATTAGTTTATGAGTTATTGTATTAATCCTAGTTGTTATATTAATTCCTTTCTTAGAGTACTTATTTTGGTTGGTGATGAATAATTTGTTTAAAAACTTAAATAGATTATGTGATTTGAATAATCGATTTATAGTATTTGTAGATTTGGTGTCTTTCCTCCTTTTCGCCGTCGTTCTCTTCCTCCTTGACGTCCAGGTTTCAATTAATATCTGAAATTCTTTTAATTATATACTTTACAAAGAAATAAAACTCAAATATGGAATATTTAAATAAATTTATTGATCTTATTGCGATTAGTCGACTTTGAGTCGAAATAATTATTCACGGCTAGAACTCTTATCTCAGGTCGATTTGAATCGAGTAATTTTTCTTTTTAATTTAATAATATTTTAACATTAATAGGGGTTTTTTACTGTTATCAGAAGTCAGAAAAGGGCAATGCTGAAAAGTACAATACTTACAACTAAAAATTCTTACTTAATAATATAGAAATAATATTTATCATAAAAATGTTAGTAAAATGGAAATGTTCGAACCACAGGCTACACATGGGCTGACGTCATCACAGCTGATTGAAGTCGTCTCAACAGATTATCTCATAAAAAATGGCCGATTCCTTCACTTCGGATTTATACAAAGAGCTTCTCAACGATTTTCCTCCAAATAAATGTTTATTATCTAAGTGTCCCTCATCCGAGCAGTAGTTATTAATTTTCTTCGTTGTAGTGTGATTATTCCGTGTTCGTGATCCGTTTTTGGTTCGGTAATAGGTGTTGGTTAAAAGTGTCTTCGTTTCAAATAGTTCATCCAGAATGTCGTGAGGATTTTCACAGTAGAGATTTTCTCTATTAGTTCCTTGACCGTTTCTCTATCTGTTTGATAATTGCCAATCTTCATAAAAGTAATGGTTTGGTTTGAATCAGTTAATTTTTGTATGCACAACTCATATTTTAGATTTTCTTTCTTAGGCTTAGTTCTTGTCAAAAATTTGTATCCTTTTTCGCTATAACATTCTGATGCGTTCGCTTTGACGTTTAACAATCAACTCCCAGTTTTTTCCATCATTCAAAAGGTCCTGGCTGATTTCTTAGTAAATTTACATTGTTTTCAGTCAGCTGATACTTAAGTCTCAAGTTTGATTTTGTTCAAAAGAATTGAATTAACATTATATTACAAATTACATTTTGATTATTATCTATTCTTATTAAATTCTAATTACATAATCAAATTCCTTATTTAATTCTGCATAATTTAATACCATACATGATATATTTTAGTGTAGTTTTAATTCAAAAGTCATATTTACATAATACTTGCTTGTAGGCCTATACCTCCTTTACTTCATTACAAATTAAATGGTTTACAGTATATGTTAGATCCCAATTATCATTAAACAAGATCATTGATTGAATTATTATGATTTGTTTCTTTAATTCTCAGTAATTTGATGATTTACTTAGCTAATTTGAACCCTACCTTCAATTTAGAGTTTTCTCTAGGCCCTAGTGTTAGTACACTTGGCTTTTTCTAATAATATCCTATACATTCCTTAATTACTTTCACAAAGTGTTGTTACATTTATAATAAATTTTTAGTGTGTTACATTCAACATTTTTCATTCATTTGATTTGTTTCATTAACTTATTTACTATTAATTTATAATGTTGGTGGGGTTTACAATTTGGCCTATGTATTGATGTTAGTTCTATCACCAAGTTTACAATTATTTCAGGTTGCTATTACCCTTTCTGACGTACAATTCCAATAAAATCCTAACAACTAAATTGCCCTTACTTAACTACAACATAGTATATGATTAATTAACATTATTTAAAAATAAAAAAGATATTCTCTTAAACTAAATTTAATCCCAAGCATTCAATGCTTTGGGTTCAATGAACCTCTTAATACAACAAAACAAATCTGTTTTCATCTAAAAAGTTTATTAAAATTAACATTTATTAGTCTATCTCTGTTTTTGTTTATTGATTTAGAGATTTACCCTGGTTCCCCCCACTATTCACTGTATTCCCTAATCTTATCTCTAATAATTTTATCTAGTCTTAGGGAATATGGAACATCACTTAATTTGCATTATTAATAGTCACTTTTCACAATAAAATAATTTACACGTGTCCACCTTTAGTCATATAATCTTATGACATAATTACTTTTATCTTTTGTCTTGAGGTCGTCTTATATCTAACATCTTTACTTAAAATTAAGTTACATCGTTTTTATTTTATGGTATATTGTACCTTTCTTATTTTATCTTTTTGGGGTTTTATGTTTACATTTAGAGTTATAATTAAATTATATTTAGTTATTTTGTCATGTTCTTATGGGTTTCACCGTTCATTCCTATGGACTCTTTTAAATAATTTCGGTAATTCGTACTTACGGCCCTTTATAATGTGGTATTGTTTTTCAATATTTATTTTTCGATTCAGTGGGTTTGTTTATCCATGGTTTTCCTTACCTGCTCCTATTCTATCTGGGTGTATCTACACTATAAGTTGGACTATAATCTTCTTCTTATTATTTATTAGATAATGAATTTGATTTCTTTGGATCTAGAATTTCAGTTTACTGTTGTTATTTTGTACTTACTCAAATTACTACCATTCACAAAAGACACAGTCTGTAAGAGAGGTTACTGGGTTCGTTACACAATAAATACGCTGTTTGACTATATAAATGAAGTCTGTTTATTATTCGATCTCAACATTTGGTTTACTTTTCTTCTAATTTTACTCAATGTTCATTTTTGTCTCAAACTCATTTCTGTTAATTTTACAACTCTTTCTTTTCAACAAAATACAAACAAGACTTTGGATTATTTCACATGGAACATATTCTAACTTCACATTTCTATTTCTATTCTTTCTTCCAACACATTTACGTTAATCATTAAAATGCAAAATAATAATCTAATGTGTTACCTCCTTTTAGTATAAAACATATGTCGAAAAAAAAAAACTATTTTAACTCTATTTTAAGACGACCCAGTTTGCTCACACTCAACACTCATACAGTTTATTTAGTTAGGGCCCTTAAAAAATGAAATTATTTATATAGGGTAATTGGTAGTCAACTACTTAGCCTTGGCGTCCCTGCTGACCACGCGCCACACTGCGTATCTGTTCGAATGTTTTGTCAATTAACCACATTTTTAATTTTCTTGTTTCACTCCACTTAGTTCGATCTGAGATGTTGTTGCGCTGTCAAAATTAATTGGTTTAAATTGAACTTTAACACTTCATGACTATGTTAGAATAGATTTTAAGTTCGCGAACTTTTGTATTCACCCCGGCCGGGGAAGAGTGATTTCGTCGACTGGGGAGAACGTTAACAAAACGCTCCACTCAACTGCTGCTCAAAACGGAACACACAGCCTGCTTGCTACAAATTGTTCGTCAACACACAAAATCTGGCTTCATCCACGTGCTTCAGGTGTTGACGATATTCCATTGCCACGAGGCAGTAGACTCAGGTGGGCGAAGTCATCACGGATTTCCGTCATCACCCAAACACGTGGTGAAAGAAATTTTACAATTTAGACATCTTGTTGGCGTCCCTTCTGCGCACATGGTCAGGTTGCGCGTATGAGTGCGTACTACAACACTTGACTTCCCGGAATCGTATTGCGTTCTTACCACACACGCTTGCAAAGCTATATCACTGTTCATTGTTTTACTGCTGCCGTATTTCATGTGGGCGTTACAATTGAAAATTAAATAAAATTGATGAAAAATAAAACCTCCCATTCTGCCCTATTACAAGACCCCCCCCCCCAATGAGAGGTCTTCTGCTGAAACAGAAGAACTCTCATTGCTAAACCCCTAAGAGGATCGGTGAGGATATGGTGCCAACAACACCCCGTTTACTTCTAAACACATCATGGGTAAACGACCCCCCTAGTTCGGTGACTATGGCTGCACCTGAACGAGATTACTGGACTTCTCTGTTCGAGATCCCAACACCATAAAATCGGACAGATACTCACCATAGTACACCTAACCTTCTAACATTCCACCCCCCAAAATCAAAACCCTGGCCTTATACCATACCAGATCCTCAACCGATATGTTCCCCCTTACATGCACACTGGGTTGCCTTTAGCAAGTACTGGGTGCGTATACATACTCATTATTACATTCTAAACATTCTGCTCACTTTTAACTCATAAAATATTTTATCTTTCCAAGATCAATTTTTTTTCTCAAATCAATGTTACTTTTCAAATCAAAACACAGCAGCTAATTAAATTCAAATCATTTAAATTTTGTTCAAAAATTAATCTAAGTCCAACAACAAAATGTTATATTACCATTACCTTCATCAAAATCCCAAAAATCTTTTACCTGAATCTACAATTCTTCTTCCCTAACTACTAACAATCATAAAAGACAAAATAAACTGAACATCTTATTAAATCATAAATTCACTTATCATTACATGGGTTTACAATACATACAATATGAATAATATAAATCAGTTAACACATTAACATACAATCAACAATATACCCTAAACATCAAAACACCATCTATACGGCAGGCATAATGAAAAATAAACAATTTTTTTTTCAGAAAATTTTAATTTTCCAAAATATTTCTTTTATCAATATCAAGAAAAATAAAAATTCTTTAATTCAATTAAGTAACAACATTTTATGAATCAATTACTAAAAACCTGTCCGGTATCTAACATCAGCCATCAGCTGATCTCTCTGGGTCAGGTAAATGACCTTGCTCTAGATATACTACACAAAGCTGCACCATGAAAATACATGGAACATGTTTATAATTTTTACATTCCAATATAGTACAACATATTAAACATAGAACACTCAAAATAACATGGTTATCATTACCCTACAATAAACGATAAAATTCACATTTAAGTTGACCAAAATTTACACACTTTACAGCTTCATTTTATTTTCAAATTCTATTAGAATCTGTCACTTGTTTCAAT
Source organism: Magicicada septendecula (assembly GCA_034769895.1). Taxonomy (NCBI): domain Eukaryota; kingdom Metazoa; phylum Arthropoda; class Insecta; order Hemiptera; family Cicadidae; genus Magicicada; species Magicicada septendecula. Next base: position 242,664,575 of record CM068367.1, on the reverse strand, counting down.
TATTAGTACATTTTAACTATGATTCTCTCTTTAACATTTTCATTCTCAAATTAGTTTGGGTGACTCTTAGTTATTCATAATAATTCGATTCACATATGGGTGTTTTTAAATATAACCTTATCTCCCTTCTGACTCTAACACTCACTAACAGATTTAATTAGTCTGACACCCATCTCTCAAAACATTTACCAATAATTCTTTAACCCCATTCACATCATTCGACCCTTATAACAAAATACTCTCTAACCCCTTTGTACTTAGGACGTGTGTTCCCTCCCTATGCTCATTCCCTTATTGGTTCCTGGACTCCCCCTAGGTACCCCTCCGGTGCACATACGGTTCACCTCCCGCCACAACGCTTTTCGTTGAGGACTCCTTATCACACCATCCCCTTTTACAAAATTTCCCCATCATCTAATTACTCTCCCATTACACCTCTTTCATATTCTACATATACCCACTATCACTACTGTGTCACTATCAATATTCAATTTCTATACCACTTTAATTCTCGAGAATCTTATTCTGTTTAACACCCCTTTAACATTACCTTGGACTGACTTAAATGTCCTATTGAAGTAATAATCACCCAAATTCTAACCTTTACCACATTTTGCATTACATTAATCATTGAAAATTCAAAACTATCTCAAATCAATTTCATCATTTGACTTAAAATCTCTTAGACACATTGAACCTTTTAAACACATTGAAAAAATTATATTCAAACATTTCATCTTATTTAAATTGTATTATAAACTTCATACTTACAGTACATCACTCATATATTGTCATAGACACAAAAATATCAACAATTGTTACCACCAAATCATGTACACAACTCCATTTATCTTCTGAAATATTTTAACAACCATGTTACTCCACAACTAAACACATTTTACATTTATTCATTTATTACTTATTATCAAGTTCCAATCTCCTAAAATCATTTAAATTCATTAGAAAATCTCTTTAGACAACATTTTAAATTAATTAGTTACTTCATCTCAAATTATTTTAATTCCATCAATTATTAAAAACACAACATTTTTAATTACATTACTCCAAAACAATTACAATTCATTTATTACCTTCATAATTATTCTTGTTATTTATTTAGTCTGCCAAAATATTATTGTTATTATCAAATTGATTTCTACTGCTGTTGATTGGTACTGCATACCTTGTTTACATAAAGTACGTTTTACAATACAAACACAATTAATTTCACTATAAATTTATTTATAATCTCTTGTCATTAGTTTTCCTGTTTACCACACCTCATTTCATAATCTAGCCAGGCCATTACCATAAACTAAAATATTTAAAATGTCCACTCACTTATTTTTTATTTTAACCACCGTCATCATATATTAGTCTTATATATTTATAACACAAGTCATTCTTGTCAACATACATTACATTGTAATGATCATTATACATTACATTAACACAATAATTAACTCCATCTTTGCCTACCATTAATTCATAAAACCCGTCTACATTGGTAATTTTAGTCCAGTCTCCATCAGTATTTTTGTTCAACATAAGGTAAGTTATTTTATCATTATACTCCTCCACTATAGCAATTACATCATCAGTTAAGTGTTTATCGTCTACAACGGCATCCTCAAAATAATCATCAATATCTATTTCACAAGGTACGTATTTTATATCATCTATTTCCTTCAATTCTAACCTCTCTTTCAACTCATTATAACTACTTCTCAACGTAAATAACTCTATTATTTTCTCTCTCTCGCAATACTTCTCACAACCCCCTTGAACTCTCTCATTCCACGCAAAGGGCACCACAAAACACTTATTACCTCTCCTGGCTTTACCGGGTAAATCACAAAAAACTAATGGACCATACGAAGACACCTTGTCTTCCACATAACTTTTGGAGGAAACTCTGTCCTCATAAAACACCTGCGAAACCTCTGTTTCACCATAAACTAGGGGAAAACTTGCCCTTTGCCCATCTAACCTTTTATCACACTCTCTCACAACCTCATCAACACTTTCTATGCTCACAACCTTACTTTCTAACACCACATTCTTAATTATATCATCGTAATTCTCACCCCTACTTACCTCACTATATGTCATCTGCCCGTCTTTATTTTCATCGAATTTATCAGACTTTTCACCAGTCTCTACCCCCCTTTTAATCTCGTAATTTTCGTTTACTTTATTCTTTGTAAAGTTATTAATTGTGTCACCTATTCTGTTTATTTGTTTATCAAACACATGATCTATTGATTCTATTATCTCAACTTTCATATTATCAAAAGGTGTCTTAATTTCATCTACATGCTTACTAAAATTAATATTTTGTTCATCCATTTTGATGTTTACCTCATCAAGTTTTACATTGAAACTATTTTTTATTTCTTTAACTTCAATATCATTAACGTCAAATCTTTTATTAATAAGATTAAATAAGTCATTTAATGACAACTCTTTTTCTTTTATTTTAGTTGCTACGGGAGTGGAATTTGCTCCCGCCTCACTAATTATTACAGATTCATCTGTCAGGTTTGGAGTTGTCTCCATTCCTGAATCCTTTACATTATCTACTTCGTAGAAAACATTCTCTTTGCCCCTATTCGGGTCTAAATTACTTTCTACCTCCCCCGTTACCGTACTAACTTTACTTTCATTATTTTCCATTTTTATAAATTTAATTATTCATTACAAGATTTTAATCTTACACAAATTTAGCCTTACACTTATCACTCATATTACAACATACTCTTATTTTAATTTTATTCTATAAATATTTCCTGTACTTAATTTTCGTTCATATGTAACTCCCACTAGCGTCTCTTACATTTGTGAGTAGGCATAGCCTATGCGAAATCTGATTTATATAGACTGTCCCTGTTACGGGGGCCATTTGTACTTACTCAAATTACTACCATTCACAAAAGACACATAATCGTATTTTTAGCATTGCATGAATTCACAATCACCAACGTTTTATGGGTCCAGGATCCTTTTACACGAACTCACAGTCTGTCAGAGAGGTTACTGGGTTCGTTACACAATAAATACGCTGTTTGACTATATAAATGAAGTCTGTTTATTATTCGATCTCAACATTTGGTTTACTTTTCTTCTAATTTTACTCGATGTTCATTTTTGTCTCAAACTCATTTCTGTTAATTTTACTACTCTTTCTTTTCAACAAAATACAAACAAGACTTTGGATTATTTCACATGGAACATATTCTAACTTCACATTTCTATTTCTATTCTTTCTTCCAACACATTTACGTTAATCATTAAAATGCAAAATAATAATCTAATGTGTTACCTCCTTTTAATATAAAACATGTCGAAAAAAAAAACTATTTTAACTCTATTTTTAAGATGACCCAGTTTGCTCACACTCAACACTCATACAGTTTATTTAGTTAGGGCCCTTAAAAAATGAAATTATTTATATAGGGTAATTGGTAGTCGACTACTTAGCCTTGGCGTCCCTACTGACCACGCGCCACACTGCGTATCTGTTCGAATGTTTTGTCAATTAACCACATTTTTAATTTTCTTGTTTCACTCCACTTAGTTCGATCTGAGATGTTGTTGCGCTGTCGAAATTAATTGGTTTAAATTGAACTTTAACACTTCATGACTATGTTAGAATAGATTTTAAGTTCGCGAACTTTTGTATTCACCCCGGCCGGGGAAGAGTGATTTCGTCGGCTGGGGAGAACGTTAACAAAACGCTCCACTCAACTGCTGCTCAAAACGGAACACACAGCCTGCTTGCTACAAATTGTTCGTCAACACACAAAATCTGGCTTCGTCCACGTGCTTCAGGTGTTGACGATATTCCATTGCCACGAGGCAGTAGACTCAGGTAGGCGAAGTCATCACGGATTTCCGTCATCACCCAAACACGTGGTGAAAGAAATTTTACAATTTAGACATCTTGTTGGCGTCCCTTCTGCGCGCATGATCAGGTTGCGCGTATGAGCGCGTACCACAACACTTGACTTCCCGGAATCGTATTGCGTTCTTACCACACCCGCTTGCAAAGCTATATCACTGTTCATTGTTTGACTGCTGCCGTATTTCATGTGGGCGTTACAATTGAAAATTAAATAAAATTAATGAAAAATAAAACCTCCCATTCTGCCCCTTTACAATTTAGTATTTATTATAGTAATTATTCTTTATGCCAGTTTGTTTTTATTTTATATTTGCTTATTCTTGAATTATAATAAGGTAATTTTCTGTCATGCTACACAGTTATAACACTAAACACTAAAAAAATGTGAGTTTAGTAGTTTTACAAAGTTTATCCAATTCATGGGCCCTTAAAGATGAATTAAATGGGGTAAGTTAAGTGTTATCAACCATAGTTGAATGAGTGAAGCAAGTTTCCAATTTTTACTTGATCGTTTGGCTTTGTCTGTCTGTCTGTTTGGGTTATGTTCCATGATAACTTTTGAATGCATCAACCCACTTTTGTAAAATGTAGCATGCCTGTCCATACAGAACTCTATTGTTTTTGAGAACTGTCTTCCAAAAAAACAGGAGGGGGGAGGCAAAATGTGAGTGGGTGAAAATTTTGAAAAAATCTCAAAAGCCTGTGTGAATATCAAAGTAAAGAGTTTTAACCAAACTATGAATTTGGCTTTATTTTTAAAATTTTGGTACGCTGGGGGCCAAAAAGTGGGACAAAAGCTTGAACAATTGTAAAATGTACACTAAAGGGAATTTGAACACAAATCTGATTGTTTGGAATTTTAGGTGTTTATTGTATGAGTCTATGGTTGTTACTTTACTAAACAAAAAACAGTAGAATTTTTATCATTTGGTATAAAAATTAGGATTAAACATTTGGGATCTTCATAATTTTATGATAATTGAAAAATGATCTAATATCAAAATATAACCAATAATAAAATATGTACTTCGTTCAAAATAATGAGTTCTACAGCTAAGGGAGCATAATAGTTATATGGAACCCAGTTTTGAGCCCGTTTATCATGGTTATTCTTGTATATACTTTTTATATTATTGTTAATACTGTAATAATAAAACTTTTTGTACAAGAATATATTTTTATTATTTTTTGAATATAACACTGTTTCAATAGTTTTACGTATTATCATCAGATATACAAAAATTTGTATGCTTTTTGTATAATTACAAGTAATATTTTTATAATAGTATTTTTAAGAATATATTTTATTGTCCTTCCAGGATGGTATTATGAGAGTGAAGCAATAATGTTTTTGAAATTGTAATTGTATATAAATATTTTTCAAATAAAACATCCTGGCAGGGATTCGCCAATTGTAATTGTATTTAACTTTTTCAAATATACCCACCCCAAAATATCACCTACCTTGGCGATCTCTTCTCGCCTACCTTATAATTTAACAGTACGTCATAGGGCCGCCAGCATATTTGTAGCTAATATGCAACTATTCCACACATTAGCTAATTCCAGCATATTTGTAGCTAATATGCAACATTAAACAATATCTGTATGATTTAAACGCTTTATTCCCTGGATTCAGAAGACACTAGAATTCGTTAGGCGAGAATTGGATGTCGCAAACAGACTAGGTTTCAGCACAAATAATTACATCCAACACGTGGTCTTTATGATATAGAAACCGGTTTTTATTTTCATTTCGTTTTAAATTTAAAACGGGCGTTGCCCCCTCTCTCTCTCTCTCTCTCTCTATATATATATATATATATATATATATATATATATATATATATATGGTGATTGGTAAATCACCCAACATTGAACATATGTATAATCATTTTTTGCATGACATTACTTTACTTAACCTATCAAGACAAACCAGCACTTCGCTTTCACACTCGCACGCATTCTTTGAAAACCCCCCCCTTTAGATTTGAGCTCTCATTACGATCTGAATTTAATGTTTTAATGCTGGATATATATATTAGTTGATTACTGTCTGGTCGATTTAAGTACCTATCTGGATACATTAATCCACATGTGGAGTCATCTCTTGTAGTTCACTTTTGTTGCAACAGTCACTGAACTGTTAAAACGGTTAGTTAATTTTGGTGACTAACTCGTATACTCGGAGAAACTTACTAAGTACTGTTTTATATGTATTTTCACTTGTTTAAAGTCCTAAATTGATTTTGTCCATGGACTTGGGTTAAACACAAGTCCACAGCGTTTGGCTGCGGTTCGTAGACTGGCTAATGGCGATGGGCGACTGTACACTGCAAGAGCTGGTCACGTGGTACCCCTACTTTGCAGATCAAGATATATCGAAATGTACTAGAACATCATCGAAGCTTCTATTGTGTCTCAATATTATAAAACATTTGTTTACGTCATGATATTGTTGTGACGTCAGATCTAATATAAAAATTTGTGCCTATATATGGCTTGGTTTATAGCTCAAAGATTACGGCTCCTACGTCATTCTGGCTGATTCATGCCACCCCACTTTCAAAAGTCACATTTTGTTCAGATTCTCATAGATCGTAGTAGTTCACAACATAAAATAATTATACCCATTTTTGTACTGTCACAATACCCCCTCAGTGAGAGGTTTTATGCCAAAGCATAAAAACTCATTGACAAAACCTAAAAGGATCAGCTTGGATATGGCGCCATGACCTCCCTTAAATTGTATTAAAATCATGGGTAACTTACCCCCCTGCTCCAGTGATTGTGGCCGCACCTGCATGACTGCAGGACTTCCAGCTGTAGAATCCCAACACCATGAAGTCAGACAGGCACTAGACGCCCCTACCCTGACACGCTGGTCAGCACAGGGTTGCCACCACAGTGTCACCAGATTCTGACACAATCAATAAAACGTTACTAAATGGCCTTTCATTTTCCAGATCCTGAACTGATTTGTTTTCCTTTTAGCTGTACTGGTTTGCCTTTTTCGAAGTACTGGCTTTCTTAACTTCTAAATGTACACACAACATTGTTTAACAGAAATATCCTTAACCTAACATAATATGTTTTCTCCTAAACATCTAACATCGACATTACTCTTGTAATTTACAATTCCAAATTCAAAATGATCCACTAATTTCAGTCGGAATTTAAGTAAACACCAATTTCCTATTACTTTTCTCATTTAAACATCTCATTTTATCTCTCAATTTCAATGATTTACTACTTCAAGTAAACAACACCTTTATCTTACTTTGTTCTTTTTTAAACATCTCATTTTATCTCTCAATTTACTCATCAGTAATGCAGGTTACTACTGCTATCTGTATAGAATACATGATTTACCACAAAAAATAAAAAATTATACAATACAACTAGTACAGTCAACCAAATGTGGATTTTTAACACTGTATCATTAATTGTCACCATGATTTAATCATCGCTCTCCTCTATTTTATCATTTATTTACTCTCCTCCCCATCATTTTCTACTATCCCTCCTTTAATGTAAACATCACCATCATCATGTTAACATGAAACATTTCACCTCTGCATTTGAATAAAAATTACTAACATTATAACTTTAATTTCAATTCTCTATTACATACTACCATTATTTCATTATTACTTCAACTCTGCATTTCTATTAAACATTTCAAACTTCAAACTTTAATTATTTATCATTTATTATACAATTCAACTCTCAAAAGAATAACTCAAATTTATCTCCACTATTACTTACCGTATCATTCTTAGATACCCCATTTGCAACTATATCTTTATTATTATTATTATTCAACATAATCTCACCATTATGATTATCCCTTATATTTTCACTTTCACTTACCTTGTCAACTATTTCTTCGTTATTTCTATTCTCATTTGCACTTAACTTGTCATCATTATGATTATCACTTATGTTTTCACTATCTTCACTATCACAATCGATTACCTTGTTCTCTATTGCTTCATTATTTATTTTCTCCATACACTTACCTAATTTCATTTACGTCATCTTGCATTTGTTTTTTAATTGTATGGAAACGTTCATCAATTTCGTTTAAACGTTTGTTCATAGTCATTTAGAATTTAACATTATCACTACTTAGTTCATTGATATTACTCTTTACTTCATCAAATCTAGTATTTATTTCATTAATATTACTACTTAGTTAATTGAACTTTACACTCTGTTCAGTGAAATTACTTTTTTCTTCATTGAATTTATTATTATATACACACCACCAAAATCAGTAAAATTCAATTTTTAAAATAATGAATAAGGCCTTTTCAAAATTTTGGTGATTAACTCGTATACTCGGAGAAACTTATTAAGTACTGTTTTATATGCATTTCCACTTGTTTAAAGTCCTAAATTGATTTTGTCCGTGGACTTGGGTTAAACACAAGTCCACGGCGTTTGGCTGCGGTTCGTAGACTGGCTAATGGCGATGGGCGACTGTACACTGCAAGAGCTGGTCACGTGGTACCCCTACTTTGCGGATCGAGATATATCGAAATGTACTAGAACATCATCGAAGCTTCTATTGTGTCTCAATATTATAAAACATTTGTTTACGTCATGATATTGTTGTGATGTCAGATCTAATATAAAAATTTGTGCCTATATATGGCTCAGTATATAGCTCAAAGATTAGGCTCCTACGTCACTCTGGCTGATTCATGCCACCCCACTTTCGAAAGCCACATTTTGTTCAGATTCTCATAGATCGTAGTTTTTCACAACATAAAATAATTATACCCATTTTTGTACTGTCACAAAATTAAATTTCACGTATATAATAATGAAGGCAAAATTGACGGCTTCTTCAAATGGTATTATGATATGTTATCATTATGAGGTTAATGGTTTTTGATAAGGTTCTTTCAAAAAGAAATGAGACTACTGGCTGTATAGCATCAGTTGTAGGTAAAGTGTACTGCTACTAAGGGTTATTGCTCCAGATGTTATTGCATCAGTCTGCCATATGGTGTCAAGCTGTGTACACTAATGTATTAGGTGAGGGACAATTTTTTAATGCCTATTCATGCTGTGCTGAGATTTAAAAGTGGATCTGAAGTTAGAGCAAAGAGCAGATGTGAAATTTTGTGTTAAACTCAGGAAATCGGCCAGGGAGACAGTGGCAGTTGTTTAGCAGACTTATAGCGATAGCTGAACTCTGTATTTTGAGTAGGCCAAATGTCAGTGGAGGATAATGACAAGTGTGGATGACCATGCACCAGTGCAACTCCCGACAATGACAGCAAAATTTGGCAACTTGTTAAGCCAATTGTTAAGTTGTTATTCATGACGTTGGTGATGGAGTTCATATTTCATTTGGTATGTCACATTTGATAAAAGAATGCAATTGTGGTGTGCACAGAAAATGGTTCCTGCAAAACATCAATGTTCTTGTACACAAAACTTCAACATTCATGACATAGAGTATGAGATTCATCCCACGTTCTCCTTACTCTTCAGAAGTAGCCTCTTGTGACTTTTTCCCTCCTCCTGAAATTGAAATTGAAGCATAAAAGTCAGTGTTTCAATACTCAAGGAGATTGAGATTGAATCACAATAGCTGTGTGATACAGTTTTAAGAAAGTCTTCCACGGAGTATTTAAGTCATGGGGAAATCAACTGGATCACTGGATGTTTCTTTTTGATAGCACTTAGTACATTAATGTTAGGCTAGTGAATGTCAAGTGACAACCTGTATAGTTTTTCTAGGAAGCTGATGGATGTCAGTTTATATTTTGTAAATTTTGTAGTGTTATTGTATTTTGCTGGATGTTAAACACATCTTAGCACTTGTCAAATAAATCAGATTTTGTAGCATCCAGATCGTCCACTAAATAGCATATAATTGAGCAGCATCTGCTCACCACAAAAATTTCAGCATGTTGCAGTGTTATATGAATTGGTATGAACATTATTGCATTTTGTTTAGAACCTTGTTTTAAATTATTTACTGTAATTGCAAAATTACAAAAATGTAATTTTATTAAACATTATATCAAAAAGAGTTTGGAACTTATTATTTAATGCCATTATAAAAATTTGTAATATTTTGTGTTTTTAGTAACTTACAGGATTTCTTCTTAACTTTTTATTTTGTTGGTTGTTAACTATTTATTATGTTGAACAATGTTTTCGTAGAAAACATTTAGGTGAGATGTATTTTAAAAATTCCATTTTTTAAAAACATTTTAAAACATAAACCCAGGCCTTGGGAAAAGACTGCTGTTTTGAAGTCTAGGTCTCAAAGTCTTAAAAGTCACTTTTGGCATGACACTTTAAGTGAAATTGATTGTCATTCATACCCGGGTCATTGTGCAGTGAAAAAGGTTAAATTATTATTGATTTCAGAATTGAGTTTGTATTATCTGTGTTAACATATAAAAACACTGATTTTTATAGGAGAGCTGAGTTACACCATATAGCAGCTAGTCTGAAACATCCTCCTCCTTCATCGGGATTATACCTGATTGATGCAATTATCAGTGAAGAAGGAGGTGGGTCACGCCTTACTGACCAGTGGGAGCGAGAAGGAGGCAACACTACTTTGGGAATGTATCCACCTCCATCACTTCAATCACTTATAAGGATTTATCTTTTGAGTGAAGTTTCTATGTTTATAAAACATTATATTGTTGTCTACTTTCTGATGGATCTCACAAACATGTTGGATTCAAACAGGTAATTGTATATCATTATATATTATGGTCAGTATTTAGGGATATGTTATGCATTATGCAGATGCCAATTACAGAGGACAATTGTTGCTGACGCCAAGCACACAACTGTCATGACAATAAACATTGTCAAAACGTCGACACAAATAAGTTAAAAATTTGTGTTATTTTTGACCGATCCTCACTAACCCTTCACTGAAAAATTCAGTCACTACAAATTGACAGTCACTACAAATTTAAGGAGTTAATTATATTATTTAACTGAACTAAGTGTGTGGAACAAGGGCCTACTTGGCCTACTTTGAAGGGGATTAGACATTGTAATCACTCAGATACAGAAACTTTTTTCCTGGCACAAGGTTGCTTTTTGTACAGACCTTGTATATGCAGTATAAATAGTGACAAGTAGTAAGTTCAGTTTATGTATAGGCTACCTGTATTGTCAGACCTGTGTATCTCTTTAGCCTCTGTATCATGTAGTTCAGAATTAGAGCTCGTATTCAAGTAGCATAACATTTCGTACTCAGTCAAGTATGAATTGGCTATTTTGTTATATAAAATTACAAATTACATCTAATCACAATGAAATTAAAAGGATCACTGCACAAGGCAACTCAGCTTGTGATGCTTAGTTAACAACAAAATGTTACAAACACTGGAAACAAGTAATTTCCTGACACATACACTAAAGTAATATGCTAAAGGGATTTAAAGTAATGTTCACTTCTGAAGGAATAGTCCAGATGATGTAATTGGAAATATACCAAGCAAAATGAACCAGGTTGCTTAAAACAACATTGAAAGCACAACTCATAGAAATGCCAAGCAGTGTAAATGTGGCTTACAAGTGTGTAGTTTTGCTGAGTATTAAACAGAGTATACTACAGTATTGCTGTATAGATCTCAGCATAGGCGTAGCTAGAGGGGGGCCAAGGGGGCAGCAGCCCCGGGCGGCATAGCCAGGAGGGTGGCAAAGTGAGCATACACTTGAAAAAAATTTTTTCACTTTATAAAACTACAAACACCTTGTTTCTTTGATATGACTATTCCTTTCGTAAAAGAAGCATAACCAGCCAGCTTGTGTGTTGTCATAAACATTGCGTGATAAACAGTATTAGTCTATTTATGCTCAAGCATCGTAATTACGATTCATTATGATAACAAATTTGTAGTGACTTTGTACTTGGAGAAGAAACAAATCAAATTGAATAACATCACAACAGTATTAGCTGTATATAGATAATCTTAACTGCTATTCGTATACAGAGTTATTTGCAAACGTATAAAAAAACGTTACGCGGGCTATGTATGTGCAATTCTTCCCCGTTCAGCAAAGTTATTGATCGTCAATTATTGATAAGTATCTTGTGTGTGCATCTTTTTTTGGTTTGCGCGTCTTGTGGGTATATCTATAATAGGCTACTTCAAGTGTATGTCATCATACTAATACAATTATTAAAATTTACAATAATCTATTTTATTGCTTTTAATGTAGTTCTTTGTTTAACTTTATGTTGCTTTATAGGATATTGTTTTGACGATGCGCTTACACCTACAAGGAATTTGCTTGTTTATTAGAACATTTTTATGTATACATTTTTTATATTACTACAGTTTTATAGTCTACACTTGTTACTAATTAATGTATACAAACTTAATACCGGTAATATAATATGTAATTTCTTAATTTTGACTTAACAAATATTCTTAAGATGTTTGCTGGACCTGCTTTCATACAAAAATCTACACATTTGCATTTATTAAGTACTTTGTTCACTGGATGGGCCTTCATTTTTGCTCTTTTGTCCCCTTTTAATTGTGAAGGCGAGGGGGCCGACGATTTCCTTGCCCCGGGCGCCAAAAAGCCAAGCTACGCCACTGGATCTCAGAGTATAGAACATTATATACTCTTTTCCACATTAATTCTTAGATCAGTCTTTACACTTATCTTTTTAAGGCTATTTATCATCTTTTCTGTTGTGACTGAGTTGTCGTTATTTGGAAATCCTAGCTTTGTGAGACATATTGCATATACTTTATTTACACTGTTATTTCATTTGGACATTCCTCCATTATTTCAGCTTATCTGCATCTGCTCCATTATGTTACATCATGTGTGTGTGTGTGTGTGTGTGTGTGTGTGTGTGTGTGTGTGTGTGTGTGTGTGTGTGTGTGTGTGTGTGTGTGTGTGTGTGTGTGTGTGTGTGTGTGTGTTTTCAAAAAACTGTATGTTTAAAAAAATTATTAATATTGTAAAATTACATTTTAAAGGTATGATGAAGCTATTGAAATCATAGAAAGGTATGGTGCAGGTTTTGGCTTAACTGACAGTCAGACCAGGGTTATCAAAGGTTTCTGGAATTTGGATCATAAACATTTTACTGTGAGTAAATAACAATATTTTAATATCTAACATTAGTGCATTTGCAACAGAGCGTTGCCTGTAAAACATATGAATTATACATAAGAATCATGTAATGATAATATTCTTGTAAAAGTGTATTAACATTTTCAAAAACCAAACAGAGTGTGTACTTTTATGAATACGGGTATGTCTTTTATATGAATACGTCCATTTTATATACACCCATTATATGTATTATAACTGCCAACATTTTTTTCTGTCATGTGTTTATGAACTGTTTTATTACTTTAATGACAATTTTGTTATATGGTATATGATGTAATTAATTATATATGGAAAAGTCAGTTTTGAACTTTGCAGTATTAAGAGATTTGAATTTTTTAGGAAGGTTTGGACTTCATATTGGAAGACTGTGTTAAGGACGAAGACATTAGGGATTATCAACATAGAGCCATACTTTGTTTACTGTTAAGCGAAGGGAAGTACAAATTAGCACTGCGTTACATTAATATGAAGAAACCACCTTTAAGTGAAATGAATGACATTAGGTAAGATTTTCAGACATTTAAATTGATAAAATAGAAAGTTGTTGGTAAAAAAATAAAATAATTTTTTTTTAAATGAAGTATGTTTTAAGGGCATCATGTGGATTATAATTTTAAACAGTGGAATGAATGATTGAATTCCAGAGAAATCTATACAGATTTTTTATTAACAGTTCTATGAAGCAGTTGACAGAGGTCAATTAGTTCTATAAAAATCATCTAGTTCATTCAGTGACACTTAATGTTTGATACAGAAAATTAAATGTCATTAAATATAATGCAGAACTTAACTGGCTGAACTGCAAACGCATGGTGTTTAGTTAGCCTAGCCAATATTACCTCTTATGTAAAGTTGATGAGGAAGTTCCAAATAACTCCATGAGTTTACACATTAATTGTGGTGTCTTTGAAATGTTGTGGCTAGTTGCCATTTAAGTCCTACATGTGAAGCTTCACACAGGCTACATGTGAAGCTTCACACAGGCTACATGTGTCACATCAGAATGATATATACAATGTTTACAAGGTATGGTGAAAAGTCCCGTGCCTGAATAACACATTTTTTAGATTAATGTGCATTTATTTCTCAACATAATCTCCGTTTAGCTTTATACACTTTTCCCAACAATGTTGTAAAGTGGTTATGTCAGACTGATATACTGATTTGTCCAGGTCCTCAAAGTAGCCATTGCTGACTTGATTGTCATCAGTAAACCTGTTCCCACTGAGCCATTTTTTGAGGTTAGGAAAGAAGTAGAAGTCATGTAAATGGGGCAAGTATGACGGGTGAGAAAGCAGTTCAAATTTAAATTCTTTGATTTTAGCCATTGCGATAATTGATGTTTGATTGGTGCATTGTCTTGGTGAAGCAGCACTTTAGTTTTTGCTAATTGTGGCAGTTTTTCATTGATTTTATTGTGTAAAAGGTGCAGTTAGTTCCATAGTATTCGCCACTAGTTGTTTTCCCCTTTTTAAGATAGCCAGTGAAAATTACTCCACATGTGTCCCCAAAACAGTCAACATAACCTTACTAGCAAAGTAATTGTCTTTGCTTTCTTTGGACTTGGTTAGGCTTTTGCGGTCCATTGTTTTGACTGTTGTTTGGTCTTCGCAGTGTTGTGGTGGACCCAAGTTTCAACAGTGGTTATGAATCAACACAAAATTTGGTTGGATTCCATATACACAGTGGCAAACAATCGGTTGAAACATCCTTTCAACACTGTTTTTGGCCAAGTTTCAGTAAACATGTCACCTGTATAGCACACAGATGTTCATGTAAGATATTGTGCACATGTTCTGTTGATATACCAACAGTCTTTGCTACCTATCTCACTTTCATTCTGCAGCCTGCCAAAAGTATTTTGTGTTGTCACATCAGTGGGATCTCCAACATGTGGGTTGTCAGTTATGTTTGTCTGAGATGTTTTAAATTCAGCAACCCAATGCTTAGCCATTGTATTAGTTAAATCCAAGTCCTTTTTTATATTGGTTGCAGTTAAGCATTAAAATATATATACATATCTAGTCAGCACAAGATACATACTATATGTATGTATGGAATGTGTGACTTAAAAAAGTTACCTGTATGTATGACATGTAACATTAGTGAGTTGGATAAGCATTGTTTGCACATTAATTGTTTATGATTTATGGATTGAGAGTACCATCTGCCACCACGTATAAAAATTCAGTGTGGAAATATCACACAGTATTTCCATCATACGGTCATTTCCAGCTTAACTCTTTATTGAAGAGCCTGCCTCCTTATCATTGAAACACCAAAGTTAATTTTTTTTAAGCTGGTATAAACATACGTGTAATAACCCTGTAGTATGAACAGTCTTTTACTAAAGTTGTGTACACAAGTCAGTGACTGGTAATTGTAATAGTACAAACCCTTTACCACATTTTAATTATAATAATGATAAAACTTCTCTTACCTTTAGTCATCCAGGGTCCCCCACACGAACTTGTGATCTATAAACGTGATTTAGTGTTTACATCATTAATATACTCGACTCTCATTTCTGGTTAACTAACTCAGCTTTTATTAAACATATTTTTTAGTATTCTCTCTTTTAAATTTCTTATGTTATATCTTCATTTTTTAGAACAATTAATGATTCTTATGTAACATAAAATATTAAAATATTTACGTACTATAGCTAGCTGGAAGAATTATTTTTTATAAGACAACCCAGTATTTGCGTACACGCTTCATTCATACTTTTACTCCATTTATTTTATTTAGAGCTCATCTTAATTTATAGTTTCATAATTGATTGGATATTATACAGTTACGTATTAACGGCGTCTCTGCTGACCATGTGCTGCACTCCGCATTTTTATCACCATTTGTCCGAAAGATGTTACACTGTTTTAATTTCGAAAAGTTTCTGTTGATTAAATTTGTTCACTGCATCAAATGTTACAATTTTCACTGTTTTAGATCACTGCCGAACTGTTCAAGTTTAATTTCTTCCCTTGTATGCCGGTCGGTTCACATTGTTGAATTTTAGTCGACCCGCGCAGCGACGCAACCGCGCGGTTTATATGTTTGGCCGAACTGTCTTGGCCCTACATGCCCATTTTTATGTGCGGGCGAGATGAAAACTGTGCCCAGCCGGCGGACGCACACAACTACTCACGTCCGTCGTCTTGAGATGTTATTTGCCGACTGTCTTTGTTTCTGTGCACCAAGCGAGAAAGAGTGTATTCGAACGTGACATTATCGTGAGAACGTTGGCCGACGTCCGCGCTCTTGTGTGTGAACGCGCACCCCTGTTGCTAACTTTACATTCCTTTACCAAGTCACACCAGTCTCGAAGATATAGTCCATTCACAGAATATACTTGGGTTAAATAAAATTGAAAAGATGTCAATTACAAATCCTCATAGGTTTGTACCGTTACATAATGACATCTTAATTAGTGTGGCTTAATATTATTACTAATTCATTTTTATAACAACTGATACCTATTTAACTGTACCTTTCAAAATTTCCTTATCACTTTAAACTTTAAATACATGTTAGTACGTTTTTTTATGTGTTAATACGTAAAAGATTTAAAAAAAATTATGGTGTAAAAACTGTACTTGTTAACAGATCAAATTTAATAATTTTTTATAGTATATATAAATACAGAATTTTCTTATAATTTATTTCTTATGATATTTCTTGTGATACAGAATTAGTGATTATAGATTTAAGAAGGTATTACTACCTAACACAAGAGAGGAGTATTAATTAATATGCTAAAATCTGTTGTGTATTAAATGCTATACTTTCAACTCTTGCGTTTGTAGCGACTCTTAGGAATTACCTCAGGGCATGAAATAATTTATTAATACAATTTTAAATAGCATAAATTATAAATTTAATAATTTCTTTGCATTGCTTATTACAAGTACACAAGATTTTTATATGATTATAATATTGAAAATTCAGCTTTCTTAGCAATTGTCTCTTTTGATAGTGGATTCTTTTAGACGGATTGATTTGGCAGTCTGAATATGATAGATTTGACATGAAATATAATATAAATTTGAATGTCCAATTATGGGTTACTTGATTGTCGAATTCCAGTCTGCGCTGAAGGTTATTCGCTCGAAGTGTACTGTCCTGGAGTTCTGATGTCCTCTATTGCGACAGTAGATCCTTGCTGGTGGCACTCGTTGATTATAACACTTAGATATACATAGGCATCACTTTCATCATACACAATTCACAGCTAATACATTATTTAAAGCAAGAATATGTTGTATTAGGCACTATATATTTAACACCTTTGCATGTATATTAAATTAAGCTAAGTGCTAGCAACACGGATCGTTCAGGCCGATACCGTCAGAAGATTTACTAATTTTTCGACTCAGCTGTGGTAATTCTCCGATTCACACTTACTACCGACATGAACTTTGATACTGTCTCAGCCGAATTACAGTATCTTCTACAAAGATTAATCACTTTGGATTGAATATTAACTGTTCCCGTTGATTAAATTATCGATTACACTTTACGCTTATAACTTCTCCGACAATTTCTTCCAAACTTACGATTATTTAGTTTTATTAAAATAATGAATACTGGTATAACTGTTACAATATCTTCACTGAATTAACAATTATGTAGCATAACAGAATTTTCACCTTAAAACTAACATAATACAACATTAAAAAAGGAAAAAAGAAGAAACTATCAGTAGTGAGTGATAACTAAATGGTTAAAAATGAATTAAATAAGCTGATCATTATAGTCAATCAAATGTTAAAAAATAAACTATATAACAAAGAAAACTCTTGGTCCAAATAAAGGAAACCATCTACGAGGGGGTACCCAAAAATAACAGGATTTTTTTTTTTTAAAGCTATGTATTTAATTTTTTTTACAAAACAACCTTATCACCTTCAAAGTACTCTCCATTACACTTAATACATTTGTCCAATCTGCGATCCCATTCCTGGAAACATTTTTCAAACTTGTCTGTTGTGATGGCCGACAGCTCCTGCCTCGTTTTTCTGTTTACCGCTTCCACGTAGTCCTTTCATGTCCCTCTTCATTCGCGGAAACAAGAAGAAATCGCACGGAGCGATGTCAGGTGGATAAGGGGCGTGGGGCAAGGGAGTCATGTTGTTTTTTGCTAAAAACTGGCGCACTTAAATGGCTGCGTGAGCAGGTGCATTGTCATGGTGGAAAACCAGTCCCTCATCTGCCACAAACCGGGCCTTTTTTGTCGCACATTGTTACGCAATCTTTTTAAAACCTCCAAATAGAAAGCCTGATTAACAGTCTGACTTGGTGGGACGAATTCAGAATGCACTACCCCTGTCACATCGAAAAAACAAATGAGCATAGTCTTGATGTTTGATTTCACTTGACGATCTTTTTTTGGGCAAGGCGACAATGAAGTTTTCCACTGGCTTCACTGTTGTTTAGTTTTGGGGTCGTAACCATAGCACCATGACTCGTCACCAGTAATGACCTTGGATAAAAAATCTGGGTCGGTTCGGAACTGGTCTTTCAATGCACGGCATGTTTCAACTCGATTCTCTTTTTGCTGTTCAGTCAGGACCCGAGGCACAAATTTTGCAATGACCCTTCTCATCCCCAAATCTTCTGAGAAAATTCGCTGAACCGAGCTCCCCAAGTTATTCCAGATAACTTACTAATCTCTTCTATGGTCTGTCGTCGGTCTTCAAACACGATTGCATGAACTTTTTCAACATTTTCGTCAATTCTGGAAGTTGACGGACGTCCAGAACGAGGTTTGTCATCAATTGACATTTCACCTTCTTTGAAACGAGAAAACCATTGGTACACTTGAGTTTTTCCCATAGCACTATCCTTGTAAGCTGTTTTCAACATCACAACAGTTTCTGCGGCGTTTTTCCCAAGCAGGAAGCAAAATTTCATAGCAGCGCGCTGTTCACTTAAATCCGCCATGACAAAAAACGAGGAGCAAGCGAAACTGCTTTTACAAAATGAATTACTGTGACCGGACACAACCTTCCCAGGCGACAACAATGACGGCACTGAACTCGGAACGAGTTGCGCTACGCTCGCCTAGTGGGAGATATGCGTACTACGTAAGCTCCGCCAATCGCAGCGCTATTCCGGTTATTTTTGGGTACCCCCTCGTATATAAAACCCCCTACATCATCAGTATACCCAGTAGGATATGGAGCAGTAATAAAAAAATAATAAGGGGCAACTTATCAAATTAATGACATCAGAAGATCCGAATACAAAAATGATAACATACTCATATAGAGCAGTAAATGAAAAAATAATCAAGTATAACTTATTAAATTAATGACATCAGAGGACCTAAATAAAAAAAATAAAATAAAATAACCTACTCATAGAATAAGAAATAAGGAACTGACTATTTCAAGCTTCATACAAAGAATGCAGAATGGAGAAAGGCTATTCCCGAAATCTTATGAAGGACATGTACCAATTAAACAGATTTAAAACAATGACAAACCCTAAACCCAGTAACCCAAGTTACAGGATACATTACCAATGAATTGAATTGTAAAGTAAATATAAAAATAACTTAAGAATAAAGAATAGCATGTTAGCTAGAAGGAGTGAAAGACTACCATAGTGTAAATAAGAATTAAAAACTACCATTAGTGTAGAGAATAGAAAGTGAAATACCCTAATAAACATAATCAGAATAAAGACTACCATTAGAGTAGGTAATAAAAATGTGTAGATAAAAGGAGTGAAGGACTACCATTAGTGTAGATGATTAAAAGTGAAATACTATAAGAAACACAATAAGAGTGAAAGACTACTATTAAGTGTAGAGAATAAAAAGTGACATACCCTAATAAAACATGATACAAGTTAAAGACTACTATTAAGTGTAGAGAACAGAAAGTGTTTTACAATAATAAACATAAGAATAAAAGACACCAAATGACTGCAATATTTATTAATTATAAGAGTGTTTAAATATATTATATAAGGATTGTAATAAAAGACAGCAAATGACTGCAATATTTATTAATTATAAGAGTGTTTAAATATAATATATATAAGGATTGTTGAATAGTAATATAGATAGGAAACCACGAACTTACCATAGATGTAATGGAATATGTTAAATATAGAATGTTTGTTATAATTAAATAAGGTAGTTAAAAATTATAAATATAAGATGTTTTATTTTGATTAAAAAAAAAAAAATGAAAATGATAGATATAAGATGTTATGTTATAATTAAATGATGTTAATTAATATTAAAATTTTGTTAAGGCAGAGAAGGCAAGAAGGTAATATTGATATAGTTTTGAATTGTAAACCATAGACATAATAAGGAAACAAAATAGTTAAAAAACCAATGGCAAAGCAAAACCGTATTTTAGACCAAATTCAACCTTTACCATATAATCAAGTCCAAAAGGATAAAATAAATAAAACTGTATGAAATCAGCAGGAATTAGCCAATTTAAAATAAGGATATTTATATTTAATCATCACAGAAATACATAAGAGTAAATGTAATGACCAGAAGATAAAATTAACTTTATTGGAAATATGTAATATAAGGCCTAACAAGGGACTCAGTGCAAATAAAATGTGAATTAATCAGTATTAGAGTATTATAATAACAAATTGTTAACAACAAAGAATAATGATGAAGTAAAATTAAGGAAAATGTTAACTCAAAATGAATTGTAAACCATTTAATTTATAATTATGTGAAAAATAATAAGGCCTATAAGAAATGTTAAAAATGCCAATTTTAAGCTTATTTGAAACCAAATTAGGTCAAGTTGTATATTGAATTATGTGAAATTAGAACAGGAATATTGCTAGGTATTTAAATTTTCATAAAATTAACAAATAATTAAGTTATAGCCATAAAATAGGAAAAAAAATGTCATATTTTTATAAGATTTTTATTCTAAGCCAAGGCGAACAGCTGATTCCAGACAATGGGGAAGGAGAACAAGATATTTCGGAAATTACTACATTAAACGACGATTTAAGGCATCAGTTGATTGTTAAACGTGAAACTGAACGGTTGAGAACATACCAAAGGAAGATCGAAGAAGTATAAATTAGTTGAAAAAAAATGAAGTGTAACATAAAAAATTTACTACAGAGGTTATAAACCGAAACTTAATGTAAAAAGAACTTAAACCAAAAAAGATAAAGTGAAAGTGAAACCGAATTTCAGATATAATACGATCTAACACCAAAGCACTAAGAATCATCCGCCATATTGAAATTATCAAATTAACACCAATTTCAATGGAATAACGAACTCAACCAGATTTGAACACGGAACACGACACAAATAATCCTGCACCAAACTACATCGCCGAGTAGAAGAGAACACTACAACCAATTATCCAGAGGGACTACATCATCGCAGAGGAAGATATCCACCAGTATATTTGAGGGAGAATAAAGAACGAGGAATCGGCGTGGTTGGCGAAAAATCCAAAGCTGAGGGCCGCCATTTTTCCAGTTTGCATAGCGAGACGTACACTGCCTCTTTGAACCAACGACGACGTGACGTCATGCACTGCTATATGGTTCGAAAATTTCTTTACTAAATGACATTATTTTCTGAGATATGTTACTTTTACATAATAGTATTTAAATTTTTATTAATTGTAAATATTGTATCTTGTGTGACTTGCCCTTCTCTGGCCATTTCGACAGTTCAAAGGACTCTAATAATTAATATTGTAATTTCATATATTTGTCCAGTTGAAACAGTCGACCTGTGAGTCGAGTCTTAGCCGCAGCATAGTCGATGTGTATAAATTTGTCGCATCGCTTTTAAAAATAAACATCAGAATTCACACACACACACACACACACACGCGCGCGCGCGCACACACACACACACACACACACACACACACACACACACACACACACACACACACACACACACACACACACACACACACACACACACACACACACACACACACAGAGAGAGAGAGAGAGAGAGAGAGAGAGAGAGAGAGAGAGAGAGAGAGAGAGAGAGAGAGAGAGAAGAGAGAGAGAGAGAGAGAGAGAGAGAGAGAGAGAGAGAGAGAGAGAGAGAGAGAGAATCAAGACCCTAGTTTTAAGATGAACTATTTGTCTTTAAGGATACAATACAACTTTGAACATGATTTAGTTACAGTAACAATACTTTGTAGAGAATATGGAAGTAATAATATATGATTGCGTGGCAGTGAGTACGAGTTGAATATTTACTGCTAAGAGAGTTTGCTCTGGTTTTTTCTTATGCACAGGTTTGCATACAAGAAGTTTACATAAATTTCTAAAGATTTTGGCATTAGTGTTATGAGAAGTAGTTGTGTGTGTGTGTGTGTGTGTGTGTGTGTGTGTGTGTGTGTGTGTGTGTGCGCGCGCGCGCATAAGTACATGCTCATATATTTGCTGCTGTATTGAAAGTTGTATGAAAGTCTTATGAAAGTTTTACTTTAAATTTTTGTATTAAATGTGTTGACATTTTAATGTTGGATAGTTAGTGTACAACAATACAAGATTGCTCGACAATAGCATACTTAATAAGCATTTGTTTCAGTCTCCAGATGACTTTACTGCTAGTGAGCAATCTAATTCATGAAGCTTTCCAATTCCAGAGGCAACATGCCTCCTACCAGACTGAACTGCTTGAGCAGTTTTTTGCAGGTGAGTGCCATTAAACTGTATTGATATATCAGAAAGGTTGTAGAAACATTTGTTTAGTAATAGTGTATTTTGTAAGTGATATAATTACCATATTTTCTCATGTGTAATGTAGACTTTTTCTTAGATTTTCTTCCCAAAAATTGTAGGCATGGATTATACACAAATAATATGATCTACATGCTAAATTGTAGATCTGCATGTGTGTGTGATCAGACTGCACTTGGCAGAGTTGGCAATGTCACTAAAAATTGACATGTTCAAGTCTAGTAATTAGTAAAATGAAAGTTGCTGGTAATTTTGGTTATTTTATTAACAGTTTTCATCCTCTCTTCACCAGTTGTTTGTTCACTGTGTTGTAGCTTTCTCTTACTGTACTCTTGTTTGTCATTGTTAGTTTGTTGTTTCTACAGTAGTTCATTATCGATATTGCATGTGTTGTATAGAAACAGATTGTATATTCATGATGAGTGGGAGAAAAACTTTACTGAAGAAAAATTTATATGGTGTGTAACTGTTAGTGTCCAGGAGAAAGGGTGGATGGAAGAAAATGGAAGAAAAGCTTCTTTTAGACTGGATTGATACAGTTTGAAACTGAAGGCCAGAAAATTTGTTAGTTTTGTACAGCTTCTAAGCGCATTTGGTAGACCAAGTAAAAGCAAGGCTTCAAGAAACAAAAACAGTTTTGGCAATCGGTCCTGGTGGAATAATATCCAGAATTCAGCCTTTAGATGTGCCTGCTAATAAACCTTTTAAGGGCAATTTTAGAAAACTTTTTATATAATGGATGTACAATGGTGACCATACATACACACCATCTGGAAAATTGAAAAGATCTCCTGTTTCACTCATGTTGTAATGGATTGTAAATGCCTGGAAAGCAGTAAAATGTGAAACAGTTATAAAACGTTTTAAATAAATGTGATATTTTGAACAAGCTGGATGGTACGAAAGATGACAGTACATCTCAGAAGAATCAGGAAAGGAGAGTAATGCAATTCTGTTTTCTTCAGAAACAGATGAAGGATATTAATAAAAGCAACTGTTATGTGCTAGTGAAAAACTAAGAACAAAAACTATGACTAGTGTAACATTTAAGTTGTTTTAATTTTATATGATTTTAGTAATTCTTGTGTTTACAAATAAATGGGCATGATAAGTATATTATTCTATTATGTTATATAAAACACTTTTTCTTCAGTAAATTTAATATTCAAAAAGTATATATTTTATACATAGTAATACATTTTTCAACTGTTTCTCATCACAAATATGGATGTGTCATGTACACGAATTACATTGTTTCTGTCAAATATTCTGATAAAGTGGAGGTGCACATTTATACACGAGGGCACATTATACATGCAAAAATACGGTATATTTTTTGTTCGTTGGTTAGGTTTCTATTATTTTTTTACTCATAAAAAATTGCATGGTTGGGACTTTTAATAACAACACTTATCCCAAACATTTTGGCCATTATATGATGTGGCATCCTCAGTGGTTTTGTTGTCTTTCTTGTAGGTTTGTACTTTAATTTATTGGGCTGATGATTTTTAAAATTCATGTAGTAATCACGTAATGTAGTAAATAAATGTTAAATTTGTTTATAGGTTGTGTGGAAATGAATCGACTGGATATTGTATTTAAATTACCAATGAATGCAGTTGAAGAAGAAGCCTTTATGATGTTCCTTGAAAAATCTCATTTACCATCTGCTGATGAGTTGAGGGTCTTGTATTTATTGACAAGATCAAGGTTAGTATTTGTTATGTTTGGTTTTACAGAACTATAAATCTAGTTGTAATTGTAGATTACTTAATTATTTTTATTGTTTGCATTGCATAATAGGAACTTGATGCCTTCATTATTAAATCTACAGTGAAACCTTGATATAACAGTTTTGCGGACCAACTAAAAAGCACTTTATATCAAGGGTCGCTTTATATAAAGGTTTCAAGTTTAACTTGAGAAATGTAAAGAAATTTCTTTAAAAAATTTGTTTACATCATATGTAGTGTCCTGGTGACACTTGGCAACCTAAACTTCATAATTATGAGAGTTAGTTTGGGATGATTTCTTCTAAGAATTCTTCTAAAGCTGAGCTCCTTGCAAACTATGTTATGTAGAAAAAATAATATTATATGTTGTAATTCATAGAGAATCTGTTATCTTAAAACCTTTATGACTAAATTTAGGGATGAAAACATGAAAAATGAATAAAAAACTTGTCAACATTTATTCAGTATTCTTTAATTACAATAAATAAACAGTGTACAGAGAATAACAAAAGTGCCTTGAGCTTTATTCCACAGACTGTAGAAGAGACCTGTCTCCAGAGGTGTAGCTAGGGGGGGGGAGGGGGCAGCCGCCCCGGGCAGCATAGCCAGGAGGGCGGCAAAGTGAGCATAGATTTGAAAAAATTCTTTTCAGTTTATAAAACTGCAAACAACTTGTTTCTTTGATATGAGTATTCCTTTCATAAAAGAAGCATAACCAGCCAGCTTGTCTGTTGTCATAAACCTTGCCTGATAAACAGTATTAGTCTATTTGTGCTCAAGGACCATAATTACGGTTCATTATGATAACAAATTTAGTTATGCTGAATGCGCTGAAGACCAGCGATCGCCTGGATAGAAGAAATTCAGACTATATTGAGGGAACTAGAAATTCAAGATCTGTGGATGGACAAGCAGCAGTGAAAAATGAGAAGTCAATAACTTCTGTAATCTTTGGTTCCAGAAAATGTGTAAACATTGTACAGCCGAATTAATAATAATGATAACAAATTTGTAACGAGTTGTTGTGCTGGAAAGGAAAACTGATAATCATACAGTATTAGCTTTGTATAGATAATCTTAACTGCTATTCATATACAGACGAATATATTATTTGAACACGTATAAAAAAAACGTTACGTGGGCTACATATGTGCAATTCTTCCCGGTTCAGCGAAGTTATTGATCACCAGTTATTGGTGAGTATCTAGAGTGTGCGGTTTGTTTTTAGTTTGTGCGTCTTGTGGGTATATCTATAATACTTCACGTGTATGTCATCACTAATACTATTATTGAAAATAGATTTTTTTAAATTTTATTTGAAGCTGATACGAAACTCAAGTGGCGCCCGGTTTTGAAATAGGAGGGAAGAAAGAGTAAGAACTACAAGTTCCAAAGAGTTTATGAAATCTTTTATTCAAGAAAAATCGAACCCTGAGTGTGAAAATATTACAATTAAAACAAGGAATCAACTTGCGATCATAAAATGGATGTTGTTAGCGACGAGGCTGTTGACAAATACAGTAAAGTTAATGACGTGAATACTTCAAATTGTGAAAGTTCAAATACAGTTACAAGATTCATTTGGTTCTAGTGCTATGGATGTTGTTACATCGTGCAGTATTGATTACAGGCGATGAAGGACAGAATATTACTAGCAACAGTGTAGACCGTGTTCCAGGTGGTGCTCTACATGAAACGGGACCTTGGCCAAGATAGATATCTCAATCCTCCAATATATTATGGTGAATAGAAAAACATGGCAGTTGCAGAACAAGGACAGCCATTTTCCTGAAGATGAAGTTGGACTTTAAACAAGTATTGGTTTTATAAAACCTTCCAAAATGGTGAAAAGGTAAATCGCACTTGGATGCGTTTTTCCTTAACTAAAAAATCTCTATTTTGCTTTTATTCCGCTTTATTTCCACAAAAAAAACTATCAAAGAAGCTGTTTCAATAGTGAAAATGGGTTTTCGTCATGGCGAAAGTTAAATCCAGGATCATGAAAATAGTCCTGCTCATCCCTCTGCGTTTTTGGAATGCAAGGAATTGGAACGTTCTTTAAACAAAGCAGGACTTATTGATGGTCTGTTTTAGGAACAAATGACTAAAGCAGCTAAGACATGGAAAGAAATCCTCGAACGGGTCATTGCCACAGTACAACCTTTTACACAACAAAATCTGGGACTGAGAAGACATCGAGAGTCAATTACTAACAATCAAAATCTTGAAAACTTTCTGGCTTTGCTAAAGTACTTGGCTGTCATGAGTTCTCATGTGGATTCAGTCTCTCGTAAATCAGGGTATATTTCGTATCTTTCTCCAACTATTCAAAATAAAATAATAAGCCTATTAGGAGAAAGAGTGCTCAAATATATTATTACTGGATGTACGAAGGCGAAGTACTTTAGTATTATATTTGACACAACACCAGATGCTGCACATGTAGAACAAATGTCCCAGATCATAAGATTTTTGAAATTAAACACAATACTGTTGATATCAAAGAAGCCTTCATAGATTTTATTCCTTTAGAAGTGAAAACAGTGGAGGGGATCACACAACCTATTACAAGTAAACATGAGAGAGATGGATTGAATCTTGGCGATTGCAGAGGTCAGTCGTATGACAATCAAGCAACAATGTCTGGTATCCATTCAGGAGTTTAGAAGAGAACATTAGATTTGAATCCATTAACTGTGCTTGTTCCCTATGACAATTCACTTACTTTGGTTGAAGTTCATGCAGCTCATGTAAATGTTCAGGCTGTGAAATTTTTTGGAACAGTAGAAGGTCTATTCACCTTCTTTTCCTGTTCCACTCATAGATGGAGTGTTTTTAAAGACTTCGTAAATATTACTCTAACAGGACATTGTGATACCAGATGGAGTTCAAAAACAGATGCGGTGAAAGCAATCACCGAAAATAGAATACTCAGATGGATAAAAAAATCTCTGTACTGGAGAAATTGAGCAATATACCGACTGAAACAATTGATACAAGGGAAGATGCAGCATTAATAATTAATGCCATAGAAAACTTTAATTTTGTGGCCTCGCCTTTTTTTTAGACAGATATTCTTTCTCCTATGGACAAAATCCAGAAAATCTTGTAGACCAAAGGTATAAGTTTTATTCAAACACTGACACTTCTGGAGAAGCTAATGGACAAATTAAACGTTTGGAGCAATCAGCTGTGTGACAATGTCATTTCTAAGGCAGAAGAGGTATGTAATGAATGGGGTGTCAATATCTCAAATAGGATAAGAAGGAAGCGCTGGATGACAGGGAAGTATGCAGACGATTCTGCATTAACCGTTCAGCAAGAAATGTGACGTTCTCTAATAAATATTTTGAATAAACTATCAGTAGAAATTTCAAGCCGTTTCTCTAACATAAAAGCGTTAGAAAAACGCTTTGGGTTTCTCAATAAATTTGAGACGTTCGTAATGATGAGGATATACATTTTAAGGAACAGCTTTCCCAAATCAATATTAAGTGCACAGTGCTTGTAAAATTATCCATATGACCTAAACAGTGAAGAAATGTTCAGTGGCTTGAAAGACATTATACTTTTATTAGAAAGGGCGAAAGCTAACGGAGAATAAATGGACTTTACATCTCAGGACTGCTACAGTACATTTCTTCAATGGGATTAGAAGCCTACAAGACACTAGAGCAACAGCTTCAAAATGTTTCTTACTTGTCAGTGTCTTCTTGTGAAAGATCGTTTAGTAAGCTTTAATTGATTAAATGGTACCTGCGATCAACAATATATCAAGACAGGGTTTGAAATCTAGCGATACTTTCAATTGAAAATGACATTGCTTCGTTTTTAGATTATAGTGACTTAACCGACTTTGCAGCAATTAATACAAGGTGTGACTTGCTAATCAATCACATTTATTATTATAATGAAATGTCAAATTAAATTGTTACTTACCGTTACGATAATTCTTACGGGGTCACAGGATTCGGTCACATGTACCTAGATACAAACATGGTCTATAGGTTACGCAAAGTACTGACACCACTCATTTTGGAAGAGAAGTAATATTTATTATTATTTAACCTTGACTGCTTGTAAACTCATTAAAATTCATTGAGATACATTACTGCAAAGTGATGCAACACCAACATAACACTTAGGAATTACAGCTTACCTTATTATTTCACAAGACACAAATGCAAATATCAAATAAAAACACAAATATACACAAAAAGCCGCCCAGCTTTGCCACACACTCTATCACACCAATTAAACCCCTTCACATTCTATACAAAATCAGAAACCCCCTAACACATCTTCATATGATAAAGCCCACACATCGACCACGCGGTCATCGCGCCCGTGCCAAGTCCCCTTTCAAATGTCCGAAAAGTAATTGAAACTATTCATTCTCTTACTCTCACTTAATATCTTATTTTACTGTTAATGTCACTTCAAATTTTAACGGTGAGGTCGGCCGACCTAAAGAAAAAACTGTTAATGAAATTTAGACGAACCGCATGCGGTCGGTTGGTAAGAGGAACTGCGTAGAAGTTTTTTTCTCTGTCCCCTCTCCACAGTTTTCAACACTGGAACTCACTGCCTTGGGCGTCGTCGCCGAAGCTCCAGCCCATGCCATGCATGTTGTTTTTTTGATTCAATGTCGCACATGATCTTCTATAGGCAGTGGCTGACGTCATTTAAGTGGGCTTGGTCTAAACGACACTTCCGTAGTGAAACCAACGGAACGATGAAAATTTCACTCTCTGGCCATCTTACTTTTTTGCCAACGCTTGGGTAGGCGCCCATGCTTGGTGTGCGCATGGGAGCGCAATGCCACACTCTCGCATAGTTCTTGGAATTTTGTGGAGGTGCAAATGCTCCGCCGCAACTGCGTCTTATTGCGTTGTTTCATTGTTCTGTTACACTCACTGTTATACTGACACATACGTTGCACAATGACAATCCGCCCAAAATGAAATAAATAAAAATATAAATATATGCCCCAAACGGTTAAAATAAAGACACACAAAATTTGACCCGCTACAATACCCCCTCGATGAGAATTCTGCTGTCCACGACAGAAGAAATCTCATCGATAACCCCGAAGAGGATCGGGGAGGAACTGGTGCCAACAACCCCCTGGTTCTTAATCTGCACGGGTACACGACCCCCCTGGCTCAGCGACCATGGACTCATCTGAACGAGATCACTGGACTTCTCCGTAAGAGATCCCAACACCGAGAAATCGATCAGACTCGCACCATAGCCCACCTCGCCCTTCAACATACTACACCCAAAACTCCTCAATCCCTGGCTAAAATCGTTCCAGCTCCTCCGCCGATGTGGATCCCCTTTTTGCAAGCTGGGCTGCCTTTGGCAAATACTGGGCTCACACACTCTAACATTACATATTACCATAACACATAAGAATAAAACTTTCTTTTAAAATTTTTAAAAAATTTAAAAAATTCAAAATTCAAAAAATAATCGTTTATCAAAAAATTCTCTTCCTCTTTTTTCTAATTTTTGTTTCAATGACTTAACCTAAACATTCCTATTAATACAAATACATCCTTACCCTAGCATGAGAACAATTTATAGCCTACCAATATAAAGCAATACAATAAAAGAAACATCATTAAGACATACACAATAAAATGATCATTACTCAAAATATTCACTCGCTGGCAGGCGAAACATCAAAAAAAAAATTTTTTTTTTTTTTTTCAAAAAAATTTGAAATTTTCAAAATTTTAAAATTCAAAAAAAATTATTCATTAAATATTTATTAAATTTATTTATTAAATAACATCTATTAAAATTATTCAAATATTGGTTTGAATTAATTAAACAAACAAATCACAATTGGCTTCCTACTATACACAAGCTTAGTAGGTGTATGAACTCATCAGCTGATCATAACTAGGTCAAGTCCAAAACCCTTGACCTACATATGTTATGTATGATTTCTGAAAACACTTTAAACATCTGTAATATCCTAATTTGAAATACAAAACATAATAACATAAAATATTTATAATAAACAAAATATTAATATAATCAATCATCAACTTGACATTTAAATTATTTAAAATAAACACTTCTTGACTTTACATTATTTTCACTTCTATCAAAATTCTGTCACTGGTTGAAAAAAAATAAACAATTGTATATTCTCTGTCATGAATCTCTCAACAATCTTACCTTAATATACTGTGGGTGATGTAAATTATTTATTCTCGTTTTTCTGTATGAGATTTCTATACATATATAAACTTTCTCCCTCTGACTCTGATATTAATCAACTCAATTATCATGACACCCATCTCTATCAAAATATCTACTAATCAGGACATTCTAAACCCCAACTTACCATTTAACACAATTCGCCGCCTTCTCCCCATATATAAAAAAAAATACTCTCTAACCCTTTGTACATAGGATACGTGTTTCCTTCCCAAAACTCATTCCCTTATGTTGGTCCCTGGACTCCCCCTAGGTAACCCTTTCCGGCGCCAATCGGTCCCTATCCCGTCCCAACCCTTGTTGCGGACTCCCCAAATACACTACCCTCTAATACAAAATTGCCTTCCCCAAAAATCTCAATCTCATTACATTACTACAAATACACAAAATAACCTCATTAACTATAAAAACAACAATATATCATTCAAAATCTACATAAAGTCTCCATTACCATTGTGTCAACATTCATACTTCACAAAATTCTGTTATATCACATCAACTCAAAAACAGCATTACATTATATTCATCTTCATCATTTCACATTTAACGTTTAATTCAATTTGGACAGGTCTACATGTCCCATAAAACACTTATCACCCATGAATTATCTTTTATTAATTTGCATATTCTTTTTATCTTTACTTCAAAATATCTGTAGTACACTAAACATTAATTACTTGTAACATTTACAAACCAATATACCAGTGACATGGTATTGTTGATCAGCTGATATCCTAACATAATTAAAACACCATGAATACCTTTCAAAATTGAACAATTACATGTAATACATTATCAACACTTACTTCTATTATGTTGATTGCCTGCCAGGCGTCTAATGATTGGCTTAGAAAAGAAATTACACACATAATGAAAATACATTTTATCAACAACTATATCTAACACACAACAATAAAATGATACCTTTAAAATTATAGTATGAACCTTATTTTACGAGTCTGAGCATATAATTATGTGGACAGAGCACAAGCATTTTTGATTGGATTAAACCTTGAATAAGCAAAACTGTTACGTCATAAGATTTTAAAATTCGTGACTCCTTTGCGTCACCTCCCAGCCACACACTCTATTTCAGATTATGGAGGACTGTCTCGCCCTTTCGCTTCCACAGAGACTGTATATTTTGGAGCAGGGTTTTACCTCTCCGTGTCTCTGCTTCCGCTGTTAAGTTTTAACATTGGTGAACATCATCATGTTCTTGTTATAAAATCATGCACCCTTAAACGGATCTACCACCTGGCTCTGCTGTTCCTTCTCGAACAGAGTGGCAGCCGCTGTTCCATAGTTTGGTGATTCCCCTTTTTATTACCCCCCATCAATTTCAAAATACACCTTTACAACGATAACAGCTATGGCCAGTTATGGTCAGCGCGTAATCGTAATGTGCCCCAACCATAGCTGTTAAAGCTAAACCAATTCCACGGTCAGGGTTCGGTGAGGCCGTGACCGCCCGAAAATTTGGGGAATCACAAGTAAAATATCTTTCGTAATATTAAATTAAAATTTAAATGACAATATTAATTTAGATGGGGTTTTAACCCATTTTATATGGAAGCTTAACCATTATTAACATAAAATAATTAATACAAAATCTACAACCTTCCCCCATAGCAGTTCCACACTACACTGTTATGTCACTTCATTGAGCACCAAACTACCCCCCAAAATTATCCCCACATCTTGTATTGATAACAAGTTCTTATATTACTACACATTTCTTCAAAACGTTCCTATACCCACTACTACTAAAATCTAACAATTATATTTGGTCACCTAATGCTAAAAAATTTAGAAGAAAAAAATTATATCTTAAATTTAAAATTATACACATCCATTTTTTTTTTTTTTTTTTTTTTTTTTTTTTTTTTTTTTTTTTTCAAAAATCTATTTACACTGGAGGCTGACTAACATCCTTATGATAAGTGGTAGTAAGGCAGTAATCGCCTGAAAAGTCGGGTCTTGCTGCAAAACGCATCGGAACCCGGTAGATATACTACATGAATTCACGTCCCCTCTCTTCACTCACACTCTCTCTACACGCATGTATACTAAATTCCATATCCCTATTTATGGTTTTATCTGGTATAACCCTTATACCCGAAATCTTTACTGTGTCTAGAACCCGTTCAAAATTAACTGTTATTTGTTTATTTTCATTACTCAATTCTAAAATTCTTTTTCGAAAGTTAATGACCGCATTATTTCTTATTAAAAAATCATTACCCAAAATCACTTCTAAATTTAAACCTCTTACAACTAAAAATGTATTCTCATATTTTTCCCCATTTATTAACATGTTCAACTGGACTTGTGTTGTAACCCGTTTACTTCTAACACCCGTAATACCTACAATTGCTACCCCTGCTACTGGCAAAGACGGAATATGTTTGTTAGTTTCTTTCAATTTATTGAGTACATGTTCTGCTATTACAGATATTTCGCTACCTGTATCTATAAGTGTCAAGATTGACTTACCTTCTATTTCCAGTTTTACCTCAGTCAACCACGCCTCTTGTCTCCTCGTTTCCGTCTCCTCTTCTTCCAACAATTCTGTGGCCAAGTCCGTGTGAATCGTGTTATTCCTGTATTTATTTTCATGGACCCCGTGATTATTCCTCGACAATGGCCGGGCCTCCTCATCCATTGTCCTCCTTAGTTTCCCATTCTTTCGTATGCGTTACGGGGCGTGTACACTCTGCCCATCTGCTGATTTCCTCCTTCATTTCTCAGATTCTCTACTCGTCGGTCACCGTTCCTCTGCTGTGGGTTGTTGAACCTCGGTGGTGTTCTCGGCTGCTGTCCGGGCCTCGCCCTTCTACATCTATAACAGAAATTACGATCAGCATAATTTTCCACCAGACACCCGTCACATTTCCACATTGGGTATCGTCTGTCCCGTTCTCGACCATTGTGTGTGGTTCCTCCGTTTGGTCCTCCTCTTGGTACATAATTACCTCCATTTTGTATATTATGTTGTTGCATGCGTCTGCTGTCTTCCTGGTCCTTAATATTCTGAAAAACGTCTAATATTTTTTCTAATTCATTTATGTCGCTTACCTCTCTGGTCATCAATGTGATCTGCACCTCCCTTGGTAGGTGCTTGCTAACGTGGCGTACAAACGACTGAAATGGCAACGGTGGTTCCAAATACTTCGCTTCGTTGTACAGCTTCATCGTATATACTGTAATACTACGGCTGTTTCTTCCAAAACTCCCAGTTCCCATTATTTGGCTTCGCAGTATCTCCTGCTCCTCCTCCGACCAGTATTTGTTCCGAAATGCTCTTTCAAAATCTCCATAACTCTCCCATTCGTTTCGATGCGTCTCCGCCCATATCTCTGAATCACCTTTAAAACATTTCAAAATTTTTATAAGTTTAACCTCCCAGCTACTACCATTAAATCTGTCAAACTCCCGTACTTGATTTAAAAATTGCATTGGATGCACTCTCCTATTTTCATTACTAAAAGTTTCTAATTCTATTTCATTGTTTGTGTCACGTGTCATAAATATGCGTTCAGTAACATTGTTTACATTTTGATTTTTTACTACACTTAATTCATCTCTCATATTATTAATATTCTGTTCAAGTGAATATAATTTTTTATCATTACTATATTCAGACTGTACGTTATTCTTTGCTATCACATCGATAGATTCATTTACTGCTTGTATTTCTGTCTTATAATTATTTTCAATTTCATTCATTTTAGATTCTATCTTATTTTGATGTTCATCAAAGTTCTGACTGATTTTTTCAACTGTCATTACTACACTATTCAACTTACATTCAGTTTCAATACTACATTTATTAATTTTAGATTCTGTGTCATTGTTATACTCATTCATTGAACTTATTAAATACTCGTTATTCTCATTTATCTGCTTTTCAACTCTATCTATCTGACTGTTTATTTCATTAAATTTAACATCTACCTTTTGCATTGAATCATCTAACTTGGTTTCTACTTGGTTAACTCTATTGGTAAATTCTACTTTGGTATTTTCACAATGTCTATTAATCTCATTAATATCATTTTTCAATTCATTATTCAGATTTTTTAATACATTGAATTTAGCGTCAGAATCATTCTTCAGTTCATTATATTTAATATTTGTATCACTCTTCATTTCTTTATTTTGTTCTAAAAGTAATTGTAACATACTCATTACCTCACTATTAAATTGTGCGTTACATTTTGTTGAAGTCGGGGTTAATTGCACACCCGAATCTTCAGTTACATTACTCTGGTCGCTCAAATTTATCTCTGCTTTCTCTTGACTCGCACTGGGAGTCGAATGTATTTCAAAGTTACTAATGTCTGAGTCGTCGAAATTTTCGACGCTATTTTCATTTATTTTATTCTCGTTCTCTGACATTTTGTATTGTTAATGTAAATTAAATTATATAAATTGCTTAAACCAGAATAATTAATTAAATAAATACAGTAATTATTTAAATTTTGTAATCTACTGTTAGGTTACTAAGCTAACCTAGAACATGCTTGTATCCATGTCGATGCGGAATCCAATTAATTAATTATAATTAATTCAATTCGTGCCTGTTTCGTGGCGCCATTGTGACTTGCTAATCAATCACATTTATTATTATAATGAAATGTCAAATTAAATTGTTACTTACCGTTACGATAATTCTTACGGGGTCACAGGATTCGGTCACATGTACCTAGATACAAACATGGTCTATAGGTTACGCAAAGTACTGACACCACTCATTTTGGAAGAGAAGTAATATTTATTATTATTTAACCTTGACTGCTTGTAAACTCATTAAAATTCATTGAGATACATTACTGCAAAGTGATGCAACACCAACATAACACTTAGGAATTACAGCTTACCTTATTATTTCACAAGACACAAATGCAAATATCAAATAAAAACACAAATATACACAAAAAGCCGCCCAGCTTTGCCACACACTCTATCACACCAATTAAACCCCTTCACATTCTATACAAAATCAGAAACCCCCTAACACATCTTCATATGATAAAGCCCACACATCGACCACGCGGTCATCGCGCCTGTGCCAAGTCCCCTTTCAAATGTCCGAAAAGTAATTGAAACTATTCATTCTCTTACTCTCACTTAATATCTTATTTTACTGTTAATGTCACTTCAAATTTTAACGGTGAGGTCGGCCGACCTAAAGAAAAAACTGTTAATGAAATTTAGACGAACCGCATGCGGTCGGTTGGTAAGAGGAACTGCGTAGAAGTTTTTTTTCTCTGTCCCCTCTCCACAGTTTTCAACACTGGAACTCACTGCCTTGGGCGTCGTCGCCGAAGCTCCAGCCCATGCCATGCATGTTGTTTTTTTGATTCAATGTCGCACATGATCTTCTATAGGCAGTGGCTGACGTCATTTAAGTGGGCTTGGTCTAAACGACACTTCCGTAGTGAAACCAACGGAACGATGAAAATTTCACTCTCTGGCCATCTTACTTTTTTGCCAACGCTTGGGTAGGCGCCCATGCTTGGTGTGCGCATGGGAGCGCAATGCCACACTCTCGCATAGTTCTTGGAATTTTGTGGAGGTGCAAATGCTCCGCCGCAACTGCGTCTTATTGCGTTGTTTCATTGTTCTGTTACACTCACTGTTATACTGACACATACGTTGCACAATGACAATCCGCCCAAAATGAAATAAATAAAAATATAAATATATGCCCCAAACGGTTAAAATAAAGACACACAAAATTTGACCCGCTACAAAGGGAAGTTATATTTTAAAATGTCTCGTTGTAAATGTTTATTAAATATTAAGTGTTTATTAATAGAAGACGGAAGCATTAACCTGTAATGGTAAGTGATTTATTTTATTACTTTTAATGTAGTTCTTGGTTTAACTTTATGTGTCTTTAGGATATTGTTTTGATGATGCACTTTAGACCTACTTGGAATTTGCATGTTTATTAGAACATTTTTGTTATAAATTTTTTATATTAATACGTTTTGTATAGTCTACATTTGTTACTAATAAATGTTGTAGCATGACAGATAAGCCCATAAAAATGAATGGCGAATTGATCATTAAAATAAAGTAATAACATGTTTAAATCCGAAGAAAGCAATATAATAAAGAATTAATTCAGAACAACCGTGCAGTACAATCATTGATATAAAGATATAAGTTCATGTAAGATAAATGTTACAAGTGATGAATCATCAAAACCAATTTTAATAACTAAAGGTGAAAAAATGTAATACCCAGGAAGGTAAGGAGTAGACAAGGAAGAAACCCAGAACAAGGCAAGATTAACCATAAACGGTGATGCATTTGTATAAAACAAGAAGAGTAGGTGAAGAAGAAACCCGAAAACCCGATAACATCCACAAGAAGATGAAGAAAATACAATTATAAGAAACCAGAAGAAAAGAAGACATCAATGAAGAACAAGAAGAAGACAGCATCCACAAGAAGAAGGAATGCTCTTGTAAAAAAAACCCGTACCCCAAAATAAATAAATATAATAATAATAAAAAAAGTATAACAAAGTATTAATGAAAAAACCCACATGTACAATAAATATAAGACAAAAAAGTGTATAGAGTAAGAGTTGAAAGTGGACCAAGGTGAAATAATAATATAATACCAAAGAACAAATCTTCATTGTAATCTACGAATAGATCTCTTGATTTTAATAAGACTATATAACCATTTAGAAATAGAATCAAGGAATGTAAAGAGAACCAGTGCAAGTTTTAGTATTATAAAAAATGAACCTTATGTTTCATTATTGGTATTCACAAACTATGTAAATAATGAAATAATACAACTTTGAAGTGACTTAATTTCTGTACAGAGGTAATAATACACGTGTTTTAACAAAGAACTGCCAATCTGTTTAAATGACAATCATTAGAATGATTAAAAAATATCGGTATGAAGAACCATACATGACTTCCATATTCTAAGATTTATATTTAAAATCATTTTCAGCCAAACAGCCAGGCTGTGTCTTACCTGCCTTTTTATTGCTGTATTAAATGAAAAATATTATATTACATTAAAATGAAAAAATTATAATTTTATTGCCTGGCAACAAAATTATTTTATTTTTAACAATTACCATTGTTTCAAAAAGTTTAAATAAATTTTCAAGTACTTTACTCTTGTTAAAACGTAAAAGGTTGCAGGTAAACTACCCCTTCCCCTTAACCGATCTTCACCAAAATCGAAAGTCATTGAGACCTCTACAATTCAGGGACGTATGCAAAAAATTATTTGATTCTGTTTGAATTTGCGGCTGTTATCGTTTGCCATAGAAAATACGCTTGATAAAAAAACGTTGCAGGTAAACTACCCCTTCCCCTTAACCGATCTTCACCAAAAACAATAGGTCTTGAGTACTCTACAAATCAGGGCTGTATGCAAAACATTATTTGATTCTGTTTGAATTTGCGGCTGTTATCGTTTGCCATAGAAAATAAAACGTAAAAGGTTGCAGGTAAACTACCCCTTCCCCTTAACCGATCTTCACCAAAAACAATAGGTCTTGAGTACTCTACAAATCAGGACTGTATGCAAAACATTATTTGATTCTGTTTGAATTTGCGGCTGTTATCGTTTGCCATATAAAATACCCTTGTTAAAAAAACGTTGCAGGTAAACTACCCCTTTCCCTCAACCGATCTTCACCAAAAACAATAGGTCTTGAGAAATCTACAATTCAGGGCTGTATGCGAAACATTATTTGATTCTGTTTGAATTTGCGGCTGTTATCGTTTGCCAAAAAAAAAAAAAATTTCCCTTGATAAAAAAAACCGTTGCAGGTAAACTACCCCTTCCCCTCAACCGATCTTCACCAAAAACAATAGGTCGCGAGTACTCTACAAATCAGGGCTGTATGCAAAAAATTATTTGATTCTGTTTGAATTTGCGGCAGTTGTCGTTTGCCATAGAAAATACACATGATAAAAAACGTTGCTGGTAAACTACCCCTTCCCCTCAACCGATCTTCACCAAAAACAATAGGTCTTGAGTACTCTACAAATCAGGGCTGTATGCAGAAAATTATTTGATTCTGTTTGAATTTGCGGCTGTTATCGTTTGCCATAGAAAATACCCTTGTTAAAAAAACGTTGTAGGTAAACTACCCCTTTCCCTTAACCGATCTTCACCAAAAACAAAAGGTATTGAGAACTCTACAATTTAGGGCTGTATGCAAATAATCTTTTCATTCTGTTTGAATTTGCGGCTGTTATCGTTTGCCATAGGAAATACCCTTGTTAAAACATAAAACGTTACAGGTAAACTACCCCTTTCCCTTAACCGATCTTCACCAAAAACAATAGGTCTTGAGAACTCTACAATTCAGGGCTGTATGCGAAACATTATTTGATTCTGTTTGAATTTGCGGCTGTTATCGTTTGCCAAACAAACAAAATTTCCCTTGCTAAAAAAAAACCGTTGCAGGTAAACTACCCCTTTCCCTCAACCGATCTTCACCAAAAACAATAGGTCGCGAGAACTCTGCAAAACCAGGCTGTATGCAAAAAATAATTTGATTCTGTTTGAATTTGCGGCAGTTATCGTTTGCCATAGAAAAAAAATCTATAGACAGACAGACACACAGACAGACACACAGACACTTTTCGGAAAACGACTTTTTTTCATGTTTTGAGTGTAGTAGAATCAGAATCTGCAATAATCTCGAACACGATTTTTTTTGCCATCACCATACTTCCATTCCTTAAGGAATATGGAAGTAAAAAAGACCAGGGCAAACACAGAATAAAAAAGTGAAGTGACAGGGTACAATTACCCAAAACCCAATTAAAACAGATAAAAACTGTTAATAAAACTTAATATAAGGAATATAGAATAAGATTATTGTAAATAAGGTTTTGTTTAGGTATAATAAGATATTTAAAATGTATTAGGAATAAGAAAATTTAAACAGATCAGAACCAATAACATTCTTTAATTGTAAAATATTTATTATAGGTATGATTGTGAATAATTAATTAAGATGTTAGAATGGAAAAACATTCTATATATATGATATTTGTTATGTATATATTTGAGTATAAAAAATGTCTGATTAGTTAAAGACAACTATTAATTGGAATTATTTGTTATATGTTAATAGTATGAAAGATATTAATTGTTATTATGTTTACAAGAAGAAAATGTTTATTTTATGTTACAATGTCAATGAAAGTCAGAGAGGGTATAACTCAATATGTATTATTTATAAAAATTTGTATGTAAAAACTGTTAGGAATCTAGGCAAAATGATAAAAACTAAACATCATCAAAACTGAGAAACTAAGTACTTAAATACATTTAAACTGAAGGGATTTAGATAAGGTAAATCAGAAACAAAGCTATGTAATAAGAAATATAACTAAGAAAGTTTTTGTAAAATTATAGCCAGAATTATTAATAAAAATGAAATGACAGAACTGAAAAATTTGGAGAGGGGAGTCATATATTCCAACATAATATTTTAAAACTTAACCAATTCATCTAATTGCAAGAAAGTAAGGGAATATAAACCTTTTATTACAATATGAGATTTAATAATTATTAATATAACTTGATAATGGCAGAATTTGGAAAATAACAGGAAGCTAAACGTTAGGAATTAGAAATTACAAAATGAAGGAATAATTATCAATTTTAGATAAAAAACTTAATAAAACGGCATTATTTGGTATCAAATTATGCAGAATGAACTGAAGGATAAAATTAAGTAACAACTAGCTAATAAATTTGAAGAATAACCAAAGTATAATCAGTGATATAATGTAACTTTATTACATGCACAGGATGCAAAATAAAATTTAAACAATGGAAGGAATAATATTGCTTTGGCTAAGGTTTTAGTCGGAGATGAAGGAAGTAAGTTAGTTAATTATTGAAGATCGTACGGGACACTGACATGAGCAATTTAACCGTATTAACCTAGTTACGAATACCGTAATGGCGAATAATAATCTGAGACGAAAGTGAAAATCGGGAGTTGCGGTAAAAAACATTTTTAAAGTCATACACAGTGAAATAAACATATAACAACACCGAACTAACTTTATACAGCACAGAACACCAGTGGAAATAACATTTAAACCAAATAAAACAGTAATAAAACTTAACCAAAAAAGTGCCTAACCGACAAAAGTGAACCTGACTTATAACTACACCAATTTTCCGAATACAACACCGAAACTGAACCAGAGACACTACACCAACACCAGAAGGAAGATTTGCAGACACCAGGACGTAAATTCACAAGGAAAACATCTTTATTTGAACACCAAAACTGCGAGGTGACGATTTCCAACTTCAACGGTGGCCATTGCTGATTTCCAACAACTCAACTGAACACAGCCATCTACAGCCTGCTGGACGGTTCGCAACCAATTTATTTATTTCTATACTTTAAATCGAATATATGTACTGTTATAATTAAGAATTTACCTTGTAATGTTATACTTTTCAATCTTTGCCCTATTTCTCTGACTTTCCCTAACATAGCTGTTCAAAGAACCTTTATATTAATATAAAAAATTTGTAATAACAAAACGATACCCTGAGAATCGATTTACATATCGACAAGAGTCAAAATACCTAATTGTTAATAAAATTATTAATACATTTCATATTTAAACAGTTTTTCATTTCTAAATATAGGCAATTAACACAATACTTTAATTTAATAAGAAATTACTACAAGAATCTCACCACCAGAAGGAAGATAACCTCCAAACCGAAAATAAACAAGAATCGATTGCTATTGGAGACAATCCTATAAGTGACTATAGTCTTTAACAAATACTCAAAAGCCTATAAAACATTTAAATTAAGTGATAAACGTTTCGGAACACCACGAAACTTAATTAATTAATTGTTCTTAATTAGTTAATTAATAAAAAAAATTTTAATTTAAAAATTTTTTTTAATAAACAATTTTTATTTCTACACTAACACATATTTATATATTTTGTAACATTTCACAACACTATTACACGTTTCGTTACAAATTGGCGCACAACTGAGGGGCTGTAATTAGCGATTGAAAGGCCACTACAATCTGCCCAATCCCTAATTGGAGCTTGGCAGCAGCTATAAAGGCAGAGAAAGGGAAAAATGCAACGACGTGCAACCTCAAAGAAACGGGCGGCGGAGGCCGAAAAGGAAGTTGAAATGGATATGGAAAATAAAGAGGCGACGCCAGTAGAAGATGTGGAAAGGTTATTGCCACCAGTATTGTCTAAGCAACCTGCACAACCAGAGGAACAACCTGAGATACCCACACAAACAGGGGATATCAATGTTCCAGAGAAGGAGGCAGAGAAATACAAAACAGCAGAAGATAGTAAGATGGATAAAATGATGGAAATGTTCCTACGGGAATTCAAATCTTTGAAGGAAGACAATAATAAAAAAATGGAAGAAACTAGTAAGAAGATGGAGAAGAAATTGGATTCTACAAAAGAAGATTTGAAGAAGGATAACCAATCCACAAAAGAAGAATTGGGAAATAAAATCGAAAAAAACAAAAGAAGAAAATAGTAAGGAAAGGAAGGAAGACAACCTAGCCTTAAATAAGAAATTGGAAGATTTGAAGGAAGACAACCAGTCCCTGAGTAAGAAAATTGATGAAACAAATAAGAAGATGGAAGAAGAAATGGGGAAGAAGTTAGAAGAATTGAAGGAAGACAACCAATCTTTTAAGGAAGAATTTAAATTGACTAAGGAAGAATTGATTAACAAAATTGAGAATACCAATAAGAGAATTCAAGAAAATAGTAAAAAGATGGAAAATGACAACCGACAGTTGAAGGAAGATAACAAGAAGTTGGAAGAGAAGATGGGGGAGAATTTGGAAGAAATGAGAGAGGATAACCAACTATTCAGAGAAGAAGTAAGGAAAATTAACCAAGAAAACCTGGACAAATTAGACGAGAAGATGGAGGTGTTAAAGGAAGAGTTTAGCAGGAAGATAAACGATAATATGGTGTCGATAAACAAGAAAGTAGAAGAAAAGACAACTAGGATCGAACAACGAATCACAGAAGCGGACGAAAGATGGAGTCAGACGGAGCGAGAAGTACAAGGTTTTAAAGCTGAAGTAAGCACTAAGATTAAAAAGATGAAAGAGACCAATAAGCAGATGAAGGATAGTTGTAAAAATTTATATCAGAAAATAGAATATACGAATAAGGAATTACCATATGATAGCAAACCAAGAACGGAAGATGTACCAAATGATAAAACGCAGGAACAAGTAATGGTAGTACCTGAAATTAAAACTAACCGAAACCAGGAAAATATTAAACAAAGGGAAATAGAATCAAAGGAAATGAGAAGAACGTATCCAAGGAATCTAATAAAAACGAAGGAAGAAATGGAGATGATGAACCACGGGTTAATTGATATCAATAATATCTCAATTACCAACAAAAGGGAAATCATGAACGCCAGAAATTATGGAAGTAGATTAAATGTAATATCAGAAATGATTTACCAACAAACAGTAATTTACCAGTAGGAAAGGACCAGAGGTAGATGGCAGATAACAAGCGTAGGATGTGACAGTACGAAAATCTTGATGTCGGAATTATGGTATGAGTGGTAGCAAAGTATTGTATTTTAGTGTTTTACACACACATACTTGGGTAGGACGATTTCCCTTTGTAAAGAGACAACGACGCGGATTTCAGCAGAGCAAAACGGTTCCAAGGTCAGGAGCGGACGTGTGAAGCCGAGCATACACAATGGCGTTATATGTGCACACTGATTTTCAATATCCATTCTCATTGGTCCATAAAGCGGGACGTCATTAAAATATGAAGATGACTAAACAACAATGACATGATAACAGGGCGTTAACCGTTCGAGACAAAAGACAATGACGTGGATGCGCTAACACATACGCAAAATATGTGCTTTGCATCCGCCCAGTCAACTACAAGTCGTCAT
Source organism: Magicicada septendecula (assembly GCA_034769895.1). Classification (NCBI taxonomy): domain Eukaryota; kingdom Metazoa; phylum Arthropoda; class Insecta; order Hemiptera; family Cicadidae; genus Magicicada; species Magicicada septendecula. Next base: position 242,620,877 of record CM068367.1, on the reverse strand, counting down.
GCAGTAAACACGTATTAAAGTGTACTGGTGCTAAATAGGCCAGAAATAGTGTTTATCAGTAGTTAAAAAATGTAAAACTCAGCAAAATATAGTTCAACTAATAACAGTCTAACAATGTAGAGTCAGTGCCAACAAGACAGACAATCAGAATCAAAATACGCCGAACATCGGGCGAGCTATGGGCAGCATCTGAACCACACGGAAACCTCAACATTTCAGGAAAGTGCAACATTTAAATAATACCTTTTTTTTACAAAGCAATCGAGCTCGAGATAATATGAACAGCAAAATTTACTAAATCAAAAATTTTAAAGATCTAATGAGAGAGAGAGAGTGATTGAAATTGTGAGAAAACAGGCCGGCCGTCTTTTTTAAAAAAGAAGCGTTGGTTTGCGTTCAATAACCCTATTCAGTGATAATATTAGGAAAATTAAATAATGCAGTATAAAATGTTCTTTTATGTAATAGAAGTAAAGAGAGAATAATTATTGGAAACGTGAGATATTAATAAGGAGTGGAAGCTAACTAGCCGCCATGTTGTAGTTGCGGTATAAGCCGCCATTTGTATTTTGAATATTAATTATGCAAAGGAAGTAACAATTAAACAAAGTTTTTACACCTTTCAATAGTAATCAGTCTTATTATTTCGTACAACCCGAATGTTTCTGCACTTTCACTTAACGAACTTTGGGCCCTGGGTACAAAACAGATATGTGTGGTAGCATGAGTCTACGGAAGTGTGATCAACACGTGGTGAGTACCATAAGTACATATTGTTTCACATATTTATGTATTTATATATGTGTATTTAAAGAGGGTAGGTTAACAAGGAATATACAGTAGATTATCAATGATATCATTAGTCATTGACGGACCAGTGGCCTATGGGTGTAAGAAACGATATGATAGGGCGAGTCGAGTAAGACTTGCAGCTAATGAAGGAATAACTGAAGGGGAAATGAAATACAAAGTAGAAAAAAGAGATGCCACTAGTACCGGAATAATAATGAAGACAATGGTCATCCGGACAATAAGGGCAACCGAGATGATGGACCATGGTTAACTCTAATACCACACACCATCAAGAAAAGGGACGGATGTCATGATAACCGACTACGGCGAAAAACAATGGTGAAGGAGACGAGATATAAATACCATTGAAAAGGAATAATAATAATGAACAAAGAAACAAAACTGGGTTCTATGAAAGAAGATTATTTAAGAAACTTCACCTTGCAAATGAAATGATGAGCAACTGAGTGACATAAAGAAAATCCTCCATCCTGGGTATAAAAGAAAAATAATAATTAGGAAAGAAAAAGAGAAGATCAACTTACAAAAGTATAAATAACATGGTCCAGTATATAGTATAACCATATGTTGTTGTAAAGAATAATCATAATAATACGTATGAACTGAGAGAAATAGTTTCCGGAAGAGTTAAAGGTGTGTACAACCAAGCATCCATAAAAAAGTACTATGAAGAATGAATTTGAATTTATAATAACAATACCTCTAAATCCAAAAATATCGTAAGGCCAACTTACTACAACTAATTTTGTGAAAAAACTTTATGGTAATTAAAAATAAGAATTGGAATTTAGAATTATATAACTAAAAAAAATTCTAAAATAAAATAAGAACAACTTATTACCAATTTTGAAGAGAAACCATTTGGAATAATTAAAAAGATGAGAATTTAGAATTAAAACTAAAAATTCTAAAATGAAGTAAGACCAACTTACTACACACAATTTTGAAAAGAACATTTGAAGATATTAAAAGAATTGGAATTTAGAATAAAATCATAAAAAGTCTAAAAACCAAGTAAACACAACTTACTACCAAATATTTATGAGAGAAAAATTTTGGAAATAAAGAAGTTGAATTTTAATAAAACGTCAAAACTTAAAAACAAAATAAGATCAACTTATTACAATGATTTATGAAAAATGTTATGGAAATAGATGAAAAGAAGAATTTGAATTTTGATAAAACTAACAAAGTTCTAAAAATAAATATGTTCCATTTATAAACAAATTTATAAGAAAATAATATGATTAATTCAGAAAAAAGAATTAAATATAATGCAGAATAAATGTGAATATCTAGCATTTGAAGGAGTAGAGAAGAAAAACAAAAAAAGTGTGAGATACAAGAGAAGGCAATAATTTGGAAACAAAGAGAAGAATCTGTTATTATAAGCAAATTATATAAAAAATCTAAAAAATAAAAACAATAATATAATGAGAACAACCTATGACTAACTACTTATGAAACAATAATGGAAACAGTTAAACAAGAAAAATGATTATGATATTACTCAGTTCTGAAGAAGCAAAGAAAAACACCTCATACCAAACATATGGAGAAGATGATTTTGAACAAATAATAATAATAAGACCTATATGAAACGCAAAGAGAAGAAGTACCACATGAAAAATAATATAAATAAATTAATTTTAAAGAATGCGAAGGCGGATTAATAACTTTCTAAGAGAAAGGAAAGAACAAAATGTTTAAATAATATGATCAAAATAACAACCTGAATATCTATTATAAAGATACAAATTTAAAAATTTACTATAATAAAATAAGACCATACTATAATAAAATAAGACCATTCAAATAATGAATAAGAACCAAAGAGAAAAGACTATATATAAAAACCATGCTAACAAGGTAATTAACCAGAAGGAAGTATAATGAGAATTCAGATGTATGAGAAAAAAGGAAAAAAGTTACACTATAACTAGTGACAAGAAGAATTAACAAAAGTTTCCAACCATAATTAAAATAAATATATCAGACGAGTTAAGAGTTTAGAAAAATATATATAATGAGTATAATAAGTATTAAGAAGAATTATTAAGGTAGAAAATGTGAGATAATCTGAAAAACTACGAAGTGAAGAATCCAAAGATAGTTTTATTAGTCAACAATGAAACTACTTTTTATTTAATTTATTCGATGACTGACTGTAGATAATTCCAGCAGCATTATGTTTTTTGAGCAGAGATGAATGTGCCTCTGGACTCAAATTGTAGAAGTGGTGTATGGCCAGCAGAGTTGTGAAGCCTACAGTGCCCCTCTGAACTGCCCCAGCCCACATGATAGGAAACGTTAGGGAATTAATATCCCAAGGATACAACACGAAGTTTATAAGGAAAGAAAATGTATAATAATAATAATGATAATATATCTCAGAGACACTAACTATCCAAGAAGGATCAAAAGTCAGATAAGTGACTATATATATAATTTATTAAGCTCAAATATAAAAAAAGTCGATATAGAAATGGAGAGGAAAATGAAGTATAAAAAATAATAAAATTGTCATAAGAAATTATTTCGTCCATAATCAAGTCTGAAATAATTACTTCTGGAGGAGAGCAATCTGTAGCATGACAGATAAGCCCATAAAAATGAATGGCGAATTGATCATTAAAATAAAGTAATAACATGTTTAAATCCGAAGAAAGCAATATAATAAAGAATTAATTCAGAACAACCGTGCAGTACAATCATTGATATAAAGATATAAGTTCATGTAAGATAAATGTTACAAGTGATGAATCATCAAAACCAATTTTAATAACTAAAGGTGAAAAAATGTAATACCCAGGAAGGTAAGGAGTAGACAAGGAAGAAACCCAGAACATAACTAAACCCACAACGAAGGTTAGGAGTAGACAAAGAAAGAAACCCAGAACAAGGCAAGATTAACCATAAACGGTGATGCATTTGTATAAAACAAGAAGAGTAGGTGAAGAAGAAACCCGAAAACCCGATGACATCCACAAGAAGATGAAGAAAATACAATTATAAGAAAGCAGAAGAAAAGAAGACATCAATGAAGAAACAAGAAGAAGACAGCATCCACAAGAAGAAGGAATGCTCTTGTAAAAAAAACCCATACCCCAAAATAAATAAATAAATATAATAATAATAAAAAAGGTATAACAAAGTATTAATGGAAAAACCCACATGTACAATAAATATAAGACAAAAAAGTGTATAGAGTAAGAGTTGAAAGTGGACCAAGGTGAAATAATAATATATAATAATATAATAATATTATTATATATTATTATATAATATAATAATTATAATTATAATAATAATATAATTATATAATAATATAATAATAATAATACCAAAGAACAAATCTTCATTGTAATCTACGAATAGATCTCTTGATTTTAATAAGACTATATAACCATTTAGAAGTAGAATCAAGGAATGTAAAGAGAACCAGTGCAAGTTTTAGTATTATAAAAAATGAACCTTATGTTTCATTATTGGTATTCACAAACTATGTAAATAATGAAATAATACAACTTTGAAGTGACTTAATTTCTGTACAGAGGTAATAATACATGTGTTTTAACAAAGAACTGCCGATCTGTTTAAATGACATTCATTAGAATGATTAAAAAAAATAGGCCAAGGCAGACACAGAATAAAAAAGTGATGTGACACGGTACAATTACCCAAAACCCAATTAAAACAGATAAAAACTGTTAATAAAACTTAATATAAGGAATATAGAATAAGATTATAGTAAATAAGGTGTTGTTTAGGTATAATAAGATATTTAAAATATATTAGGAATAAGAAAATTTAAACAGATCAGAACCAGTAACATTCTTTAATTGTAAAATATTTATTATAGGTATGATTGTGAATAATTAATTAAGATGTTAGAATGGAAAAACATTCTATATATATGATATTTGTTATGTATATATTTGAGTATAAAAAATGTCTGATTTGTTAAAGACAACTATTAATTGGAATTATTTGTTATATGTTAATAGTATGAAAGATACTAATTGTTATTATGTTTACAAGAAGAAAATGTTTATTTTATGTTACAATGTCAATGAAAGTCAGAGAAGGTATAACTCAATATGTATTATTTATAAAAATTTGTATGTAAAAACTGTTAGGAATCTAGGCAAAATGATAAAAACTAAACATCATCAAAACTGAGAAACTAAGTACTTAAATACATTTAAACTGAAGGGATTTAGATAAGGTAAATCAGAAACAAAGCCATGTAATAAGAAATATAACTAAGAAAGTTTTTGTAAAATTATAGCCAGAATTATTAATAAAAATGGAAATGACAGAACTGAAAAATTTGGAGAGGGGAGTCATATATTCCAACATAATATTTTAAAACTTAACCAATTCATCTAATTGCAAGAAAGTAAGGGAATATAAACCTTTTATTACAATATGAGATTTAATAATTATTAATATAACTTGATAATGGCAGAATGTGGAAAATAACAGGAAGCTAAACGTTAGGAATTAGAAATTACAAAATGAAGGAATAATTATCAATTTTAGATCAAAAACTTAATAAAACGGCATTATTTGGTATCAAATTACGCAGAATGAACTGAAGGATAAAATTAAGTAACAACTAGCTAATAAATTTGAAGAATAACCAAAGTATAATCAGTGATATAATGTAACTTTATTACATGCACAGGATGCAAAATAAAATTAAACAATGGAAGGAATAATATTGCTTTGGCTAAGGTTTTAGTCGGAGATGAAGGAAGTAAGTTAGTTAATTATTGAAGATCGTACGGGACACTTGACATGAGCAATTTAACCGTATTAACCTAGTTACGAATACCGTAATGGCGAATAATAATCTGAGACGAAAGTGAAAATCGGGAGTTGCGGTAAAAAACATTTTTAAAGTCATACACAGTGAAATAAACATATAACAACACCGAACTAACTTTATACAGCACAGAACACCAGTGGAAATAACATTTAAACCAAATAAAACAGTAATAAAACTTAACCAAAAAAGTGCCTAACCGACAAAAGTGAACCTGACTTATAACTACACCAATTTTCCGAATACAACACCGAAACTGAACCAGAGACACTACACCAACACCAGAAGGAAGATTTGCAGACACCAGGACGTAAATTCACAAGGAAAACATCTTTATTTGAACACCAAAACTGCGAGGTGACGATTTCCAACTTCAACGGCGGCCATTGCTGATTTCCAACAACTCAACTGAACACAGCCATCTACAGCCTGCTGGACGGTTCGCAACCAATTTATTTATTTCTATACTTTAAATCGAATATATGTACTGTTATAATTAAGAATTTACCTTGTAATGTTATACTTTTCAATCTTTGCCCTATTTCTCTGACTTTCCCTAACATAGCTGTTCAAAGAACCTTTATATTAATATAAAAAATTTGTAATAACAAAACGATACCCTGAGAATCGATTTACATATCGACAAGAGTCAAAATACCTAATTGTTAATAAAATTATTAATACATTTCATATTTAAACAGTTTTTCATTTCTAAATATAGGCAATTAACACAATACTTTAATTTAATAAGAAATTACTACAAGAATCTCACCACCAGAAGGAAGATAACCTCCAAACACATATTTATATATTTTGTAACATTTCACAACACTATTACACGTTTCGTTACAATGTATACAAACTGAATACCGTTAATATTAGAACGTGTAATTTCTTAATTTTGACTTAACAAATATTCTTAAGACATTTGTTGGACGTGCTTTCGTACAAAAATCTACACATTTATTAAGTACTTTGGTCACTGGATGGGCCTTCGGTTTTGCTCTTTTGTCCCCTTTTAATTGTGAAGGCGAAGCGGCAGACGATCTTCTTGCCCAGGGCGCCAAAAAGCCTAGCTACGCCACTGCCTGTCTCATCTACATTATAAACCTGGTGGAGTTCGTAGCCTTCAGTTAAATTATTAAATTCACTCTTCCAATGATGCACAGTGATATTACTAATTCTGTTTGATTCTCCACAAATTCTTCTTGACACAAGATCATGTCTCTTATTGAAGTTTTCCAGCCACGTGTTAGATGCTTGGAAGCCTTCAATCTTCATACTCTCAGCAATTTGACTAGCTTTTTCTTGACTATAAACTCGTTAATTACTTATTTCAATCTGATTTTGATTATTACAACAACCAAATATTATTTTAATGGATGTCTTATCAAGCCCATTTGGTCCCATTCGTAAATGCTCGCTTACACGGTTCCACTATAATTGTCAATGCTCCTTCTGTTTGTATAAAAAATTGTTTATTATACGCCCATAATTACAAATTATCAAGCCTATAAAGTGATATTTTAATTCCCCATTTCACGAACCTTTGTTAATTTTCTTCCATTTGTGTGTATTATTATTATTTATTGTGTGTATTTTGTAATTATTTTCTGTAATTAAAATTATTTTAGTTTTCATTTGGTTTGTGTAGTTTCTGTTTGTTTTGACTAGTTCTTATATTGTTACATAATATGGAATGTTCTACAAGTATCTCATGTATGCCAGCAGAGCCCAGCTGTAATGTGTGTGTGCATACATATTGCTGCTACTTCGAGATGAAAGACAATTATGTGACACTTATTATGTGTCAGCAAGCAAGACTTCCAGAGGTCAGCACACTTTGTTCAAGGATACTGTTTCTAGTGGATTCGAGAGCGCCTGTTTAACACGCCATCCAAAGTTACTGATTATTCTAGCATCTCAGCTGGGTATAAATATAGGCATTCAGCGATGGTCAGTTCAGTTTACTTCGGGCGATTACTCAGTGCGTTTCAAGTGGCTACTAGTAAAAAGTGATTATTGTGCGAGACTCTATTGTTTGACATTATTATTGCGTGTGAACAAGTTTAACTTAGATTATTGTACTATTTGATTATAAACTGTTATTTGTGATAATTAAAGCTGGTTATTAGTGACTTCATTGGTGTCTTGTATTTTGTTTTCCACTGTACCATACGATGAGGGAGACCGTCGTAACGGTGGTGTCAGAAGTGGGATAGACACTTTGTACAAGACTAGTGTAATTTGTTATTAATCTGTAAACAATGGATGACAGTCAGATGATGGAAAATTTCCAGGCGCTGGTGTTACAGACTGAGGAACGATGACAACAGGAGGTGGAAGAAGCAGAAAGACTACAAAAAAAAGAACACAGGCAGGAAAGAGAAGAGGGTGAAGAATGGCAGAAAGCACTGTTGCTCGAGTCGGAAGAATGGCAAGATGAGAAACGTAAGAAGGAAGCGGATGAAACAGAAGCTTTTTTTGAAGTTATGCTGAAACAGATCCAAGAACATACTGTAGTACCGCAGAATTGGGTCTCCTATGTGGTGACTTGGGTGAATTATGAGGTGAGCTTAATAAACAAGTTACTAGAATATCGGAGGTACAAGAATCAATGACATTAAAAATAGGTGAAGTAGGAAAATCTGTCTGGAGTATTGAAGAATTGATGTCTACAAAAATATCTGTCGTAGAAGAATGCATGTCAAATAAAATATCTGCACTAGAAGACTCATTGGCAAACTTAAGAGAACAAATTAAAAGTGAAATTGAGCAGTTCATGAAGATACAACCGAAACAAATTTCTGAACAGACTGTACCAATGATAAAGGCAGAAAAGACAATTGAGAAAGTCACTTTGCATGGAGTTGGGGCAGTTCACATCAAGGCTCCAACCTTTGACGGAAACACTCACTGGGTAATATACCTTAGACAATTTGAAGCTGCCGCATGTGCAAATAATTGGACAGATAGAGAAGGCAGTTTCAATTTTTTTAGCGATTTAGTTACAGCTGGTGCTGCCTCTTGCATCCTAGCTTCCACTGGCACAGTCCTGTTCTGTAAGTCCTCTTGCATTCATTGCATCTTTGACGTCCATTTTCCATGAATGTTTAGGTCTTCATTTTCTTCTTCTAGAGGATGGAATCCATTCCCATACCTTCCTTGGCCATCTCTCCACCGACATTCTTTTTAGGTGTCCGAACCAATTCAGTCTTCTTGCTTCTATTGTTTCTGTAATGTCAAGGTCGATTCCCATTGCTTGTCTTGTCTCTACATTTCTCACTCTATCTAGTTTCAATTGTCCTCGCTTGTAAAGTACCTGCCGCAGAGCTGCTACAGAAAGTGCCACCTGATAACCCGAACGTTACTCCCCCCCCCCACCCGGTTGTGTTCCAGAATAATCCATACTATGCATCAACAACGCTACTAGAAAACACTAGAGCGTAATTGCTTGCCACCTTGAACACAGTGTGCGGTGACTGGTGAAATCTGGATCAGTCTCAGCTACGGATGCATGACGAGTGTCACGTAATTGTCCGTCATCTCAAAGTAGCAGCAATATGCGTGCGCACACACACACACACACACACACACAATATAGCCGGGCTCCGCTGGAATAGCCAAGAACACGTAGGATGTTCTGTAATGTTGTAACAGTATTGTTGTTTTGCATCCTGGGAATTTCCAATACTAAAACTGTACACAAAAGCAATATCTGCATACTCATGTTTCGAAAATTGCAAGGGCATCTCAAAATTATATTTCAAACAAAACACTACAAATTACAGGTTAGTTATGATACATAATTAAGGTACTATATTATAAGTTAATTGTTAAATAACTATTTTTTAGCAAGATAGCTTGCTCACTTCATTGTGTTGTCTTTGAAGAGATTTGATGTCTGTTAGATATTATTGATTGGTCATATACATGTACTGTAGAATATATCAAGGTGAGTAGACTGTAGTTAGTTATAGATCAGGTTTCAGGTTTCTTTTGCAAATTATACTCTAGGCTTTTTTATAACTGAGGTCTCAAACTTGTGTGAGCATAGTAAACATAAGTAAACATAGTAAACAAATTTTCTGAATGCAGTGTTGATCTCAAGAATTACATCAGGTAAAGGTTTAATGAAGTCACACACTAAACTATATTTTAACGTATGCTAAAATATTGTTTTGCTGTTTAGATGATATTTACCCCATCAGAAAATGAATTATTATATTTTATTTTTTAGGTATATTGAAGCAATTAGTACGAATGACAAACTAAATGCATTGTCATGTTTCCGAAAACGAGGTGGGAATGCACCATTAGGTTTAACTCCATTTTCTTCAAGAGGTCGTAATATCTTAGGGGGTCAGGAAGATTTGTCATCTGGGTCACCTCGTAAAAACTCCTTGACAACTTTAGGTCTAGTAATAAATTCAATTTCTAAAACGATACCTTCAGTTACAAAAGAGCTAGCAGAACACTGTGTTAAACAGAAAGCATCTTTATCGAGTTGGAAACAAGGTAAATGTGTAAATGTAAAACTGTTAACTTTTGTAAACTGTTAAATATTCAATAAGTAAACAGACAAACAGCTGTAGAAAAGAAATTAATTGTAGCAGCTGATTGAAACATTCAGGAGTGTTACCTGGCAATGTTGTTGTGAGTTTTGATCAGCTGTTCAATAATATATTGCATAAACATAACCAATACAGTTTTATTTACGATGGCGTGTCCTCTTGAGGACAGTACTTTCGAAGAACAGCGTTCTGTTATAAGATTTTTGGATTTGGAACCACTATAACCATTAACTTGGATTCACTATTTTGAACCTGAGTCAAAGCGACAAAGGATGGAATGGAAGCATCCCAGTTCACCCGCCAAAAAGAAATTATTCAAAACCTAGCCATCGGCTGGTAAGGTGATGTTAACCATCTTTTGGAGCTCCCAAGGCCCAATTTTCTGTGATTACCTACAAGACCAGCGTATCATCAATAGTCAGTACTATTCTGACATGATTGTGAACAAAGTTAAGCCTGCATTGAAGAAGAAATTTCCGTGATGGCAGAGGAAAGGTGTGATTCTTCTTCATGATAATGCCCACCCACACACGGCAAAACTGACACTCGAAACAATAAAAAAAGTAGGTTGGGAGATCCTGCCTCATCCCCATTATAGCCCTGACCTTGCCCCATCTGACTTTTTCTTGGTTGGCCCACTCAAGGAGACTTTGCATGGTGTCAAGTTCAACAGCAATGAAGAAGTGAAGGAAAAAGTCCAAAACTGGCTTCGACATCAAGGTAAAGAATTCTTTTTTGAGGGAATAAAAAGCTTGTAAAGAGATGGGACAAGTGCATAGACGTTGCTGGAGATTACGTTGAAAAGTAAAAAAAAATTGTATTGATTGAATAAAAAGTTTTTGCTCCACAGCTGTTTGTCTGTTTACTTATTGAATGACCCTCGTATAAGGGCAATCCATTTTAAATCACCCAATTAAAATAAAAATTGGTGCTCTACATTTGTCTGTTTGTTTTTCAAGAAGTCTTCCCTGTAACTATATGAATTGAAAACCATTGTTAAAAAATGTTTAATAAGTACAATTTATTTGTAGCCATTTTTTATCAGTAGCACAGTCCAATTTTAGCAACAAAAAAAACACGATTTATGGAAAGTCTCATAGCTCCTTTATTTTTAAAGATGTCAACACAACAAAAAAATAAACATACAAAATGTTCAGTATGGAGTAAGTGGTCTATGTTTTAGGTCCTTACTACGAGGGCTGTCCAGAAAGTAACTTACATTTTACAATAAATAATAAAAAAAAAATGAAAGAAAAATTTTTTGTTTACACACTTGAAAACTACATTCTTAGACTATTTTTCCACGTAGTCTCCATTCAAGTTCAAACACTTATCGTAATGATTTACGAGTTTTTGAAAGCCCTCATTGTAAAAATCTGCTGCCTGTGATTTCAGCCATTCATTAACGCCTGCCTTCAGCTCTTCGTTGTCTTCAAAGCACTGCATTGCCAGCCACTGTTTCATACGCATGAACAGGTGATAATCGCTTGGTGCCAGATCAGGGCTGTATGGGGGATGATTGAAAATCTCGCATCCAAATTTTCCCAGAAGTTCTTGCGTTCGTTCTGCTGTATGCGGTCGGGCATTGTCGTGGAAGAACAATACCCCAGAGCTCAACTTACCGCGTCGCTTGTTTTGGATTGCTCTCCGCAGCTTTTTTAAGGTTTCACAGTAAACCTCTGAGTTGATTGTGGTACCCCGTTCCATAAACTCTACCGGGAGAACCCCCTTTCTGTCCCAAAAAACTGTCACCATCATTTTCCTTGCTGACAAGGCCTGCAAACACTTCCTCGGTTTTTTGGGTGAGCAAGTATGGCCCCATTCCATGGATTGATTTTTTGTTTCACAATTAACACACGTAACCCAGGTTTCATCCCCCATTACAATACGGTCCAGTAGAGAATCACCAGCCTTGTCATAGGCATCAAGAAATGACAATGCTGATGCCATCTGCTGGTTTTTGTGCATTTCTGTAAGCACTTTCGGGACCCATCGCGCACAAAACTTATGGTAACCAAGCTTTATTGTGAGACAACTTCATGAAGCAAACTACGTGAAATTTGAGGAAACTCATGTGATAGCTCAGTAATTGTAAAGCGGCGATTTTCACGGATTTTTTTATTGATTTTCTCCACCAGTTTGTCAGTAAGCACACTCGGCCGGCCACTTCGCTCATCATCGTGCACATTGGTGCGGCCATTTGCATGTCCACGGCCATTGGTGCAGCGATGAATGTCCACCGGTCTGCAGTTTTCTGCTTGCAGAAATTGTATTACTGAGCGCACTTCACAGCTCGCGGGATTTTCAATCGCAGTACTCATTTTAAAAATTATTAGTAAATCAAGAAACACAAGACAAAACTATACCGGCCACAGCTGGATGTGTACTGAGTCACGCCACCCAGTGTCACCAAGATGGCGGCACTAGCCCCGCCCCATCGCTGCCCACACTGAAACGTAAGTTACTTTCTGGACTGCCCTCGTAATTTCTTCCTAAGTTGAAGGATTGCGATGAAACATTTTTTAAATGAAATAGGCAAGAAAATTTAGAAACAAATTGTTGGTACCACACTTTTTAAGAAGGAAAACTAGGCTAACCCTAAGTACTTTTTTTCTTGTACAAACTCATAGGGTAGTTTTATTTCTTGGTCCTGCAAAAAAATCAACAGTAACAAATTTGCCTGGTTGGTATGTCTTTGTTACTTCCATGGTATTGCCTTTCAAAACACTTACTGCAAATGAATCTTTGTTATCATCTGAGTCATTATAATAAATAGAATGTGGTTTAGATTTCTTTACTACTTTATGATCAAAATACAGTTTCGTTCTTAGATTTGTTTTTGTGTTCCTAGACATTTCTACTTGATTTTATCCATGCTTTTTTTTCTTGATTCTATCTTCACCTTTCTCAGCTTTTGCCAGGAGTCTTCTGTTGTTAAAACGTCTCCTATCTTTCAGGTTTCAAGCAAGCTATTTTTATTTATTATTTTTTTTTTTGTAGTGAGTTCTGTAGACATAGAATTTTGAGTTTCTAATTTCTGATGTAAATATTTATATGGTTCTGGCTAATGTTTCTGAAATTGATTTTTGTTGTGGTGTTTTAATAGGCGTCTTCTAAATAACCTTACTTGATGGAGTACAATGGACGCCCTCGTAACCAGTCAGCTCGGAACCTGGGGGTCGGCCGGTTAAAAACAAATTTTTTTTAAACTGAGTTTTATCAAACACAACATTAATCTAATAAAACACTTGCCAAAATAAAGTAATAATTACTTCATTTATGAGACTGAACAATAGGCCTACTGTATATTTCAGTTATACTTAAAACAATCCGTGATTGTTTTTTGCTTCTTAGTTTTTAATTAATTTTTAAAAGCGCAGTCATGCCACTTTCTCATAAACATGACATTGTTGTTTGACATCGACATCGCACTGCCAGCTGTAATGCTTCCAACACATCTTTGTGACTGACTGTTCCCTCACTGTCCTCTTCTCCTTTTTCTTCTTCAATATCAGTTTGTTGGCAGACAACATTTATAAATTCCTTGTCAGCCAAAGTTTCATTTTGAAGCTCTTGTTCACCAGTTCTCCATTCTTCAACGTCTCAATAGCATCAGGAGTTCATGAAATCACTTATAGTAGTAATAATTGACACACGTCTTCACTTTGATAAATCAACAACTAAACTGAAAATAAACAAGTGCAAATCATGCAAGTTTTGACATGTTGGTGAGTCTCTCGGTACCGTGTGAGTCACTGTTTATCTCGCAGCCAGGTTGCCGGTTAATCCGAGGCCAGTTAAGATGGCGCCCACTGTACTTTTCTGAGAAGCAGATGTGCCTGGTATAGACGATGAGTCTATGTCATCAATAGAGTTGTTTGTAGGTGTACTGAACTTCTCATACTCGTTGAGTTCTTTGGGATTGAAAGCAGATTCTGGAAACTTTCTTGCACCAACTTGGAAAATTCCTGTTGTTACAGAACCAGTTTTTACTAACCATGGCTTCTCTCCACACTTGGCCTAATAGTTTAGAAATTCATATTTTGGCAGTCAACAAACTCCTTGCCTTTTTTTTTTGCCAAAGCTTATCAGTTCTTTCTCCCAAGAAATTTTTACAGGGTGAAAAACACATCAACCAAGTGGTTGAATTTTATCAGTTAAGTGACTTGGTAACAATTAAGCACCCAGTTAAGTACTAACATAACAATACACCTGACTGTTTATTAGATGGAAGAAATATACTTACTTACTTACTAGCCAACGCCCACCCTTGGCTGTTGGGCCATTAGGCGGCGCGCTGACCAGTAGAGACGTGAGAGCCTTGCCATACCATCCTCGTCCTGGACTTCCGTGTCTGAGATCAAGGCTGGACATGCAATTAGGTGATCCGTATTCATGGAAGCGTATCCACAGAGAACACATTCAGGAGACGACAACACGCCAATGCGGTGCAGGTGGGAGGCCAGGTAGTCATGACCGGTTGTAGTTCTAAAAAGAGCAACACTAGTTGCTCGGGGTAGAGTTCTGTTGATGGGGCCGTCCGTAACCAATGTTGCCCATCTTTTTCCCACACAGGCTCTTAATTGTTTTTCTTTTAGCCATAGGCTTATTGAGGAATTTATTAGTGCTTTCGCAGATGCATATGAGCTGGGGGTCTCCGGCTGAGGTAGTGCTGCGCCCATTTTGGCGAGGATGTCGGCTTTTTCATTTCCCATGATGTTGACATGGCTGGGTACCCATTGCAGTTCAATCTGCCAGCCTAATTGTACAAGGTTCTGCAGTTCTCGCCTACACTCAATTGTCAGGGAGCAGTTTGTATCACCATTTGAGGTCACGTTTTGAATCGCTGCAGTCGAATCTATGAGGAAGACGGCTTTGTTAGGTGGTGAGATCTTGGCAAGCTCAATAGATGCTGCCTTTATGGCTGCTACCTCTCCATCATAGTTGCTTAGCCGGCCTCCTACAGCGAGGTGGCCTTCAAATAGAGAGCTGTAGAACCCAGCCCCTGTTGCCCCTGTAGATGGTATAGAGGATCCGTCTGTGTAGATTCGTATCCACTGCTCAGCGGGAAAATGTTTTTGTACAGTGTGTAAGGCTGCTTGACGAAGCTCGGCTTCATTCGACTCAGTTTTGGTCTTATTATGGTCGAAGAGTTTCAAGTTAGCATTTGGGAGTTGGCTAAAGAATTCACGGTGATGTATAAATGGTGCTGCCTCATTTGGTTCTATGTCATATTTGCGTTGGAGTTCTTCATAGATCGCAATCGGGCATTTCTGAGTTTTCAGCCTTTCTGTCGCTGTTTTATAGTTATTCCACCGTTGTTGGTAGGCTCTTTTACATCTCTCCCAGGATATGAGGCACAGCTTTTCCCGTCTTACTTGGATAGGTAGATGGAAGAAATATTGTTCCCATGTCTTTTCTATACTAACATACTTAGGCCTAACAAATTATCTGGACATTTTTTACATAATTTTTTGAATAATTTAATTAATTTTATCTGTAGTAGAATATGTTTTAAGACTGGTGAGCTCATAATAGTATCTAGATTTGATAAATTTTGATATTTAATAGTACTAAACAAACAATTCTGATATTTAAAAAGTAATGCATATTGAATAACAGCATTTACAGTTACCCCAAAAACACATTTATATTTACCCCATTGGGAAATTTTTTTGGGGTAATTCTAAATACAGTATAGCTGGAGACTATCTTAAACACCTTTACATACCATTACAAAAAGTTAATAATAAAGACTGTTACATTCACCTTTATATTGTTTTGGTCCAGTTTCAGGTGGTTTGTGTCCACAAAATCAGTATACTTCCAAAGTCATACAAAACCGTTTCACAATATTTTCTAACACGGAAACTTCGGTTACAAATATTAGCACATACCCTTATATTAGAAGTCCAGCAGCACTCTGCAGTTTTGGAGGGAACGTCAACAGATAATGTAATGACAATGTAGCCAATATTGATTGTCTGAAAACTAAAAGTCCCTACTGTTGTACAATTACCCCAAATTTACAGATACCCCACCTAACTCTATATAAATTCAGCCAAAAAAATATGTACTAAGCCACATAAATATCCATTTCATCGTAAATTGATATTTATTGAAAAATTGTTTGTCAGTTATATAATAATTACATTTTTTTATGTTCCATGATAAATGAAAACAGTGGAAAGGCCAAAACCACTTTCTGTTTTGGTCCATACTGAAATGAATTCAGACCATCTTCCAAACTATAAGGCTAGTTCTACAGTGCTGATGGATGCAGCTCTCTCAAAGACTCGTGAAACATGGGCTTCTCTTCTGGCTACACCAGCTGTAATTAGGACCAAGGTGAAATCAAGTGTAGAGGAAATGCCTTTCTTACGTACTCCTACGTCTGCAATCAGAAACACAGGTTTAAAGAAGTATGTTGACATTGAATTCAAATCTGTGAGGTAGATGAATGAATGTAAGGGGGAATTTAGAGATTGTTTAGAGAATTTGTAGTGAGTGGTAAAAATTAACTTGTAAAACATAATTGTTAATGAAAATAATTTGACCATACTCAAATTTTAATACTCTAGCACAACGGGTTTTAAAATGTAAGCTAAAACACTGCCACTTATTGTTTAATAAAATTGCTTATTGTGTGTTTTTTAAGCCAATTGTTCTGTTAAAATTTTTGTAAAATGATTGTTGATGTTTAATTACATGTTGTTTATATTGCATAATGACTTATTTTTTGGATGTGTGTGGCTGTGATTAAAGTTTTTAACAGCTGTAGCAGCGGTTGGAGGATGAGCCATTTAGGCTTCATAATTATGTATCAGTACTGAATTTAATGCATGATAGAAATTTTTTGAATATCACAGCTGCAGATTTTTTGTTTACATCTTTGAAATGGAATTGCTTTCGACTATTTTTCTCACCTTTCTTATTTTCTGTGTGAACGATTCAGAATTTAGAAGTTGGTCTACCTAGTGATTTAAATTAATTTTGTTGATAGTGTTAATCTTAAGAAATTATTGTCCTAATTATTCATTCTTATAAAATGTTAAAAACAGAACTGTGTAATGTAACACAACAATACTTGTCCAAATTATACATGGAACTTTAAAGAAACTTTAATTTTAAACTCTAAACACTAAACAAAAGCAGATCTCAAACTAACAATGCATTGTGATTATTAGTCACACTGAGTGAATCATGCCACTGTCGTTTTCCACAAAACACGATTGCAAATATGCCAATTGCCAATTGGTCATGCCACCTGACACGTATGAGTTGATTCAGGCTTTGGAGAGAGGTATGGGTATGGAGAAACACTGAGCTATATGCCATTTTAAAAACACTTCATATTACCTAACCCAAAAAACATTGTCTTGTTGAAAATGTTATACAACTTATAATGGGTTTCCAAGAGTAGCAATAATGCATTATTTACTTCTGTTGTTTAATTTGGGGGGGGGGATATGATATAGCACTCCAGGAATGAGGGGGTTGCTGGAGTTGTAATATATTTTTGTATACATTCGTACACAAGTTAAGAATTTTTCATAGGTTCATGTTAAATATATAGGCAACATTCCTAGTTTTAGCTCTTTTAAGCTGCACATGACAGACATATTATTATAAATTTATTAAAAACTGCGTTCAATATAATTTTTTGTGTTGTGTAGCTGCACCATAGTTTAAAGTAGAACTTTTCCAAACTGTTTTGCTTTTTAAATTATGTTTAATTTCTTTATGTTTTTCTGTAGAAGCGTGTTACAATATCATTGATTTACAAAACTTTTGTATATTGCATGTGTTTTAAATGATTTATTAATATTGTAATCAGTATGGTATTCTCCTACTACTGCAGCAATTCCAATCACGTTTGCGCACACTAGTCCACAACTGAGACAGTAAACTCACTATGGGAAATGCCATACTTTTTTTGTAGCGAGCAGTCATATTAGTCAGTCACAGTTGAAGAGTTGATATGTTTCTATGCATCATTTCATCACCTGTAACATTTAATTTATATGCAGCCAACCTTTTTCAGATGACCAATTCATGTAGCTGTATTTTAGAAACCAAGAAAAGATGTGGTAGCTAGTTCCAGAAAGTTCTGTCTTTTGTTGTCTATTGTAAACTCTGTTGTAATGATAATATATCAGTTGTACTACCATTTTCTTCTTCTACGGCGTCACAGTTCAAAGTCGAACCTTAGCCTCTATAATCATCCGCCTCCATTTTTCCCTGTCCTTTGCGGTAGATGTCCATAGTTTTAATTTTAAGTAAATTATCAGCATCCCTCGCCACTGCGTCAATCCAGCGTTTCTTGGGTCTTCCGACAGGCCTTCTACCCTCCATTTGACTAAACAGTACCTTCCTAGGTATTCGGTCCTAATGATGTGTCCCGCCCATTGCAGTCTATACAGTCGGATGGTGGTGGCCAGATCATTGACCATTTTCTTAAACACATTAAATTGAATAAGTATTAAATTATAATGTAAACATAGAAATACATAAGTTTAGAATATAAGTCTGTAATAAATTTCAGTTTAGGTCCTAACCATGAGTGTACTAGCTTACACACACGTGTGTTATGATAATTTAAAAAAATTGGTATTAACCGTATGTGAAAGACATGTTTGAATTGGTATCCAAGTCACTTATTGACAAAATCTTTGTAATATTTACCTTATTTCTTCCGTCGTGTGACTTCGTGTTGCGTTCGATTTGATTAACACGTTTTGAAACATATGTTTTCAAATGCGTTAATCAAATCGAACGCAACACGAAGTCACACGACGGAAGAAATAAGGTAAATATTATACAGATTTTAACTGTATGTTGTTCATTCTTAGAGTGGAGGCTGATGTAAATGAAACATGTGTTTGTACTTTAACCAGATTGGTTAGACGAGTGGTTGCATCACTAAATCCTCTGCCAGAAAACAAAATTGGTTCACAACTGAGCATGTGTAGCCATTAGTTTCACTACAGAAAGTGTATAAAGTGCAGTTTAAGTAAAGTTCATTTTTGTTACTGTTAATGTGCTATTTGCCTAGTTAATTATAATGGCCATTTTAAAGAATTTTAATCATGTCATCAACACTGGGACCATCAAATATAATTATGCAAAAGTCAGGAAAACCTTTATGGAGTGGTGAGAAAATTATAGTGTTTAATCAACGTAGTGAAAAGTAGTCAATACTTGGTGTTACAATGTTGAACAACATACATCAGATTTTACTGGTATAAATAAGTGCATAGTGTTTATAATATTTGAAGTGAATTAAGAAAAACGAGTAAATGGCTAACAAACTGTTATTAGCAAGTTTGATAAAAATGCCGTTTGTCTACAAGTATGTTCCGTTTTTTTTGTTAATGAACCTCCAACTCTAAATAAAGTACTAACTGCTATGAATGATGATCCTGATATGCCTAAAATTAAGCGAACATTTTATATAAACTTTTATTAACATTAGGATTTGAATTTGTTAGAAGAAACAGAAAAGTGTAGTTGTAGAAAGGGTAGATATTGCATTGTGGTGCTGAAGTTATTTGAAGAAAATTAAATATTTTTGAAATTAAAACAGAAACAGTTTTTATTTAAATATAGCATCGGTTAAAGAACGTCACACTTTGGCATGTGGCGTGATGGAACTGTAAAATCATCAGTGCAAGTATTTTTGTCGGAACTGAGCATGGTCCTTAAATTACTCAGTAGAGGCAAACATTTGATTGTGCATAAATATAACACGTTGTAAATAAAAACAGATTTTTAAAAGAAGATATTTGTGTATGTGAATCAAAAAAGTCTGGAGATTATCATACAAACTACCCCTCCCCCTCAACTGAACAACCATATTTTTGATTTACACTTTTATTGAGTAATAGTTCCTTTATATTATGTAATTACTAAGGTATCTTATTCAAAATGATGTAGTTTATTTGACTCTTCCCCCTTCAACTACCCTTTTCATTTGTAGATATTTCATCTACAGTGGATTATTATGACCTTTTTTTCAGGATACTTTATTTGTCAAAATTAAGTTCTTCACTCTTGTTAAAATGTAAAATGTTACAGGTAAACTACCCCTCTCCCTTAACTGATCTTCACCAAAGTCAATAGGGCTTGAGTCCTCTACAACTTGGGCAATTATTTGATTCTTTTCGAATCTGCGGCAGTTATCGTTCGCCATAGAAAAAAATCACACACACACACACACACACACACACACACACACACACACACACACACACACACACACACACACACACACACACACACACACACACACACACACACACACACACACACACACACACACACACACTTCAGAAAATGGCTTTTCTTCATGTTTTGAGGGTAGTAGAATCAGAATCAGCCCTTATCTTGAACACGATCACCATACTTCCATTTCCTTTTAGAACATGGATGTAAAATAAGGTAAGTGATTTTATGCATATTTAGGTTGTGTTTGTTTAGTTAAGAAAGTTTTCAGTTCACACTATACATGCCTCTGTGAAACACTCTACTTTGTTTACATCAGTCTCCACTCTAAGAACAAACAATGTATACGTTCGAGTGCATATATTTATGTACTGTGACAGAAACAAACAACAGTTCAGTTATAATTCATATTTGAATAAAGCAGTTAAAAGAAGTAAGTGGAAAGTTGGATTTGTTATTTAATACACTAAATAAGTATTATTACATTAATACATTTATACATTTGTAAATGTATGTATTAATACATTTTACAGTTTTAAAAAATTGTTGTGAATTCTTTAAAGTTCTGTATATAAAGTCTATTATTTTTGAAGTTCTTCATTGCAAATAAACTCACATATACAAAATCATTAAAATGGACTATGTATAAAATCCACTTTTGATGACAGAAATTAAAATGCTCTTTCTATTCCAGCAAACAATATAAAATATTTTAATAATTTCTTGAGCTAAGGTAGAGTCACCCTTTATTGTAACATAAGCATTTTGAATATCTCACAGTGTGACAATTGGGGTTGTATAATCACAATTTGTACATTGCTCAATTCTGCAAGAGGTACAGAGTCAGGTCCCATTAATGTTATTAGACTTTCTTGAAAACCTCTGTCTCATTCTGTGTGACATCAATAATTGTACTGTATAAGATTGTCCAAAAATTTCAGAAAAATATCTATCTTAAATGGCCTTTAAAACTTAGACAGGTAAATGGTGTCTCTATTCACTTCTTATTGCAAATAAATTAGTCACTTATGGGAAATCGTATGCACTTTTCATGCCATTCTGAATTTTTCCTATCACCATATTTCATTGGCACTGAAATAATGTTTCTCTTTTTGCTATAACGTATGCATGAAATACACTGGGAGTTTCATTGGAGCTTTGTCTACACTTCATGGTATAGGCAGAAATGCCTGTTCCGTCTCCACAATGTCATAGTTGGTCCCATCTTGAAAAAGGTCGTCCAACGTTACGCTTGGCCGTTGGTTTATAAGATCTTATTTGTTGTGGTAGTCTACATTTGTCCATGCGGTCGATGTGTTCCCAGCATTTCCGTTTGTAATCATCTATTCGATGATTCAAATTGTAGATGTTTAGCGCATTCCAGACGTCGTCATTACGTATTCTATCTAATCGTGTACAGCCCTTGACTCTTCTCAGAAAGCGCATTTCAGCTGCCTGAATCTTTGATCTATCTAGCTTTGAAGGAACTCAGGTCTCACTGCCGTACGTCAGCATTGGAACAACCATGGTTTTATATAACTTTAATCTTGTCTCCTTACGCGTTTTATTTCCCAATGTTCTATTTATCGTGCCCCCTATGTATTCAAATCTCTGAAGTTTTCTTTCTATATCATGTCCTTTTAGATAGCTGACATCCGATCCTAAATAGCAAAAATGTGATACTTGTTCTACAGGATGTCCATAGACCATTATTTATTAGTGTACTGGATTCTTCCCTTTAAATGCCATAATTTTAGTTTTCTGTGCCGATATTTCTAGGGAATATTTGTTAGCTATGGTTTCTAATGTGTACACTGATCTTTGCAGGCCATCTTCAGTCGTTTGAATTATTGCTAAATCATCTGCAAAAAGTAACAAATTTAAAGTGGTGTTGCTGTTTATTTTAATACCTCCACAGACTTCTTCCTTCCATATCCTGACTATGTGATCTATGTATATATTAAACAAAGTTGGAGATATGCTACAACCCTGTCACACATCCTGTGTTGTTACTAGCTCTGTGCTTATACTTCGTCCCATATTTATCACTGTGTCTGCTCATTTATATAGTCCTTTCAATGCCTGGATCAAGTGTCGAGGGTACCCTCTTATATTCCATTGGAGCTTTGTAAATCAGTAATTGATTTTCTTTGAATGCCATTCATTATTTTCTGTTCTCTTCTTTATCTGCAAAGGATTTTTCACACATTTGTAGTTTCCAGAATTACCATAAATCATTGAAGTCATGGTTTACTATTGGATATTACTTTTGGGTTGGTAAGAATTCATTTTTCTGTTTCACTTTCGTCTTTTATAGACCAGTTCATCTACTTACTGCTAGTTAGCACTTTTTACATTCATTAAATACAATATGAAGTGTTTTTACTCAAAATAAATGTGGATTTTTACTGTATGTGTCCGCACATAAATATTTATTGATATAATTTAATAGCATCTAGATATGAAGCTAAATGAGACTATATATTTTAGTAACTGGTTCCAATGCCTCTTTCATTGTCAGAATACATTGTTAGCATGCCAGTGCTGTTCCCACATGCTAATAGCAATCTTTGTCAAACCTTAATATTGACACCATTGCAATTCATTATTTGATAAGAGGGAATAAGTGAATTTTTTGAAACATGGTTCAGAAAGAGACAGTTATTATTATATTCTACCTATCATTTTATATAGAACTTGCTAGAATTCTATAACATAATTTTGTCATTGTTTTGAATTTTTGACAACCCAGTTTTCTGTTGACTCTTATGTAAAATTTGTGGTCTTTAGAAATCTTGCTAATGGTCTGGTGGCAGTTTTAAAAGATAGACAACATTTTCAGTACTTTAGTTAGCCCTGTCGGAGAGGTTGTAGCATAGTGGCTAGCATGTGGCGCTGCTACGCTGTCAGCGCGAGTTTGACTCCTACCGGGGCCATCTGATTTAGATCTACCGTTCCCCCTCGGAAGGCAATGGCAAACCAGTGAGAGGTATCCTGCCTAGTATAAACCCTCCCCAACTATGCCGTTCGGATCCGGGATTAAACTGTAGGTCCCATATACCTGTGAGAGACTCCATAACACACGCACCATGGGTATATGCGGAGAGGGTACAAACCAGTCGAAAGACTGAAGGACCCAGTAAAGCTAGCCCGTCAAGGAAAGCATGGTTGGTGTAATATTTACCTGTTTGAAACACTCCATAGACCTGTGATTTATCCTTGAAATGACTTCGTTCACCATGAGAGATTCACTTTAATAATTAGTTTTTAAAGAAAACAAAAACAAAATCTCTCTTAATATTTCAATATTACTTGTACAGTCTGCTAAAGAAAAACTTATGATTTTAAGTATTTAAAACATGATGCTTGAAAAGTAACCCAATGTGTTCACAGTACAACATGTGGAAGATTAATATGCAGGATGCACTGTGGGGTTTTTGTTTATCAATCTGTATACATAAAATTTTCTGAGCATGTTTCTAACCCAAAAAATGACAGATGACAATGTCTGACGAATTTCGAGCAAGTAGTATGTGTTACAAGAGTATATATAAATGTTTAACTCACCTCATATCAATGACGCTCCATGTAAAACAACTGAAAAGGCATAGGCTGGCTCTAAAAGGAAAAAATGTTAAAGGGAACAGGGGTTACCCATGTAGTTAAATTAATTATAAAACAACAGTTGTCAGAAAAAATACTGGGGGCGTGATCCAGCCACCTCCTGGATTTAGTGTGTGTAATTTTGCAGATCCATGAGGATGTTAGTGAGTTGGCTAACACGTTCGACGTGTTCAAAGAATAAAACTCTACAGTTAAAGGTGTGAAGTGAACAAGTTAGACCAGAATTTGACAGAGCACATGATAGACCAGTCACAATCAATCGAATTTATAATAAATATAACTATCAGTAGTGGACTTCAGTTTTTGTGCAGCATTTTGTAAATTGAAATACAATTTTTCTCAACAAAAGATTTTGCATACAAATTTTGTGTACATTTTGGAAATACGGAAACAAATTTTTCTGTTTGAGTTCTGTTTTGAAAGAATTACATGTAAGCCTACTATTTTGCCTCATACGTATACATTTCTGCATATGTGTGTGTGTGTGTGTGTGTGTGTGTGTGTGTGTGTGTGTGTGTGTGTGTGTGTGTGTGTGTGTGTGTGTGTGTGTGTGTGTGTTTTAAAGGGGGAATAAAGTATAAGATTTTTTCTTGTGATATTTTCTGGATGTCTGTAACTTAACAAAGTGCAAACCTGGGGGAGGAGGATATCTGACAAAAGATTTCACTACTTAATCTAGTTTCATAATGCCCTACAATTTATGTTTGTATAATATTGTGTATATTATTCAATATAGTTTTACCTGCAAGTAGTGTAATAGGCTTTTGTCATTTTAATTACGTGACATACGTTTCACTGAAATACATCAGTATCATCAGAGGTTTGTAAATGATTTATGTTTGAAATTGTTTTGTATGGACTACTGTGTGTCATTATTTCTGACAGGCACAGGCACTTGGTACCATCACATCATCGCTTTTTCAGAATTAATTATGTGCATAATAATTAGTTTAAAGTAGTATTAAGAAAAACAATTACGATTACTCATTTTTTGGAATATTTTAGCCTGGATATTCAAACTACTCTGCGTTATTTGGTGATAAATGAATGAGAAAGTTTTACTTATGATTCTGTATAAAAAATCTATTGTTGATGTACCATGTGTTCATTAAAATAAAGATTGAAATATTGTGTTTGCCTATGTTATCTTGTAACATAAAAGAAAGCTTGTCATAGCTGTTTGAAGAAGTGGTTTGTCCCTATCAGAGGATATGGACATGGACATTAGCATGTACATACAGGTTTTCTTGTACCAGTGTATTTCAACATTGGGTAAGTGAAAAGACTCATGCAAACAATAAATACCAGTATTTATATTATCTGATGACCTAATGAGGTTGGCAGTAATGGAAGTAAGAAATATTTGCTGTGACACATTATGTGAATATCCAGCTTTTTATTAATAGTATAGCTGTTGAACAATATCATTATTGAATTAAATAACAGCTTTAGTTTACATGTGTAACATGTACAATAACAGTGAACTGACATGTGAGCTGCTGTTTGAAACAGGATACTGACTGAAAGAACATAAGTTAAATGTCGGTATCAAAGTGTGTGCATATATAAGATGTATAACAAAGTTTTGTCAACATTTTCAGATCTCGGTCAAAACTAAGAAAAATGTTCAGATGATCAAAAATAATACAAAGTAATGTGTACCACTATTGTTAGTGGACACATTTATTACTTTCAGATCCAATGGAAAGAACATTATGCAAAAATTGAGGTCCATGTTAACAATAACAAAAAATTTGTAGTACAGTACATATTTAAACACAATTTACATTATTCCAAAGTATCTATATCTAAAGTGGTCTTGCAATTGCTACAGTAAAATTGAAAGTTAAGAGCATATGTGCAGAAACCAATTTATGGATGGACGAGTCCACTTTGAAATAGTGAATGGTGGGAGGGTAACGGAGAATCAGCTGGTATGCAGGTGAAGGTGTCCCCAACTTTGTGTGTGATGTTTTAGTTACCCATACATTGTTAGTTACTGTGTGATGTACTATCTCAGTCTTGCATTTGTTATTATTATTTCAATTTATTATTAATTATATCGTTTTACAGTCACTCATTTGTATTAGTTATTTAATTTTTTAGTTAATTTCTATTGGTAGTTTTTATTCTGTAATTATGTATTATCGTAATTATTTGTGTTATCATCCAGTAACGAGATTTGTTAAAATGGATACTTCTCCTTCAACTAGCAAAGACAGGAAAGTTATTCATAGTCATGCACGGAAAGTAATAATACACAGTTTTTTGTTGTCCAGGATTAAAAAGATTCTTGGAATTAAATTAATACGAAGACTGCGTTCCTTTATGTAATGATAAACTGGAGAGATAGTCGAGTGTAATTAAGGAGTGGAAGTGTACAGTTTGCAAATTCCATTGCGATAAGAACAGTCAGAAAGGGTGTAGTTTTTTACGTCTCAGCAGTACACAATGACAGAACTAAACAACACTTAAATATGTTTATAAAACATTCTGATATGTAACAGCAACAAATTCCGATACGTGTGAACAGTACATATCATTTGCTTGATTTGTATAGTAATACAGTTACAATATTATTATTATTTGATTTATGTTGGAAACAGTAAACGTATAATTCTTTTTTTTTTAACCAGCGGTGTGACTGTAGGTGCATGCACGCGCGCGCGCGCGCGCACACACACACACACACACACACACATAGAGATTCGTGGTGACACATTTACAAACCTTAACAGTCGCAAGTTTTTGTTACTATTAGAAATGATATTCATAGGTTGGCAACACCGTCGGTGATAACACCAACAGCAGCAACAGTTCTCTTCTCACATCTCACAGCGACTCCCTACACATTGCCTTTCCCCTCTGACCATAAGCCTTTCATGCATTTCTTTCCATGCCCTTAACTTTCAATTTGCTGTACCTTCAGTTTAGCTAGTCTAGTCCAGAATGTAATGAAGTCCTTCTTGTATTAGTTTTTTATATTTTTGTGTTCCCAATGGAAGCGTTAATAATCGACTAATTTTAATTCTGTGTTTCAAATTTCACATTTGCCATTTCTTTATCTAGCAACTGTTAGTGTACATCTTAGTCAGAACATCATTTCCATGATATTTTATTTTGTTTTCCATTTTTTATTTACTGTTCGTACCTGTGAGCTATATACAAACTTTCTACTGTTGATTTAAAACTTTGGTGTATGGTTTTTTTGGTAATCAAACAAATGACATTGTTGGTTTGACATCAGATGATGAAATGTAATTGCTGAATTATAAAATTTTCTTCCCTTTTATTGTTTATTACACAATCTTATATTTCTTTGGTAAGTGACATTCTTGTTGGAGTCTCTTGTTTACCATGAATGTTTTGGAATACATCTGTTCCAAATTAATTATACTGTCAGTTCCTTCATACAGTGATTGCACTTAGTAATACTGAAGTGTAAAAACCATTTTTTTCTATTGCATTCTACAGTAGATTAATTAATGTCCTGTCAACAAGTTTCCTAAGATATACACATACTATGTTAACCCAGAGTTTTTTTTTCCAGTGACTGTTTTACATGCAGTATATTTGTAATATATGAACAAACAGGAAAGAAACTGTTTCAACACTACTCTGTTTTGGTTCTGTATTCTTTCTTTTCAATACAGCCTGGGCACAGAAAAAATATGCTGATGGCCTGTATTTCTTAAATCATCTTTCCTTCCATTATTGTTACCATAACTACAGATCAACAAATCTTGGGAGCTCTGTAACTTTAGCAAATGTTATAACTCTTAAGCAATAAAAATTATAGATATCACTAAGCATTGTTATTTCCAAAAATTCCAAGTTTCCATGCATGCATTGATGCATGGTATTGCCTGTATATACATTATGTATTGAATGGTTCATTTTTTTGGTACACATCTTCATAGTGTAGGGTTTATTAAGAGTATGCACATCTACTAGATTTATTATCCATATAATAATATCACATTTAATTTATAAAACTTATTTTTGGTATGTCTGTGAATTTCCAGTTGAGAATTGAAGATAAGATTCGTCGTGATTTGTGCAAGGCACTTGAAGTAAATTGTAAGGAATGAATAATTCATTATACCTAGTAACAAATAAATTAAATTAATTTTATATATTATTAAATATAAAAATACAGAATTTAGTTGCAAAGGATGTAGAAAGTGAGTATAATACCAAAAATCTGCTGATTCTATTTGCACCATGGTTCTAAAATTTTAAACTGTTTGTTAGCCACGTTCATATTTTAAAGTGATAATTAATCATTTTGATGGAAAAATTATAAAATTATTACAGTTTTTTTTTCTGAACACAAAACAGTTATTCAAGGGTTTAGGCAACTTGTTTCATTAAATTGTTAACATATCTGAACAGTGTGTAAAGTGAAAAAATAGTATGAGATTATGGAAAATGGTGTAGTACTATACCACACAGAATTAACTAAAACAAGTAATATTTGAAAATTCTTATTTAGTTGTGTATAATTGTGATGGTAGACAGTTATAAAGTTGTTGATGTAAAGATTCTAAACCATAACATTTTGAGGAAGAAAATACAATACCAGTTTGAAAATCTTTGCTGTCACAAACAGCTTCATGAGTCATGGAAAAATGTACAAAAAAAGACAGTTTATTAAAAAAGATTTGAACTAAGGTGCCTAAAGATAAATAAGAAGGTAGGCAATGTTTTTAATTTTTGTTTATGTATACAGAGACATTGTGTATATAACTAAGAAATTTAAAACTGACAGTGTTGGGTTAACACCGTACAACAGTGGTTTAAAACTTCAAAGAACTTCCAATTTTTTGTCCATCATTTTCACAAAATTATAATGCTCATGTGTTTAATGGCTGTGAAGGTGTGTGTAGGAAATTTGGTAGAGGCAGAGACTTGTAAGGATGACTGAGGCTTTAGTGATTGCTTTTGTTTATCAGTGGGGGAATATTATGTCATATTAGGGTTGGATAAGTCTGGATGTAGTTATTTGTTGATGGGCCAAATTCATGTTTTCTTATTTGAGAAGAATTGCTTGTGCCTGGCAGATTTAAGTGTGGTTTAAACCTTACAATGATTACTGAACAATGTTATTGAACTTTACATTATTGATCACATGTTTTTCCTAATTTTTGCTAAAATACATTTAGATATTATTGAAAGCTTAAGTGACCATTGGATATAGTGACAGGTAGCTTATCATTATAGATTAAATCTTGAAGCTCCATAATCTATTCCCAGGAGTGTGTTCTTAAGACTCTAGATCAGCGCAATACGTAGAAATGAGTACACGAGATAAGACTTGGTATAATGGTAGTTGGCTGAAGTGTAGTCCTGTAGTCCTGGCCACAGTATTTCCTATATGTATGTCACACAGCAGGAATTACTAGCATCTCATGTAAATATGAATCTGTTGTTTTATTCTCTTGTATTTTGTGTAATTTGGAGGTTCACTGATATGAGAATTACTTGTTGGCCATTGATTCGTGTTTGAATTTCTTATCATATTTGTATAATTTTTCAGATGTTTTACATTTTCATTGTAAAATTCTATACATTTAAAAGTACAATCAGTAAGTGATTACTTTTAATTTATTGCTTTTAAAAATGAATAGTTCACATAATAGTATCTACCGCATATACAACACAGTCAGTTTTCTGAGTATTATTGTAGTTACTGTAATACTGTTAGTGACATGCTTTTCCTCAGATTTTGCAGGATGAGTAATGTTAGTATTTATGTCAATCTTAAAATCCTCCGCTCAACAGTCCATTAAAGACCAAGGCGTACCGCACGGCTTTTTGTGTTAGTGTGACAGTGTATGGCTAGTACTACGCACCACCAGCCGCTAGTTGCGGTATTCACAGCCAGGAGGCGGCGCTGTTATCTCAGCGCCTACTCAGTTTGCCTCACGACACTGAGTGCACGCCGTACGGAACCTCCACCGGGAATTGAACCCGGGACCACGAGCGCATCAATCGCCCGCGTTCGCCACTAGACCACCTGGAGGCTCAATCCTAAAGTTCCAATTAAATGTGTTATGCATGACGGTGGTAATCTTTATGGATAGCATATGTAGTGGCCTACACAGAATTTTATAAAGACAAGTAATTTTCTAACTTCAGAGGTCTACTCAAATTAAAAATTTATAAAGAATGTTAACAACATCAAATTCACTGTTTCAGAATACATGCGTATAAAGAAAATACAATATTGGTTTGATAACTTTGTTGTCACTAACAGCTTCATTAGTCATGAAAAAATGTACTAAAAAGTCTTTATATAAAAATAAAAAAGAGGGTAGATAGTATTTATTTATGAAATAATATTTAGGTCAAATTTATGTAAAATTAAAAAAAATTATTCAATTTTTTACAAGGCATTAAAATAAAATAAAATAAAGACTGAAACTTTTGAAGAAAAAGTGTAAATGAAAATGAAGACTTTTGAAGAAAAAGTGTAAATTTTTCAGTTTATAGAACCATTTTGTAAAGTAAAAGATCGTATCATTTTCACTTAATTGTCTACACAGTAACATATTTCTAGAGCTTTGAATATTTTTTTTAGTTATTTGTAAGGAATACTATTTGGGATTAACAATACTAAGACGTATCTATAATAAATTAGCTTACTTAAACACAAGCAGGTGGTAGGCATACACGCTTGTTAACTGTCTGTTGTCCTGTCTCTCATAATTTAGATCATTTTCTTATGGTACATTTTATTATTCTGTTATGTTTTGTCATAAATTGATCTTGTTGACTGTATATAATGCACTCTTGGAACATAGTTATTATAGGGTGTCCCACAAAGAATGCAAGATTTTTTTTGTTTTAATAAAATCATATTTTAGTATAAAAATACAAATATTTTGATTTTATTAAAAACTGCATATAGTGTAGTTAATTATGGAGCATACATGATTGTGGGTCAGGCAAGTGTACACACGGTGGCTCGACTGGATCACTTCCTCTTTCAACAAAATGTTCAATAACCTTCTTTCTGCATAATTGCAACTCAGTTTCACTGATTCAATTCTGCCATGAGTTCAGGAATTGTTCCTGGTTTATTAACATAAACACACGAGTTTAGAAATCCTCAAAGGAAGATGTGTGGTGAAAAATCACAAGATCTCTGTGGTTAGTTCCATTTGCCATTTCATGAGGTGGCAAGACAACAATTTTTTTGCAACAGACCAGTTGTTTCATGTGCAGTATAACAGGTTTGTGATTTCCTGCTGGAACCACATATCTTCATAATCCATACTGTTCAACCGAGATTTAAAAATTCTGTTATTGTGGCACAGTTACATTTGCTGTTCATATTATTGTTTTCCTGGCCGCATTTTTGAAAAAGTATGAGCCAGACACTTTGATAACACACAAAGTCCATACCAAACAGTGTCTCATGTATACAGCAGATTCTCATAAATCACTTCCAGGTTCTCCAACCCCTAAATCTGACAACTGTGTTTGTTGCTGTATCTGTTCAGTTAAAAGAATTCTTGAAGATTTTTTAGAAAAAGTCACCATCCACTTCTTGGTTTTGCAACATCCAATTGACAAATTTTTGGTGCTTCATATGGTTTGTTGGCCTGAGTTCTTATGTGAATTCACATGAATCTTGAAGTTGAATCTTGCGGATTTTCAGATGTAAATTTTCTTTGAGAATTTACTTCTTGAAATAGCTAATTATTGTGATCAACAGGGAATCGATATCACTGGACTCATATCAGCACTTTCTCTCACAATAGCAGTGTTTTCAAGAAACCAAGTATTGTGGACAGAAAACAGTTGGCCATGTTTCCTTAAACTTCTTAATCAGTCTCTGAACTGTTGACCAATAAGCTCCTAACTAATTGCCATTGTCTTAACCAAAACTTCCATGCAGTTTGCTAACTGATAACGTGTTTTCATCATACAATGCATCCTTTGCGTGATGCTCCGTGACAATCAACCATAACATAAACAGCTGACATAAATGGAAGTTGCAATACCACCTGTATAACAGAGCAACAATGTAGCAGTGCATTTGTGGAAAGAGAATGCAATTCAAATTTTGTGTTTTGTGTTGGACATTTTTTAGCAATTGAATTATGAAAAGGTTCTTTAAATTTATATAATTAAAAAGAGATATGCAACAGTACAAATGTATAGTGTACTGTGCATTGCACAAAGTAATTAAAATAATTAATTAAAATAAATAAGTAATTCATATTGTTAATAATAATAGTTCAGCTTGCAATATGAACAACAAAAACTTCCATGTTGGAACAGGTGGAACACGCCAGCTGCTCTGTCTCTGTGTACACACGTATGTTACATGTGTGTGTGTGACCTGTCAATTCCTGAAAAGCGTCAACCCTTAAGGAATGCTATAAATTATTTGAATTTATTTAATTTGTAAAGATTGTGTGCATAATAGCACAAAACCAAATACACCAAAATGTGTATAAAAATAAGACGCATATGTGTATAAAAAATAGTGTAAAAAAGATAAAAAGTGTAATTACAGGAAAATAAAAATAAATAGAACTTATGTTAATTAAGATAAAGAAAAACGGTTTGTACATGGTGAACACATAAAAGTTACTGACAGAATGAATATCGGGTAATGTGCGAAAGACTTTGCATATCGCGAAGACAGGCAAAATAAGTGTGACAAGAATCGTGTGTGAGAAGTGACGCCACGACAGTCTCTGACATGCAGAATATTGTTGAAACATGATTTTAGCGCACTGGGTATAAATACAGGAGATGCGCTAACATCATTCTCTTCCTCAATCAACCATCGTAGCGGCCGGAGGATCTGCTTCACGAGTCCAACTCTTTCTCGATTAACCATAGTCGCAGCCGGAGGCTCTGCCCAACAACTACAACTCTTCCTCAATCAACGACCGTAGCAGCCGGAGGCTCTGCTTCACGAGTACAACTCTTTCTTGATCGACTACTGTGGCAGCCAGAGACTCTGCTTAGAAACAACAACATTTATATCTCAACCACAGCAACAGTCAGGGACTTCACGACTACTCATCAGTTTGTGTGAGCACTTGCAACCTGAGGCCATGATGGGAGATGAGGGAGCAGCCAACTACATGCAGTAATCCAGCGTACGAGAATCCGACGGACGAGGGACCAGAACTCCAGGACGACAAAGAAGCATCCAGTATCAAGGACCTAGGACCGAAGAGGACACGCTGCTGATTTACCCCAACAATAAGGTGACAAACAACCATGTACTGTAAACCGAGACTCACTCAAAGACAATAATTAACAAAGTAAAAAGAGAGCCAATTCAATTCAAATATAAATTAATAATTTGTACAAATGTAAATATTCTCTGTATAATAATTAATGTAATGTTTAAGAATGTATAACTATAATTTTGATCAGTAACGTAGAAGCTATAATTTGGAATCAATAATTTTTTATATTTAAAATTGATAAAGTAATTCATGAATTTTATTAGAAAGCAATGCATATGCAGTAAATTCAAAAGAGATTAGATCTTTAGAAAAATTAGATAATCTAATCAGTATCATACTAATGAGCAAGCTGAGAGCAATAATAGATAATTATAAAGTTGTATTAGAATATAAGGTTGTATAATATGTCTATGTGTAATATGAATATCAATTATATGTAATAATTAGATGTGTGTTAAGACTACATACACATACAAGTAATAATGATTTTAATTCGCAAAAAAAATAAGAATTTTATTTAATAAATATTTAAATGATTTTTAACCAAATTACATAGTGTTATTATTATAACGATTACACCTATCATCATATACACACACGAATTTAATGTGTTGTAGTGTTGTAATATATATTATTTTTTAGGCACATAGCGAGTCCATTATATGAATCAAGGCAGGCAACTGAGTCATACCAAACGATACCATCGAAACGGGCAAGGTTGTATAATGATGATGAGATTAGTCTAGATGGTGACTTCCCTGAAACAGCTAGAAAGGAGTCATCCAGCGTCGATGATAGTCCACTATTAAGAACACCATATGTGGCAAAGAAAGTTCAGCAGAAGCGTCCCAGTATATCATCAATATCATCAACACCACAATCAATATTAAAAGTAAGGTCTCTTTTTAACAGTTTCTACTATAGTTTCAGTTTCTACTATAGTTTTTAGGTTTTTAGATGTTAATGATCCATCTTATGAGAATAACAGTTGAGCATTTGTATCTTTTGGAACATGAAACCTCTCATTGAGTATATACATACTTTTTTTTGGAATCACATATACAATGTATCACAAGTACAACTATCTATTACACATGAAATTACTATTATAAAATAGACTTGTTTAACCTGTGTTATTCTGGAATGTTCTGAGGCTCCTATTCATTTCATTATTATCTGATTAGTCTTAGTGTTATGCAATCAACAACTCACCCCCTGGTTTGTAATTGTTCTGTTTATTTTTTTACAATCCTTTTGCCATTGTTCAGCTTTATCTTTTCTGCTGGGGCTGTATCATCAAAGTCTGCAAAGCAGTCTTCAAATTCCTCATGTAGTTTTGTGATGGTTTGTACTGCATATTGCGATGG
Organism: Magicicada septendecula; assembly: GCA_034769895.1. NCBI lineage: Eukaryota > Metazoa > Arthropoda > Insecta > Hemiptera > Cicadidae > Magicicada > Magicicada septendecula. The sequence goes on along the minus strand of CM068367.1, from coordinate 242,586,223 downwards.
GAAAGACACATATGTTTCACTAGCAAACTTCTTGCAAGTTTCGAAGTGGTCCAAAATTGTCTTTCCTAATTGTTTTTTCAAAAAGAACAAGTTTTGTTCTAAAAACTTTTACATGATGGAACGTTCACAACGGTGATTCATTCAAGGCAGCCAGATGAACAAGCACGTTAACCATGTAAATATTTTAAACTTGTACAAAATATTATAACATTTTACTGAATTTATTTCTTGTTTAGTTATTTAGTAAAATATAATATTTGAAGTATTTTGAACTATTTAAAAACTGCATGCAGCATCAGTCGAGTTGCTGCGGGCCGGACAATGACCCTTCGCGGGCCGTAGTTTGGAGACCCCTGCTCTAACATACGCTTTGTATTTAATTGTCCTTAGCAGCTCTTTGAGAATAGCTTAATTAGCTGAATCAGTTGTCAGAATTTAAGAATAAATTATGAAACTACCAAGCGTTTGTGTTTATTTAAATCTTTTCAAGAATTTGAGTTAAGAATTATACAACCTTCATAAGGCTTGGGACAAAAAAATAATATATTGTCGTGGTGGAAACATAAAAAGCAAAACATACATGCATAAGGCATCTGTATTTGCTCAAACCTTTTGCTTTTTTATAGGACAGGAAGAGACATGGAACACCCCTGTCAATTTCTGCAACTCCATCGAAAAAAATGGAAAAGAAAACCGCAGAAAGGGAGTTAGGAACTGCAGTTAGCACACGGCAAATTAGATTTAGCATGCCAAGCACATCATCACCAGAAGTGTCTTCAAGGTAAACCATCTTACACACTTCTTGCAATTTCATTTTGGTTTAACTGTGTTTGCAGACACTACTGACTGTTTTATATTTGTTGTAATCTCAATAACCTACTTCTCATTAGGCTAATTTAAAATTTGTAATTATCAGGTATTTACTATATTGTGATTGCAACTTGATAATAGAACACTCAATTTTTTTGTTTAAACAATCTACCAGTGAACATATATTAGTAAACACTTGGGTTGTTTTATCATACTCAAATGTATTCTTTTTTGCACTGTACTTTATTTGGATACTTTATGTTTGATAAAGTATATGAAAAAGTTGATAATTTGAGTTGTCCCTGGTTCCAGTTTGTTTAGATTATTGAGTGTTTACTGTAGTATCTTTACATTTTAAATGCACATTAATATACAATGAAAAAGCACTGATTTAGTAAAAAGTTAAAGTAAAATTGAAATCAATCATTCATTGTTGAGTTGCCAAACTTACTGCACTATGTGAGTATATAAACTTCTTAAAGAGTAAAGGGGGCAATATTTACTCTATAAGTAATATAAGTTATATAGACCCTATAAGGCTATAGAGTAAGCCTCATTGCTCTTAAAAATTATTATAGGGAATCCGCAAACTTATGACATTCATTGTTTTCCCATATACAATGCTGTCTCAAGCATTTAAGAAAAAAATATTAATGTGAAAACCAGTATTTCATACTGGTTGAAATATTTTACTGGCATAACCAGTGTCATCAGCTGTGGAGGAATATTCATATAGAAGGATGAAAAAGGACAGCAGATAACATTTTCTTAGTATTGTGTATCAGCTCCATGACTGGTATAAGTTGTATATGCTAGTGAAATATTTCAAATTAGTGAGTCTTTTTCATTGTGTATGTGTATTGAAAACATCGAGTTTTATAAAGTCTGTATTGGCTTTCTCTCTAATAATTATTGAGTATATGTAGAAGAAATTGGACTGTATTTTAATGGTTTGTAGATGTTAGATTATATTCATATGACAGGTTAGTAAGCAAAATTTGTGCCATTAAGGAATATTGTGTCAGTTAAACATATAATTAATATTTTTTTGTTTAGTAATAGTGTAATCAATCTCATAGGGTGAGAGAGTAATCTGTTTTGAATTAATACAGTGAGATAGCTGCTAGTCCTGTTGTCACACCTCGTAAGCCTCTCCATAATGAAGGTAGTACGTCTACAGATGAAGTATGTGTATCAGAACGAAAAAGGAAGCTTACACCTATGGTTTCTTCTATGGCAAGACGTTCCCTTAGGTATGCACTTCCATTAAAAAATTGTAAGGTAAAAAAGTTATTTTATTTTAAATCTTCATTTTAACAGGAAACAGTTTTATAATGCAGATAATCATTAATATCTGTCATCTGTAAGACATCTGTCACTTTGACATAAGTGTCAGAAAAAAGTGAATTGATGAACTAAGTAGTCAAAAAAGTTCTATAATTAATGCTTACTAAAAATTCGATTATTTTAGAGGCCATGTGGACTGTTAATGTATTGCTTCAACTCTATATTTGTGTACAAAATCATGATGTCATCTTCAGTGAAAATGTTACCAAAGAATCCTTCATTTTATAAAATACGCTTCTGTTGTACCCATTTGTTAACACTTTTTGCAAACACTACCCATCTGTTACTAGATTGCTGAATATCCAACATAAGAACATTTTAATGGACAATTATGAAAATGGTAATGGTAATTTTCATGAAAATTCACTTTTTGCGAAATCATTGTGACCACAATTGGACTGTATTTTAGTGGTTTGTAGATGTTAGATTATATTCATATGACAGTTAGTAAGCAAAATTTGTGCCATTAAGGAATATTGTGTCAGTTAAACATATAATTAATATTTTTTTGTTTAGTAATAGTGTAATCAATCTCATAGGGTGAGAGAGTAATCTGTTTTGAATTAATACAGTGAGATAGCTGCTAGTCCTGTTGTCACACCTCGTAAGCCTCTCCATAATGAAGGTAGTACGTCTACTGATGAAGTACGTGTATCAGAACGAAAAAGGAAGCTTACACCTATGGTTTCTTCTATGGCAAGACGTTCCCTTAGGTATGCACTTCCATTAAAAAATTGTAAGGTAAAAAAGTTATTTTATTTTAAATCTTCATTTTAACAGGAAACAGTTTTATAATGCAGATAATCATTAATATCTGTCATCTGTAAGAAATCTGTCACTTTGACATAAGTGTCAGAAAAAAGTGAATTGATGAACTAAGTAGTCAAAAAAGTTCTATAATTAATGCTTACTAAAAATTCGATTTTTTTAGAGGCCATGTGGACTGTTAATGCATTGACTATTGCTTCAACTCTATATTTGTGTACGAAATCATGATGTCTTCAGTGAAAATGTTACCAAAGAATCCTTCATTTTATAAAATACGCTTCTGTTGTACCCATTTGTTAACACTTTTTGCAAACACTACCCATCTGTTACTACATTGCTGAATATCCAACATAAGAATATTTTAATGGACAATTATGAAAATGGTAATGGTAATTTTCATGAAAATTCACTTTTCGCGAAATCATTGGTACCACAATTGACTAATGCTCTGTCCATTGTTATGGAACAGTTTCAGTTTATAATTTCAGACTGACCTCACTTAAAACTTACCGTATATTTTGCCTATTTTTACAAACTTACTGTCTTTAAACATTTATTAGTTAATGGTTATTTTGGCTATTTAAAATTTTGAAAATATGGTTTTGTCAGATATGTGTTGAGCTATAAAAGGAGATGAATTAAAAACTAATTTTTACAATTCAAGTTTTATAAGATAGTCATTATCATTAAATGTGGCTGAAGTAAAATACTTTTTTGAAATCATTTGAAGATGAGATGTATACCAAATTATTTGGTAGAACAAGAAAACTGGAATTGGATACTTCTGATAGAGTTTGCTCAAAAAGCCTCCAGCCCGTTGTGGATTTTTAATGATGGAAATAAGTGATACAATAAACTTACTGTGTGCTGAGTATTTGTATTATACATAGTACTGTATTTTGCAAAGTCAGTGAACCATGTAAACATTGTATACAGATGTTTTGTTAGTTTTTTTTAACTTTCCAGATATGTGTAATGAATTTCATAAATGATAATTGTAATATTTTAGAGTAAGTATGCTAGTATTAAGTGTTTCTGCAAGGTTATTTTTAATTATTAACATTTTGTGTTTCAGGAGTGAGCTAAACAGATTATCGCAGGAACCATCACTTCCAGATACGGCTGAAGAACAGGCAGACTCTGACAGAACATCTACTGTTGCTGCTGGTGTTAAGAGAAAATTATCTAGTGAAGATGATGATCAAGACTCAAGTAGTTCATTAGAAAGAGATAAAAATGACAAACATGGTGGTTGGTGGAAAACACATGAAACTGTAAGACAAACTGAATATTTTAGAAGTAATGAAAGCTACAAGGAGGTAGGAAGTGAAAAGACGGTAACAACAGTTACAGAAGAGAAAAATAAATATGACATTATCAGTGGAAGAAGAAGTTATGTTAGTGAACAAACATCGGCAAGTAGGACTTCTTTAGCAAAACTTCATTCCATTTTGGGAAAAAATAAAATTTTAAACTTTCCAGATAAATTACAAGTGCCTAATAGAGTAGTGTATGAAGAAGGTGAAGATGAAAAAGAAGAAGAAGAAGAAGAAGAAGAAGAAGAAGAAGTAGGAGGAGATAAAACATTAGAAGAAGGAAAAGAAGAAAGAGATGCACAATTAGAAGAAGAGAACGAAGAGGAAGTAGAAGAAGAAGAAGACGTAGAAGAAGAAGAAGAAGAAGAAGTAAAAGTGAATTATGTCGATGATGCTGATGCAGCAGATGCAGATTTAATAAAGAGAGGTAATTATCTATATGAAGCTGGGGAAAAAAACTTAGAAGAAAAGAGGGAAGAAGTAAAACAAACTGTGAATACTGATAGTTTATTAAAAAGAATGGGAGGAGAAAAAGAAGCAAAAGAGTTACAACAAAAACAAATTATAGATACAGTCAGTTTATTAAATAAAACTGTTGATAAAGAAGCCGAAAACACAAATCTCAGGAGTTCCGGGCACAAAATATCAATAAGTATTCTAAACACTGCTAAGAAACATGAACGTATAGAACAGACAGAGGATCTGTATAAAAATGATGAACATAGCAAAGAAATTCAGATTATTGATGTTGCCAGCCTTCAGGAAAATGTAACTGAAGCAAGAGAAGAAGAGTTGGAGTCTACTGAGAATGATGACAAAGAATGTGAAGTATTGGAATACTCATTTGGTTTTGTCCAGAGTGTAAAACAGAATAAAGAGACCCAGTTTCAGAATTTTGTTAAGGAAATTACTATACAGTCAGAAGAAGATGCAGAAGAGCAGTCTGAAGATGCTACACATGGAAGTATATTTATAGGTGTTAAAGAGACTGAAGATTCTGAGTTTGCAGATGAACACGAGGTCATCCATACTACAAGTATAATTGAAGGAGATGAGGTAGAAGTTAATGATGAATTTGGTGGCAGCGTTGTGGAGTATGCTGATGAAAATGATATAATATATGCAGATTTACAACCAGCTTCTATATATGATGCTGAAAATTCTGATGAACGGAAAGGTAGGTTCTATATGTTCAAAATTTATTGTTTTAATTCATTTGTCTTAAACATTGAAATTAGCTATAATAATTTTATCTTAACACTTTGTCATATGTCATCTATTATTAAGAAAAACTGAAATGACAATTTTTTAAAATATTGGTGTTATCCAGTGGCTTGTTTTGGCTCATGCCATCTTCAGTCTTGCTTCCCAGTAAAGTCCAGGCAGGTCCTCTCTCCTCTGCTTCTGTTCATCCAACTTTTCGCAGACCAGAAGGTGGTCCTTGTTCATAATTGATTGAGGGCATTCGCATAGTGTGCATTTGTCGGAATTTATAACATTAATTTTCTTCAGATGTTCGGCCAGGCAGTCATGTCCTGTTGTTAAACGAAAAATTGCGACATGTTTTTCTTTGTACGTCTTTTTGTTGAATAGATCTCGAACATTTTTATATGGCTTGTCCTTCAAGTCTTCCTGTATGCTGCTGTTGAATTCAAGGTGGGGTGCTCTTTTCAGTGTGTTGATCCTTCCATCCAGTGTAGGCAATCTTTTAGGTTTTTGGAGTAAAAGTGTTCCTCTCTTAGCAAGCTCATCAGCTGCTTCATTGCCCTTCAGACCTCTGTGTTTTTTACTTGTGTTTTTTTATCAACTGCAGTGCTATGGATTTGGTGGTGTTTTTTACTATTTTATATTTACTTTAGATGACTGTATTAAACAACTTTTTGGTATATTATTGTTAGCTATCGGTTGGAGTGCCGATTTAGAGTCAACCAGGATCACTATGTTGGTGTTTAGCCAGGGCCTCATTATTATTTGCCTCAGTGCTTCATTGATTGCGAATAGTTCTGCTTCGAACACAGCATCTGAGTTCAGTACAAAATAGTGGGAGAAGTGCTTAGAGAAGATGCCCGCCCCAGTTTCTCTTTTAATTCTAGATTCATCTGTATATATTCTTAACCAGTGATCTGATGGATACAAGCTGTTAATAGTCTCCAATGAAATTTGGGCAACCTTGGTTGGCATATCATTTGCCTTGTTGATGGGTTCAGTGAGTTGAGTGTTTATATTAAATTCAATAAAATCCAGGGTGTTACCATCTCGACATCAGGTGTTTAAAGCTCATCTGTGTTTGTAGTGTTTGTTATGCTGGTGGCTCATTAATCCATGGGTTATTGTATTTTTGTAATATTTTTTCATACGTTATGCATGTCTGGTATTTGTATTCATTACACAAGTATTTATTATTTGTGTTGGCATGTAATGCTGATACAGGAGTTGACTTCACAGCACCTGCTATGATCCGTAGACAGTTATTTTGACTTATTTCAAGTTTTCTTATTGCGCCATTGCTAGCTGAGGCAAGTATTTCTCCACCATACGGAAGGTTTGGTTTGATATATGTTTTATAGGTTTCATTAAGTATATCAAGGGTTCCTCCCCATTTCACTCCAGCGAGTCTTTTTAAGATGTTACTTTTGGAGGAGATTTTTGCAGTGGTGTGGTTTGCATGGTCTTTTAGAGTGAGTTTGTTGTCAGGGATGACTTCTAGATATTTGGTGTTGCAGTTCTTTTGGATTTCTGTATTTTTTACTTGAAGGTGTATGCCCTTGAGTTTTTGTTTTTAGTGAGAAAAGTTGGTAATTTGTTTTTTGGACATTTATTTTCATGTTGTTATTGTCACTCCATTCCGTGAGGGCAGTCAGAGCTGCATTCATATCTTTATGTAATATGTCGAACAATGTTTTATTCGTGTTTTTGGCTGCTACCCAGATTACAACATCGTCTGCAGACATTGTACAATTAAGTTTATTATGGGGAAGTGCTGTAGGTAGACCATTTATGTACGAGGGCTGTCCAGAAAGTAACTTACGTTTTAGAATAAATAAATAAAAAAAAAGAAAATTTTTTTATTTACACAGTTGAAAACTACATTCTTAGACTATTTTTCCACATAGTCGCCATTCAAGTTAAACCACTTATCATAACGATTTACGAGTTTTTGAAAGCCCTCATTGTAAACATTTGCTGCCTGTGATTTCAGCCATTCATTAACGCCCGCCTTCAGCTCTTCGTCATTGTCAAAGTGCTGTGTTGCCAGTTACTTTTTCATACGCATGAACAGGTGATAATCGCTCGGTGCCAGATCAGGGCTGTATGGGTGATGATTGAAAAGCTCCCATCCAAACTTTCCCAGAAGTTCTTGGGTTTGTGATGCTGTATGCGGTCGGGCATTGTCGTGGAAGAACAATACCCTGGAGCTCAACTTACCGCGTCGGTTGTTTTGGATTGCTCTCCGCAGCTTTTTTAAGGTTTCACAGTAAACCTCGGAGTTGATTGTGGTACCCCGTTCCATAAACTCTACCAGGAGAACCCCTTTTCTGTCCCAAAAAACTGTCACCATCATTTTCCTTGCTGACAAGGTCTGCACACACTTCCTCGCTTTTTGGGCGAGCGAGTATGGCGCCATTCCATGGATTGATTTTTTGTTTCACAAGTAACGTACCTAACCCAGGTTTCATCCCCCGTTAAAATACGGTCATGTAGAGAATCACCATCCTTGTCGTAAGCATTAAGAAATGACAATGCTGATGGCATCCGCTGGTTTTTGTGCATTTCTGTAAGCATTTTCGGGACCCATCGCGCACAAAACTTATGGTAATCAAGCTTTATCATGACAGCTTCATGAAGCAAACTACGTGAAATTTGATGAAACTCAGTAATCATAAAGCGGCGATTTTCACGGATTTTTTTTATTGATTTTCTCCACCAATTTGTCAGTAAGAACACTCGGCCGGCCACTTCGCTCATCATCGTGCACATCGGTGCGGCCATTTTTAAACAGAACACACCACTGCCTTACTCCTCCCTCACTCATTACATTCTTCCCATACACCTCACACAGTCGCTGATGAATGTCCACCGGTCTGCAGTTTTCTGCTTGCAAAAATCGTATTACTGAGCGCACTTCACAGCTCGCGGGATTTCCAATCGCAGCACTTATTTTAAAAATTATTATTGAAGCACAGAAACACAACACAGACCTATACCGGCCCGAGCTGGATGCGTACTGAGTCATGCCTCCCGTGTCACCATGATGGCGGCGCTAGCCCCTCCCCATTGTCACCCACACTGAAACGTAAGTTACTTTCTGGACAGCCCTCGTATATGTTAAATAATAATGAGTTCAGAACAGCACCTTGTGGGAGGCCTACTTGTGTTTGTAAGAGGATGTAGCTGTTCTCCATTTTGTACATATCCATTGTTGGTTCAAAAAGAGTTTGATCCAGCGAAACATGTTATTTGTTATGTTTAGGTCTATAAGTTTTCTTAGAAGTTTTGACCTCCATACTGTATCGAATGCGCCTCTGAAATCAACAAACACAGCTAATACAGATTCTCCTCTGTTAAATGAATCTTTAATACTCTGTGTCAACCTTAAACTTGATGCATGGTGGTGTAGTTTGGTATAAATCCTGCTTTATCATTGGAAATTAGTTTATTGCACTCAAGATAATATTGTAGCCTTGTTGCTACCATTATTTCTATTGTTTTTGCGATTATTGAAGTTAAGGAAATTGGTCTGTAGCTGTCCATTTCATCACCTGGTTTTTTTCGGTTTTTTAACAGGGATGATCACAGTTTTCTTCTATGATGTTGGCATACTAGATTCTCCAGTCCACACCTTATTAAAGTTGTTCAGGAGTAACATTTTACCCCTTTATCCTAGGTGTTTGATAAAGTCAGCATGTATTTTATCAGGCCCAGGTGATTTTTTTGTTTATTTTTTTAAATGTAAAGTTGTTTGTTATAGAAATTTTATATGGACCAGATGAGCAACTAGAAGATAATGAAGATGTACAGTATTATGATGGTGATTTAGATTATGGTGATGAAGAACGTGAAATTGTAGAAGAGGAAGAGGAGGATGAAGAAGAAGTGGAAGAGGAAGAAGAGGACTATAATGAAGAAGAAATAGAGGAAGAAGAAGAGGAAGGGTTAGAAGAAAGAGAAGCAGGAGAGGCAGAAACAGAGGATTTAGATGATGAGGATAATCAAAATCGGAGTGAAAGTAGTGATGTAATTTGTCTTGATTCTGATTCAGAAGAAACAAATCAGTACAGCTCAACACGAGATAATGTCTCAGTGAGTGATGTCCAGAAGGAACAAGTACATAAAGTAAGATAATTTGAATATCTTGTACCTTGTGGTTAAAAACAATTTGTAGTTTATACATTCACTTTTACACTTTTACTGCTGATTCCTTTATTCTTTATATAATATACAACTTGCTTCTGTAAATTATAGAACTTCAAGCCTATATTATAAGAGAAACTTTGCACTACCCGATAATTTTGATGCTTTAGAATCTGTGATGTGTTTAATTACATCGATCATTTTAATATATATAAAGGGTTTACTAAAAACACCCTTTATGCCTGTACTTACTGTGTAAGCTCTGTTTCAATTTCACTAGAGTGCTCAACCCCAAACGGTTGTAAATCATACTGAACTTTGAATATAATGCCTATGAAATATAATTAAGTCTTTCATAGCCACACTGTCTATTTAGGCATTGGGCATAACCTCACTGTCGTTTGTTTTATGTTAGTTTTCTGGAATATGTTTTTGAAAAACCGTTAAAACATTCTGTGTCAATTGTAAGGGAAAATATTTATGCATTTAAGATTATCATGTAGTATTTAGCATTCCAGATTTGACCTTGATCCATGCCACCATAGCCTATGGAATAGTGGTATTATGAATGCGCACAAAATTTCAGGCCTCACTTCAAAAGAATGCGCAAGTCATTTTTGAGGTGGTTATCTCATACTGCTTCCAGATTCAGTATGGATTACTTCTATTGGTGGCTTGTGAGTTAACCGTAAGGGAGGGCACTCTCAAAAATTAACTACCAAATAACATATACTACAACATACTCAATATGACTTTTTCTGAAAAACCCATAGCCAACGTAAACGTAGTTATGGAGGCAGTTATGTTATGTAACGTGAACTACATTGTTACAATATATTTATACTATATTTACCAAATATAGAATTTCTCCAGTTCAGTAATCACTTCTATCTCTTCATCACTCTCACTGCTTGGGCCACTTGTTTATTCAGTGCTGCTACTTCCTGATGAACCACTTGTTAGTTGCATGAGTGGCTCTACATTGTCATGCAGACAATCAGCATTCCACATGGTTTCTTCTTCAGTTTTAATGTGATGACAGTAGTTCATTGTTCTTGTGGAACACGCAATCCCATTATTGGTGAGTTCATCCATTAATACACTGAACTCTGTGTTGTTTGCTGCCATATGACCTTTCACCTGACTCCATACCAGTTCTATGAGATTTAGTCTACAGTGATAAGGTAGAAGCCTGCAAACCCTGACACCCCTTTCTTCTGCAAGTGCATCAACTACATTACTAGAGTACAAATGCCATATTCCGTTGACAAGTTACACAACTCTCTTAGGACTGTCATCTCCAAATGCAATGTTTTTTGACTGTAGGGTCATTCCATGTCATACCAACCAAAAAAAAATTATTTTCAACCTGACCATTTTTAAATTTGATGAAACTTGCAGGATTTATTCTCTCTATAAATGTAAGTACAAAAATATTTTTTTTTAATTTTTATGTGACCCCATTTTTTAGTTTTAAATTTTTAAAAAGTTCATTTTTTTAGCTTGCGGAACAAGCTTTAATGCATCATAATGTTTGTTCTATAGGTCCTACAGACTTGTTCTTGGGCTCATGTTTTAGCTCTTTTTAGTGGCTTTAATTTGATATATAACTTGACACATTTTATATAAAAAAGTTTTTTTGAAAAAAGTAAAACTTTTTTTTTTTTAATATGAAAGTGTTCTTTAAAAATTAAAAAAAATATATTTTATTCTACTGTTTATTATCTACATTTCCTGAAAATTTTAAAGTGGGATCACTATGGGATCACAAGTTATGGACAAATATGTAAGATACTTACCTGTACCTTTCGTAACTAAATAGCGTTTAGGTAAAAAAAAACTAGTTTTGTTTAATTAAACCAAATGTATTATATAAACTAATGAAAACATACATGACTGAGCTCTTTTAAAGTGGCTATGGTTTTAAAACTGTCCGACTTGAGTAAGCCAATTAGTTTTTATTTCCTCTTTGAACAAGAATTTTTTTTTAACAAATCAATACCAAATTAATTTTGGCTTTTTATATTTGTGTGTTTAATGTACTTCAGAGAATTTTTAGTAAGTTTTCAATCATATAATTTTTTTTTATTAAAAAACTAAAACAATACACTTAAATAAGAATTTGTTTTTCTAAAAGACATAAATACATTTAAACTAATATATATTTTTAAAAACGAAATTAAAATTTTAAATAAATAAAATTAATTCTTCGTATTATTTGAATGATTTATAAAAGAAATAGTAAATAAACTTTAATCATAAATAAACTGTGTAAAACTAATAGGCCTAGATGGAATAATTTTCCAATTCCCAAATGAATTGAGTTTCACAGTAACTAGACAGCAGCTATTTAGATGCGCAAGTCTCAACAGGCTTGGTTCCTGTCACTACATGTAAGCCTAGGTAGACAGGTCAGCCAAGTCAGTCTGCTTGAATGCTCAGTTCACTTTAGTTGCTTTCCAATCGTAGTGATACAGTTTTAGTGAAGTAGCCAATCTTAGTGTTTTTAGTTTTATAAATTTAGGTGACTATCATTTTTTTAGTGTTTCTATATTTTTAAAAAGTGGTTTAAAAATTTTTGTAGAAGTTTGTTAGTGGTTTTTGTCATTGGAATTAATAAGGTAAAACTTTTTTAAAACCCTCTGAACATTTTCAAGCATTAAAATTTTATAGGTCTAGCTATTTGGTATATTAGTTACTGCAACTAAATTCAGACTTAGAAGAAAACATGGAAGCGGCTAAAGCAACCACATCTAAAGGTAGTTTTCAAGTATATGTTGCAATCCACTCAAAAAATCAAACCATGATTACCGTATTTTCTCGCATAATTTACGCATCCCATTTCTGGGGGGTTCAAAGTGGGAAAAAAGAAATATTTGCATATTTGACGCACCCACTTTCTCGATGATTTCATCACGCAGTTCCGGGTGCGTTTCGAAATGAAGATGTCAAGTAGTAGCTTTCCTATTGCGCAACCTCTCATTTCAAACCCTCTTGCAACTTCCTGTTATTACTCACTGCGGTATTTCAGTCCGGTGAGTGAATCAGCGAAGACGTGATTAGTGACGATCTATTCCAGTCTGGTAGAAACTCATTTTACGAGTGTTTTGGGTACACGGATGTTTTGTGATCTCAAAGTCGTTCATTAATCCACAACGAGCAAGTATTCGAGTAATACTGCGTCATATAAACTTGCGGTGATTGCTTACGCCGAAACACACGGGAATAGGGCAGCAGGCCGCAAATATTCTGTGTCCGAGTGTAACGTGCGGTACTGGCGAAAACAGAAAATTGCCCTTCAAGAGACCAACAAGTCTCGTAAAGTATTTCGCGGTCCAAAAAGTGGCAAGTTTCCGCAAGTAGAGGAGTATCTTCTGAAATATGTGATTTCGTTACGCAATGATGGATATGCCGTTTCTTACGAAATGCTGTATTTTAAAGGACGAGAAATAGCTGCAGCACATGGGATCCAACTTGTGTGTGTGTGAAAACACCTAATCTGTACGTAGCCTAATTCTCTCTGTATTTCATTTGGTGTTCTTCTTCTGTGTATCTTCTGTAATTGTTAATTATATTAATTGAGATTTTGGCTACTTATAGAGCTTTAATTACTGAACACAATGCAGTTTTCAGAATTGCTGTATATTTATTGGTTTTGAAGTTATCGCAGGTTGAACTGCAAAAATGAATTGAGTAAAATTCATGTCTGATCCGACCGCGTGCTTCACTGTGACGAAGTTAGAGTGAGATAGTTGCTTATTATACGCTCTCAGTCTTGCTTACGGTGCACAGTCTGTCCCTTTCATATAATGCTCAGATATGACAACATATTATGAATCGTTATATATACCCCTCCTCGGTATAAAAAAAATTGATTATTTATTAGTTTGCTCTATCTTATTATTAACATCATTAACTCCAACTTGCCTAATGTACTCTATTTGATTGTTCAGAAGAAAACTCAACCGTAATTTTATGTCAAATGAAAATAACTTCAATGAGTTGAACTGATTTTGTGTATAATATATTTAATGTATCTTTTAAATGTCAATAAATTTCAAATGAAATTTGGGTATATCTGAAATCCTTGAATAATTTACGCACCCGAAATTTTCGCCGGTATTTTTCGTCAAAAAAGTGCGTTAATTATGCGAGAAAATACGGTATTTTAAAAAGAGTTTAAGACCTGTTAATGAAAATATTGTCAGCCATTCTAATACTATAAAGCTTGGGGATAGAATATGTGACAGTTGTCGCATGGCAATACTTAAGTTGCCTAAACTGGACGAGCTAGAAGAATGGCAGTCTGACAGCTCAGAATATGAAGACAATGATAACAATGTTGAAACAATAGAAATATCAACTCCACAGAAGGAAGAAGCTATTGATGCAGTAAACATAAGTTTAGTTGCAATTGATGAAACTCCAATAAAAAAAAAGCGTTTAACAGAGAAGAAGTACCCTGAGGAAAAACTAAAAAAAGTATCTGAAGCTTTCAGAACCAAACTTATGAGCCTTAGTCCATGCAGTCGGATTGAAGAAAACCCTGATATAGGTAGAGAAATGATAAATTAGCTTAAAGAAAAGTTTCACAGTACTTCAGATAAAAGCTTAAAAATGCAAATTCTGACTACTTTACCTCAAAGTTGGACCTCGATCCAGATTGAAACTGAATTTGGTGTGTCTAACTTTATTGCAAGAAAAGTAAAAAAACTTGTAAAGGAGAAGGGTATAATGTCATCACCAGATCCACGCCCAGGAAAAACTCTAGATCTAGCAACCGTAGAGTTAGTAAAAGAGTTTTATGAAAACGATGACGTTAGCCGTCAAATGCCTGGACTGAAAGACTTTGTATCAGTCAAAATCGATGGAAAGCGCACTCATGTTCAAAAGTTTTTACTTCTTTGTACTCTAAGAGAACTTTATGTACTGTTCAAGGAAAGATATCTGGAAAGAAAAATTGGATTTACAAGTTCTGCGAACTTAGGCCAAAACAATGTGTCCTAGCTGAATCAAGTGGAACACATTCAGTATGCGTGTGTATGACGTGTGAGGAGGAGTGTATTGAAAACGTGACATTCAAGCAATGGATGCAAATTGACAACAAAACAACTTTAGAAACAGTAACAATGCCAGTTAATGATTTTGTGGACAGATTATTTGAAAGTTTGCCAAAACTGCTACGCCACACTTTCATTGCCAAACAACAATCAGGTTAGTTGAAAGCAGCTTAAGGATAATATCCTGCCAGATGAGTACATAGTGATATGCGATTTTGCTGAAAATTATTCTTTTGTCCTACAAGATGCTGTACAAGGATTTCACTGGAACAACGCACAAGCAACCCTGCATCCAATTATCATATACTATAGAGGTGAAGATAAAGAAAAGCTTGAACACATAAACCTAGTTATCATTAGTGGTTGTATGTCTCACAATACAGTAGCTGTGCACCTGTTTCAACGCATGATGATTGACTTTTTAAAGCAGAAACTTCCATCACAGCCACAAAAAATTCATTATTTCTCAGATGGAGCATCATCCCAATACAAAAATAAGTATAACTTTCTCAACCTTTGTTTGTTTTCATAAGGTAGACTTTGATGTAGAAGCAGAATGGAATTTCTTCGCTTCATCACATGGGAAAAATGTTTGTGATGGGGTAGGGGGAACGGTTAAGCGCCTCGCTGCCCAAGCTAGTTTGCGAATGGTCTACAATGATCAAATAATGACTCCTCGCCAGCTTTATGGTTGGGCAAAAGAGAATATTCCATCTGTTAACTTCCTCTATACAACACAAGAAGACCATGAAACTGAGAACACCTTTTTGGAACAACGACTGGTGAATGCTAAAACCATCAAAGGGACCCAACAGCTTCATTCTTTTATACCTGTCGGAAGTACTACAAAACTTAACGTTAAGGAATACAGTTTTTCAACTGAAACAAAAGAAGAAATTGTGTCTCTTGAGGAAAAAAATGAGCAGTTAGAACTTAGTGAAATAGTTGGGTTTGTCACTTGTAACTATTCAAATCAGTGGTGGTTAGGCTGTGTGCTTGGGATCGAAAATGAGTTCGTAAATATAAGCTTTTTGGAACCACATGGCCCTTCCCCTTCATTCAAGTACCCCCAGTTTCCAGACATATTGGGTGTGAGTAGATCAGATGTCCTAACTAAAGTTGATCCCATAACACAAACTGGAAGAGTTTATAAACTTACAACTCATGAAATGGAAAAAGCCAGCAAAATTCTTGCTCAAAGAAGAAATAAAAACTAATTGGCTTACTCAAGTCGGACAGTTTTAAAACCATAGCCACTTTAAAAGAGCTCAGTCATGTATGTTTTCATTAGTTTATATAATACATTTGGTTTAATTAAACAAAACTAGTTTTTTTTACCTAAACGCTATTTAGTTACGAAAGGTACAGTTAAGTATCTTACATATTTGTCCATAACTTGTGATCCCATAGTGATCCCACTTTAAAATTTTCAGGAAATGTAGATAATAAACAGTAGAATAACATATATTTTAAAAAAAAATTTTAAAGAACACTTTTATATTAAAACAAAAACAAAAAAGTTTTACTTTTTTCAAAAAAACTTTTTTATATAAAATGTGTCAGGTTATATATCAAATTAAAGCCACTAAAAAGAGCTAAAAAATGAGCCCAAGAACAAGTCTGTAGGACCTATAGAACAAACGTTATGATGCATTAAAGCTTGTTTGGCAAGCCAAAAAACTAACTTTTTTAAAATTTAAAAAATTAAAAACTAAAAAATGGGGTCACATAAAAATAAAAAAAAATATTTTTGTACTTACATTTATAGAGAGAATAAATCCTGCAAGTTTCATCAAATTTAAAAATGGTCAGGTTGAGTCACTGGTTGGTTTGACATGGAATGACCTTGAATTTGATGGGAAAAGAAGGGCTTGCTATGGGTTAACCCTCTCAGCCCCTTGGCTTCTGAAATATTTATGGATTATTTAGAAACCAAAATAAGAGCTCATCCGTATTTTAAATTGTTCATGTTTTGGTACAGATATGTGGATGATGTGTTGGCAATCTTTCTTGGTACGCGTAGGCAATTACAGAATTTTCTTAATTTTATTAACGATTTACATAGAAACATAAGCTTTACAATAGAAATTGAAGTAAATGATAGTATTAACTTTTTAGATCTTTCAATTACAAAACAAAATAATAAACTCAATTTTAGCATTTTCCATAAACCTACGCATACGGATATGGTTATACACAACACGTCTGCCCATCCATACTCACACAAGTTAGCAGCTTTTCATAGTTATATACATAGACTTATTAGTATCCCACTTTTATATTCAGATTTTCAAAAAGAACTTAACATTATAAAACAAATAGCAGTTAACAATGGTTATCAGTCAAGTCTAATAGATCAGTTGTTGAATAAAAAACTATATTCACAAACATTAAGATTGGTGTATCCTATTCCAACACATAAGGAAAAGTTCCACACACTTAATTACATAGGTACTGTATCGAATAAAATTGGTAAATACTTTACTCAAAAACATGTAAATATAGCTTTTAGGACGAAATCTTCTCTTGGTAGATATATTAAGAATAATAAGAGTAAAGTAGAGAAACTCCAAATGTCAGGAGTATATGAGTTATCGTGTGGGTCTTGTGACAAAATTTATATTGGCCAGTCTGGAAGGTCTTTTTCAAAAAGAATGTACGATCACAATTACAGTTTGAGATATCAGGATGGTAAATCTAATTATGCGAATCATTTGTCAGAAAAAGATCGTAATTTTAATGATAACTTTAAGGGACAAAGGTAAAAAACTTGATTTACTTGAAGCCCTTGAAATTAATAAGCGTAAAGATTTAGGTTTGCTTTTGAACAACCAAACTGATTTAAATAGCTCTCCGCTTTTAAATTTGAAATTATATAAGTAAATGTATGTTCCTTTCTAATTTGTATATAGTTGTGTATATGTAATGTGTATTGTTTATTGTTCGAACTTAAGTCGATTATCGTTTCTCATAGCACTGGCTTTATGTGATATTTTATTATACGTAACTAGTCAGCTCTTACCATCTGAAGAAGGCACTGTGTGCCGAAACAGCTGTCGTGGTATATTTATTTTTTAAATATATGACGAGTGAAAATCACGAAAACAAGTTTTTAGTTTTCTTTTATTCTTTAATAATGGATTTTCATCAAGTAAAGGCCTCCAGTATCAATTATTTAAATAATCATGACACCACACTACTATGTTGCCTCTTTCTGTTAAAAGAGCCTTCATTTTTTTATCAGTTCAGGATCTTCTTTATTCTGTCCTTGTAAAAGTCCGCCATGTTTGCCTTACACCAGTTAACAACAGCATCTTTCAGTTTATTACTGTTTTCAAATTACTATGTTCCATGTCATTTCTTTAAATGTAAGAGTAAGTGGTAATCACTAGATGCAAGATTGGGGCTATAGAGTGGGTGATCAAAAATTTCCTAGCCAAATTTTACCAAAAGTTGAACAGTTTGACATGCTGCATGTGGTCTAGTGGTATCGTGCAAAAACATGATCCCATTGGATAACAAGCCACATCTTGTGTTCTGTATGGCTTGCCTCAGTTTTTGCAGGGTTTCACAATATGTGTCAGCATTAATAGTCGTGCATCTCATAAAATCGAAACAAGATTCCTTTTTTATCAAACACTGGCTGTGATTTTTTAATAAGAATGTGCTTCCTTAAACTTATTTGCTTTCAAAGGTGAAGAATGCCACCATTGCATAGACCGTTGTTTTGTCTCGACATTTTTGTATTAAATCCAGGTCATCTCCATGTGTTCAAACAAAGCCTGTGCCTTTCATCTTCAAAACGCTGCAAAAGTGATTGATTTAAAGCCAGTCATTTGTTTTAGTTGTTTCTGTTAACATTTCCAGAACCCATCTCACAGTTTTTTGCTAAGAAGTTTCTTTGTTAAAACATCATAAATCACTGATCATGAAACATAAGGAAAATGAAAAGACAATTTCACCGTCGACAAATCATCGATTTTCTTGAATTTTTGCTTGTACTTCTTCAGCTAATCCATCCATCATTACTGTTGGGCAACCATTACACTCTTCATCATGAACATTCGTGATGAACGACTTACACTCTTCTTTAAACAGATGAACGACCACTGCCGAACTTTAGTGCCTCCCATAACATCTGGTTCATAAACCTCAACAATTGCCAATGAATTTCAGCAGCACTACAGTTTTTTATTAACAAAAAATGTATGTCAGCATAGCTTGTTCCCACATTTGGCAGTCATTTCAAAACGTACCTTAATTAAAAACTGTACTTAATTTTGTGACTGTTATTATAGTTTATATAGGTATGGTTGTTATGACATTTTTGGCATTTTGTTAGATTTGTGCATTTCTAGGCTTCTTGCTTCAACCAGCAGGTGATAGTGCAAGCGCATGTGTGTGTGTGTGTGCGTGTGCGTGCGCGCGTGTGTGCGTGCGTGTGTGTGTATGTGTGTGTGTGTGTGCGTGTGTGTGTGTAGAAAACAATCGAATACATATTAGCTGTTTTAGAGTTTGTTGATTTTAGAACTTAAATTGTATTTTTAGTGTGTTTTCCTTTTCTAAAAAATGTTCACTATATTTTTTCCCTAGGTCTGTCATGGAAAAGTGAGACCCTCTGAAAGTGTTCTCTACACTAATATGGATCTAAATGAAACCTTAGACTATGATGAAGAAGCTGTTGACGAGGAAGTTGAAGATGAACAAGTTTCATTTCAAGAAGAGGATGATATAGAAATCGAACCAGATAGACATGAAATAAATAATGTTGATGAGATTGAAAAGAGCGTGGAAGGTAATGAAGATGATTTAAGTGAAGCAGAAATTACCAATATTGGAAGTGAAGAAGAATTGAAAAGTGATACCGAGTCTCCACAGCAAAGAAACAGATCATGGCAGTTTGAAAAAAATACTGTAAACATTACTGTTGAAGAATTGAAAGACGTAAAGGAAAGTGAAGATATAGAAATAAGTGATCAGAAAATCAGTAATGTTACAGAATTTAGCAAGGATTCTATGAAACATTCCAGTTTAATTTCAGATACTGAAGCACAGGAAGCTGTTGAAGGAAAAGAAGGCAAAACTACTTTAGATGAGTCCAAAACTGGAGTTAAAGTTGACATGAGTAACATTATTCATAAAGAAGAGAAGAGCCCAGTTAATGAAACTGAAAAAGAAGGCATTTTGTCAAGTCAGGAACAAATACAAAATGAAGAGGAAGTAACTCAAAGGAAAGCTAAATTTGAGGACACATCTGGAAATGTAAGTGGTGTTAACACAGTTAAACCACAATCTGATATAGGCATTACTGAAATTACTTTCCAAGAGGTTGGCCAAGGAAAGATTACTGATAATATGAACTTGATTAAAGATGGAAGCGTAGAATATCATGTAGCACATAGTAAATATTTAACAAATGAATGTGCAGTTACTAGCAGTGTTGATCCCACAAGAGCGGTAGAGCCATATGGGAAAGAAATAGAAAGTACAGATAATAACATTGAGCAGAAAACGTGTGAGCATAAAAAAATGTCTATACAGGAGAGTGCTAAGAAACCTGCTGATAGTGTGGTAATTTGTAACAAGAACGATTTTGAAGTTGTCAGTGAAGCTTCAGATACAAAAGAACCATTATTAGTGAAGCAGAGCAATAAAAGTACAGATAACAATGAAGACAATAAAAGAAAAGAAAGTGTGAGCACCCTGAAAGGAGATTTGTTATCCCTAGAAGATGAAGAGAAACAAATTGATAGTGAAAAAGTAACAATTGAACCTGATGAAGAAAAAAATCAGAAATCCGAGCCTGTTGTTAATGAAAAGAACTTAGACACGAATAAAATTATATCAGAGATGGATGGGGTTGGGGTTGGTAATGAAGAGGTTAAATTACAAATTGTAGAAAATGCTGAAACTGATATTAAAGAAAATTTTCAGACAGTGAAGGTAGATGGTGATGCTAGTATACATAAAGATCAGGAGAGCCTAAGTAAAAATGAATTCAGGATAGATCATTCAGAGATTAATGATATAGAATCCTCTGTAGAAAGAGATAGGTATGGCAGACAGGAACATCAGATGCACTATGATGATGAAATGGGCAGAAAAGAACAGAAATATGAAGACATGGATGTTGATAAAAATGCAGGTAAAATGAATGAAAGTTTTAATAAGGAAGACAGTATAGAAAATACTGAAATGGAAATTGATGAAAAGGGTCAGCAGGTTACAGATGTGGATTTAGGAGTTAATAAAGAAAAGGAAAAAATTAGTGGTGTATACTGTCAAGACAGTGAGGTCAAAAAAATTGAAGATGAACCTGTTATAATAAACAGAAATGCTTGTGTAGAAATGTTTCAAGATACTGATAAGGAAGAAGAAAAATTACCAGAAAGTGGAAAATCTTATACAAATGCTTTAGGCATTAGCAATGTGAAAATCAGGTCAGGATTTGAAAAGCAGATTGAAAAAATGAAACAGGATAAGACTGAAGATATAAAGGAAATAAAGAAGAACAGAAAAACTATGAGAAGGTCTGGTTCAGTTTCAAATGTAAGTCTCGGTAGTGCAGAAAGAAAATTCAGACGAAGATCATCATCAGTTGCCAGTACTGATCATAAGCTAATTACTTCTGAAGGTGAAATTAATAATAAGTTGTCAGATGTAAATGCTTTGAGCAATAAGTTACAGAATGTGCAAAGTACTGTAGAATTAGAATCTAAAGTTGGCAGTAATTTGAGTGAAGTTGATGTCAACTGCAGCAAGACTGTTTTAGAAACAGATTTAGAAACAAATAAAGTAAACAGAAAAGATCGGGCACACCTGCAAATAACGTCTGAGTCCAGGAAGTCTGTAAAGAAAACAGCCCAACGCAGGAGGTCATCATCTGTGGATATCAAAGAAAGTGCCGAGGCAAAAGTGTATAGTGAGAAAGGTTATAAGAAAAATGATGATGTACAAATTATTGAAATTGATGAAAAAGTTAGCAAGGATGCTTACGAGGATGTTGAAATTAATAAATTAGATGGTAAAGAGGAGAAAGTTACTACAGAGTGTCTAGATAGAAAGGCCACAAAGGTGGAAGTGGAAGATAAACTCCTTATAAAAAGGCATGTGTTGATAGAAGAAACTAAAGTTATTGATGAAGAAGTTGAAAAGCCAGTTACAAGAAAAGACCATGAAAGAGATGATATAAATGCCATTAGTAACATGCAAACAGTTTCAGGAGTTGAAAATCAATCCCATAAAACAATACAGTTTGAAACTGGAAGTATAATGGATTTGAAGAAGAACAGAAAAACTTTACGAAGGTCTGGTTCAACCTCAGATGTAAATGTTGCTAGCTCAGAAAGAAAACTGAGACGAAGGTCTTCTTCACTAGCTGATGAATCCATACTTCATGGTGAAAACAGATTCACTGATCACAAAACAGTTTGTTCTGAGAGTGAAGATAACAATAATGTGTCAGTAGTTGTAGACTCTGGTCATAGCTGCAATGCTCAGAGTGAAATTGATCTTCAGCATATTCAGACTAAAAGAGGTTTAGAAGTAGGTGAGAAAGGTGAAATAAATTTGGAAGTACCTTCTGGTTCTGTGCAAAGTACTGTAGAATTAGAATCTAAAGTTGGCAGTAATTTGAGTGAAGTTGATGTCAACTGCAGCAAGACTGTTTTAGAAACAGATTTAGAAACAAATAAAGTAAACAGAAAAGATCGGGCACACCTGCAAATAACGTCTGAGTCCAGGAAGTCTGTAAAGAAAACAGCCCAACGCAGGAGGTCATCATCTGTGGATATCAAAGAAAGTGCTGAGGCAAAAGTGTATAGTGAGAAAGGTTATAAGAAAAATGATGATGTACAAATTATTGAAATTGATGAAAAAGTTAGCAAGGATGCTTACGAGGATGTTGAAATTAATAAATTAGATGGTAAAGAGGAGAAAGTTACTACAGAGTGTCTAGATAGGAAGGCCACAAAGGTGGAAGTGGAAGATAAACTCCTTATAAAAAGGCATGTGTTGATAGAAGAAACTAAAGTTATTGATGAAGAAGTTGAAAAGCCAGTTACAAGAAAAGACCATGAAAGAGATGATATAAATGCCATTAGTAACATGCAAACAGTTTCAGGAGTTGAAAATCAATCCCATAAAACAATACAGTTTGAAACTGGAAGTATAATGGATTTGAAGAAGAACAGAAAAACTTTACGAAGGTCTGGTTCAACCTCAGATGTAAATGTTGCTAGCTCAGAAAGAAAACTGAGACGAAGGTCTTCTTCACTAGCTGATGAATCCATACTTCATGGTGAAAACAGATTCACTGATCACAAAACAATTTGTTCTGAGAGTGAAGATAACAATAATGTGTCAGTAGTTGTAGACTCTGGTCATAGCTGCAATGCTCAGAGTGAAATTGATCTTCAGCATATTCAGACTAAAAGAGGTTTAGAAGTAGGTGAGAAAGGTGAAATAAATTTGGAAGTACCTTCTGGTTCTGTGCAAAGTACTGTAGAATTAGAATCTAAAGTTGGCAGTAATTTGAGTGAAGTTGATGTCAACTGCAGCAAGACTGTTTTAGAAACAGATTTAGAAACAAATAAAGTAAACAGAAAAGATCGGGCACACCTGCAAATAACGTCTGAGTCCAGGAAGTCTGTAAAGAAAACAGCCCAACGCAGGAGGTCATCATCTGTGGATATCAAAGAAAGTGCTGAGGCAAAAGTGTATAGTGAGAAAGGTTATAAGAAAAATGATGATGTACAAATTATTGAAATTGATGAAAAAGTTAGCAAGGATGCTTACGAGGATGTTGAAATTAATAAATTAGATGGTAAAGAGGAGAAAGTTACTACAGAGTGTCTAGATAGAAAGGCCACAAAGGTGGAAGTGGAAGATAAACTCCTCATAAAAAGGCATGTGTTGATAGAAGAAACTAAAGTTATTGATGAAGAAGTTGAAAAGCCAGTTACAAGAAAAGACCATGAAAGAGATGATATAAATGCCATTAGTAACATGCAAACAGTTTCAGGAGTTGAAAATCAATCCCATAAAACAATACAGTTTGAAACTGGAAGTATAATGGATTTGAAGAAGAACAGAAAAACTTTACGAAGGTCTGGTTCAACCTCAGATGTAAATGTTGCTAGCTCAGAAAGAAAACTGAGACGAAGGTCTTCTTCACTAGCTGATGAATCCATACTTCATGGTGAAAACAGATTCACTGATCACAAAACAATTTGTTCTGAGAGTGAAGATAACAATAATGTGTCAGTAGTTGTAGACTCTGGTCATAGCTGCAATGCTCAGAGTGAAATTGATCTTCAGCATATTCAGACTAAAAGAGGTTTAGAAGCAGCTGAGAAAGGTGAAATAAATTTGGAAGTACCTTCTGGTTCCAGTAAATCAGAAAGGAAAACATCTTTTCGGAGAAGGTCAGCATCTGTGGACTACAAAAATAGTATTGAGTCAGAAGTTTGTACTGAGAAAGTAGTACAGAAGGGTAGTTTAAATAGAAAAAAATCAGCATCAAGTGATGATTTAACAATGAAAAGTGGTACAGCAGCAGGTGATTATAGCATTACAAGTTCATGGAAGACTATTTCAACTTCTCTCATACCAGCAAGTGCCAGATCAGATTCTGAAAGCAGTACCTTTTCACAACTGAGTACTGATAATACACAAACAAAAGTCAAAAGTAGAAGATCAAGCAGGGCAAGAACTAGCCTACTCCAGCATTATCATCAAACTCGCCGTTCAAAACGTCATAGCAGAAGTATAGATTTACAGCCACTGGAAGTAGTTTCAAGTGATGAAGAACAAATGCAAGTAGTCGAAGAAGTTAGCAATGAAGATGTAACCAGTAAAATAGTGCAAGAATCAGAAGAAGTTGAAGATTCTGATGTTAGTAAGAATAAGATATGTAGTATAGCATCAGATGCAGATAATAATGTAAAGACATTAAATGAAACTGTTGATTTTGAATTGCAGTCAGATAAAGATGTTCCTGATTCAACACAATCTAAAACAGATGTTAACCAGTCCGAAATAAATCTGACACAGTCATTTGATGTAGGTTCTGGAGGAAGTGAACATACAGATGAGAAAGGAGACAAGACACGTTCAGATGAAGTACCAGTTATACATGACAATAGCTTAGATACTAGCATAGCATCAAGACTAAGGAATAGATCATCTAGAGCTAGCTCAGAGCCTCGTCATTTGAGCAAAGAAAGTAATTCAAGGTCGAGACGTGCTTCTTCTGAAGAAATCGAATTAGAAAGTAACAGGTCAAAAGGTAGGAGAAAAACAGCATTCATGAGAAAATCATTGTTGTCTTATTATTTGCCTAGCACTAGTAGACAGAGAAGATTAAGATCAGATTATCAACCTTTAGAGGTAATTGAATCTGATGAAGAAGATGAAATCCCAGGTGAAGGTAAGAAGACAAAAGTAGTAGAGGATAAGTTAACAGAAAAAGACCATGAGTTAACAAAATTAGAGATGAATGAGGAAAAGCCTGATAGTAAGGAAGAGAAAATTGCGGTAGAGAAAGATGTAACTGAAATGTCAAAATCTGAAGTGGGCAATGAAAGTAACCGCACTTTAACAGAATTAGAAGAAATTGATACACTAGCTAATAAACCAATAAACAAAAAGAAAAGTAAACGAAAAAAAGATTCTGAAAAACTAGTTGAAATTTATAGTGATAAATTGATGGAAACAGATGAAAAACAGTGTAAAAAAGATAGAAAACACGTTAAAAGTCTAGAGTTAAGTAATAAAGAGAAGAAAGATTTAGACAATTTAGAGGCTGACAAATCTACTTCAGAAAAAAATGAAGGTATAAAAAATGTTGGGGAATCAGTTCAGTTAGAAGAGAAGCTTGAAAAGACACCTGAAAATTTTGAAGTTAATTCTGAATCCGATATAACAGTAACAAGCAAAAAAGGGCAAAGGACAAAAAGTAAGGCCAGAAGAAAGTTAGAATTGGAGGAGAATGAGACAGAAATGGAGCCAACAGAGAAACCCAGTAGAAGTGAAGCCAAAAATGAAGAGAAGCAGGGGGTCATAAGCAGTGTTGAAGAGAAAGTGGGAAGTACAGAAATGGATGAAAGTTTAGAGTTTGGAAGTGAGAAAAGTTGGAAAAGAGAAAAACCTATGAAAGGTACAAAGAAAGGGAAGAAAACACTTTCAAAAAAAGGAGTAGATAGTAATAAAATAAACAGTGAGATTGAGGCAGTGACTGAATCTGCTCGTGAGAGTATACTTGAAGTAGACAGCAAGATGAGTGATATTACTGGTTCTGTTGGCAGAATCACAGTTCCACAGGCATTTGAAACAAAACAGGAAATGTTTGATAGCCCAGCATTTCATACCAGACGATGTGCTAGTGTGACATCAGACACAGGGTCAACTGACAGCAAAGGTGGAAGACCAGACTTATTCACCAGAGGCAGTGAAGCTGGTGACAGGAGTGATGACAATGCAAGTACAATAAGTGGAAGCTCTGTATCAACAAGAAGAAGAACTTTTTTATTATTTGATACACCTGCTCGCCGCACTCGACAGAGCTTAAGCAGAACATCAGATGCTGAATCTGTTGACAGCAAAGCCAGTACAACTAAATCTGAGACGGATATCCCTGAACATCGTAGAAGACGCAGATCACTGTTACAATATAGTAGTACATCTACTACCACAGTAAGTTTTTGATTTTTATTCAATTAAAACTGTAGTTAAAATCATTTGACAAGTTCATTAGAAAATGTGAATAGGGCTGTTGTTGGCTCAGGTACTGGAAACCATGATTAATAGAGACAGAAATAGAATCTCTCAATTTTTAATCTAACTGGAAATGCAAAATCTTTAGATGGAGAAAAAGCACTTATCTGTCCAGAGTGTAGACTGTTTTTAGCCACAGCTGTATTATTAAAATCCCTGCATTATACAATTATCTGATGAATTAAAACAGTGTTCATCCATATTTCATTGCAGATTATTACATTTTTTTGTTTTTTAAAGACCTATCACTTGTAACCAGTGTTACAAAGTATTAGAATTCTGTAGCATGATACACTATTAAATTATGGGAAGAAGTATTGTTTCTTTATACCAAATACTGAAACTATTGTCTGCATTGCATCCTCTCATTGTGAGTTACTGTTACATTTTTACCTCTTACTATTTACTTTACCTTAATTTTTTAAGATTTTGACCTTCTCCATACTTTTAAAAACACTGTACTTGGATATTTGCACTATACTTAGTACTGTGTCACGTAAAAGATATATCGCTATATTCACATGAATCTGTCTTAGTTAAACAACAGCTCAGAAAATTAGTATTCAATTAATTGACTTTCTATTGTATGATTGTTTTCCCCTTCTTTCTCAAAATAATTGCTCAACACACACACACGCACACACACACAGACTATTGAAACGTGTATATAATTATAGCTGTATCAGTCTACGTTTTTAAGAGGAAACGAACATGTTTTTGTTTGTGTAGAATATACAAACTGTGAGCAATGTATAAGTACATGGAGTTATTTGTAAGTTTGTGTGTTACAAAAACCATGTGTATACTTTTCATCTGCTATAAACTACAACATAATTATTCCACACTGTATAAAATTTAATATTTATGCAAGATGTGGGAACACACACACACACACACACACACACACACACACACACACACACACACACACACACACACACACACACACACACACACACACACACACACACACACACACACACACACACACACACACACACACACAATTTCTGATGATGACAGTATATTATAAAACTATTGAAACATTGGAAATCAAAAACAGTAAAATATATTGTTGTTTCAGAATTTTATTGCAGCATTACAAGTAATATCATAAATAAAAAGAATTCTGTGCTTATACCCAATGTAACTGTGTTTAAACCACCAGCTAGGTCGTAGGATTTTGTGTATTGTGTTAAGTATAATTGTTGCACAATAAACTTTATATACTGTATATATATATATATATAATATTGTATGTTATTCAATTTGTTTCTTCTGCAAGTAGTGTACTTTCATATTTTCTTTTAACACCTGACGCATGTTTCACTGAAAAATATCAGTATCATCAGAGGTTTGTAAGTAAATTGTTTGTTTATATTTAATATTTATAATGACTTTACCTCAAGTTTTTTTGTCCTTATTTGGAATATGTTTCGGGACGCTTCGTGTTCCCATCCTTAGCTTTCCTAATTTTGAATCTTGTGAAGTATTTGTGTGTTGGTTAGTTGTTGTGGTTTCCTGTTGGCCTTTGGCACTTTAAATCGGCATTATTATGTGTGATTCTGGTGTATATATTAGTATTTTGTCAATTAATAATTTAATGCACTTTCACTTGTGAAAAAACTTACTTTTTGTTATATCCTCATATGCACGTTTCGGAGTAGTTTGCTCCTTCATCAGTGAGGTGTAAATGCAGAAAGCGTCAAGGCGTTGGTAGTCTGTAATGGTTTTTTGGGGATTGGTTGTGTGTGGGGGTGTGTGTAGATGGAAGGGGGTTGGCGCGAGATTCTGAATTGTGTCTATTGTGTATTATTGTGTCAAATAGTGTGTTGGATTTAAATTGTAATTGTTCATTAAGTATGTTGTTTGGTTGTGTTTTGTTGTGTTTCTATATTTTGTATTGTTCTGCTGTGTTGAGTTTGCGACTTTTGGGCATGTAGTGTAAAATTTCAAGATTGTTTTTTATGTTGGTGTAACTGTGGTTTTCTGTTTGGATGTGTGTGGCAAATGTGGATTGTAAGTTGTTATTGGATAAAGCTTTTGTGTGTTCAGAAAATCTGGAGTAAAATGATCTTCCTATCTGGCCTATATAGAATTTATTACAATCGTTGCAGTTTAATTTATATATGCCTGTTTTGTTGTATATGTCTATGTCTTTGTTTGTGTCGTTAATGCATCTCTTGATGGTATTGTTGGTTCTCTATGCAATTTTGTAATTGTGTTTTCTGAATGTGTTGGCAATTTTGTGTGTGTTAGAGTAGTAGTATGTGAGTGTGATGTATTTGTTTTGTTGTGTGTTATTTGTATTTTGTGTTGTTTTGTTGTTTTTGTATCGGATTTTTCTATGTAATTTGTTTATTACGCTTTCTGCATTTATACCTCACTGATGAAGGAGCAAACTACTCCTAAACGTGCGTATGAGGATATAACAAAAAGTAAGTTTTTTCACAAGTGAAAGTGCATTAAATTATTAATTGTTAAAGTGCTGTGAAAGAAGTGATGATCATTCAAAATAATAGTATTTTGTGTATATTCGATGTTGAGTGCTTTGAAAATGATGTCGTGTTTTGTATTGATTTGTATTTGTTCAGATATTAGTTTGTTTTGTGTTTTATGTTTGTATATTTGTAAATTTTCCCAAATGTTTATTATGGTTCCTTTGTGTGGTATGTGTTTTATTAGTGTCATGTTTGTTATGTCTGGGAATTCATGTCCACTGTTTATTGCATGTGTGGCCAAATCATATTTATACATTTCTGTTGTTTTTTTTGTATGCGTTTAGATGTTCAAAATAACGTTTTTTCAGTTGTGTTTTTGTTTGTCCTATGTAACATTTATTGCAATCTTAGCATTCAATTTTGTATATACCATTGGTTGTTGTATTATCTTTGTTGTGTGGGTTATTTAGTTTTTTGTAAGTTATCAAAAATACTAATATATACACCACAATCACACACAATACTACCAATTTAAAATGCCAAAGGCCAACAGGAAACCACAACAACAACCAACCAACTCACAAATACTTCACAGGATTCAAAATTAGGAAGGCTGAGGATGGGAACACAGTGCATTCCAAAACATGTTCCAAATAAGGAAAAAACATCTTGAGGTAAAGTCATAAAAAATATTAAATATATTATATGCATCAAGAAATAGACTGTAGCAAAAAGTGTTTGAATATATATACAGTAGACTCTCAACTATCCGACCTAATGTGGCGGTCGGCCGGGTCGGATAGCAAAAAAGTCGGATACACCGGAGCCGTAGGCATACCAGCCTCTGTAAGGTCAATGACCGCCACCCTATTGCGTTGAATGTACTTGTTGCTATTTGGATGCGTACGTCATATCAGTTTGTCCTTATAAATGACGTACAGTAATAAATGAATTAGACAGAAATGAAATAAGAATTCGCAACTACAGTATCTTTCACAAAACCTTTATTTGAAGGACGAAACAAAATGTGTAGTTAACAATAAGTTGAATGAGTTTTACTATGAGTTTTAATTTATACGAAAGCTTTCAACCAAATTAGTTGTTAATATAAATCAAATTATAATAACCTAAAACTAGTACTGTATAATGAAAGAACAAGTGAAACTTACATTGTCTAAGGTTTGAAAAAGTCTGTAATTGAGACCTGCTTCTTTCCTCGCTGCTATATCCTTCCACTTACGTAAACACATGATGTCTGCTGGTGTTGCTTCTTCTTGCTGGCCAATGTATTCCACTGCCGTCTCGATCGCCTTCAGGCCTTCGGAGTGGGTTATACGATCGGAGGGTTCATCACCTTGTTCCTCTTCAATTGGCTGTTCGTTTAATACCATCGCTACAATATCTTCGTCTGCAATTTCTTCGATTTCGTCCTTTGCCAACCATTCTGTGATGTCTTCCAATGAAGCTTCCTCACATCCGGGAACTTTTTCTAACAGCGATACAAGCGCAGTGTTATCAGTAGCATTTTCCACATCACATTGCTGTTCTACCTCTTACCACTTATCACTGGCTCTGTGATCCAGCAAAATTTTCCACGATTGCACAAGTGTTAAAGATGGAATTTCATCCCATGCCTCGGACACCCATCTGATGACGTCAAGCATGTCTACTGACTGTAGTGCCGTCGCAACTTCTGTATTATCAATTGTCGCGATGATATAGCTTAGTAGCCTACGTCGATATTTCTTTTTCAAAGCTTGGAGCACTCCCTGATCTATTGGCTGACATATAGATGTAACATTTGCAGGCAAGAACAAAGCTTTTATGGCTCCATCTTTTAATTGGTCATTTGCTGGATGTGAAGGAGCGTTATCCAAAACTAGGATTGCTTTCCTTGTTAAATTGTTTTCAGCTAAATGTTTTTCAACTTGTGGCACAAATCCCTGTTCAAACCAATTTTTGAAAATTTCTCCATTCATCCACGCCTTTTTTTGATGGGTATAATGCAGGGGCAAAGAACTTAAATCTTTAAGATTTTTAAAAGCCCTAGGCTTGCGAGATTTTCCAATCAAGGTCAGTCTCAACTTGTGGTTTCCGGTTGCGTTACTACAAGCTAAAACTGTAACACGGTCCTTGCTCTTCTTGAACCCTGGTGTGGCCTTTTCCTGTTTAGACACTAGTGTTTTAGATGGCACCATACGGTAATTCAAACCCGTCTCATCACAGTTGTACACTTGTTCTCCGGAAATACCTTCCTTATCAAGCAGGTCAAAAAAGTGTTTTTTAAAGTCAGGGACAGCGTCCTTATTAGCAGACAATGCTTCACCACTAATCGTCATCTGACGAACACCAAAACGTTTCTTCCAGCGATCAAGCCACCCGTCACTGGCAGTAAACTCACCATCGTCTCTTTCGATCTGTTTTTTAAACTGAATCGCTTTTTCTTGGAGCAAGGGGCCTGAAACCGTCAATCCTTTCCCCCTCACATTTTCATACCACAGATATAAAGCCTCTTCAACTTCCACATGTTTTCCTTTTTGCATAGTTTTTCTAACTTTCACGCCACTGCCACTTGCTTGCTTAGAACACCATTTTTCTATCTCTGCGCGATTTCTTCGCCAATCACCCACAGTAGTTTTTCCAACTCCTAACTCCAGTGCAATTTTGTGTGCCGACTCACCAGAATCCATTCTTTTTATTGCTTGCAGTTTTTCTTCCAAAGTTACTACCACTTTCTTTCGTTTGTCACCCATATTTCACTTAAAAATAAAAGCCACCAACAATACTGTATACACACTTTATAACAAATTAACAATCCACGAACGACTGAACCGCACGGACTGACTTCTGGATACAGACTGACTGATGCACCTGTTACATACTCAAGTAGGAACACAAAACTTTCCTGTCACAACATGAATCAATTGGCGCACTGTATTGGTAACTGGTGATTCACGCGTAAGCGCCTTCACCCGCGTGGCGGGATTGCTCACATGACGTTTGCAGGCGCTAGTAACCGGATCGGAAATACTGCATACGTACCGTACTCAAATTTTTTTTTTTTTTTGAGTAGAGCGGGTCGGATAGGCCGGAGGTCGAATAGTCGGGAGTCGGATAGCTGAGAGTCTACTGTATATATATATATATATATATATATATATATATATATATTGCAACGATACAGCCATATGCTGTATTGGGCAGTGATTTAAATAAATATAAAATTTGTAGAATTATTATAAGTTAGGGGTAAATGGACAGGTCTGAGATTGTAAAAATATTTCATTGTTATATTAGGGGAGAAATTAACCTGTTTCGACAGGCAAAGAACACCTGCTCGATTGTATGTGTTACGAGTGTATCTTGTGTGTGTTAGTGATGCAGGTACAGACAGGAATCCCAGCTACCCTCCCCAAGTAATTAATAAAATAATTATTTTAATCCACTGTTTGAAAACTAATTAGTGTATAAATAAACCAAAGGCACCAAAGTGTGTGTAAAATTTATAGTTATCCCCAGTGAGAAAATGACATTAATAGGACACATTACGCGGAGTCGGTGCGAAATAAATGTGCCAAAAATACGCAAATTACCCTAAGACGCTCAAATTAATACAGTGAGTGCTTAATCAAATTAGCTATGATTTGTGCTATCTCGATTCTGTACAAAACATTGCTATTTGCTAAAAATTGCAAATATATGAAAAGGTTCGGGAGTGGGGGCTAGCATGTGATCTGCAGGTCTCAACATGATAATTTCAGAGCCAACAGGTGCGGAATCTCAAGATGGTATAAATTAAGGGTTCGACTGAAAACCCTTCTCTTCTTTTCAAGACAGTTACAGTCGGACATGCTGTCCGTCGGCAGAACAGTTTTTATTTTATTATAAGTCTCATTGATGAACGAATAAAGACGTTCAGTAATTATGTTGACAATATTTCGGGAAACATAAAGTACCGGGACCGTTTAAGTCAGCACGAGTATGTACGGAGAAGCTACAAGAGCGACGAGGGATGCTGGACGTTAGGAGATGTTTTTTGATGCCTAACCGACGACTGAAATCCACCTTGGAGCAGATAGCACTTCTCTGAGACGGACCACACACTGCTGGAGAACGACGTTGGACTCTGGACATACCCAGGACCACACCAAACCAGGAGTAATGGAAAACCAACTCTGGACAACGCTGGACCCCGTCAATAAGTTGTAAGATCATCAAAACTCGAGGTGACATGCATAATACATTTATAAATGATTTTTTAAAAAGAGCTCATAAAGACTATATAAAAAGACAATAAATTAAAACAAAGGAAAAAGTTTATAATTAGAAATAATATAATAGAGTCTTAGATAAATGTTTTAGTCGTAAGAATGAGCGATCACATATGTAGAGAAATATAGTAAAAAAAGATTTTAAATTTGAGATAGTATATTTTTGTTTATCAAAGTAAATAATTAAATTGATTTGATATTTGCATTGTAGGAAAGAATAGTTTAAATTTTGAATATAAAACAAATGCCAGTCTAAAAGTAATTAATATATAATATAATTAAATTACCTTATTCGGTCCACCTTAGTGACACTAGCTTGCTGTCGTTTAATGACGCGTTTCGGGATTAAAATCCCATCTTCAGATACACATAGTCAAAACATAAAGTATACCACAATTTGTGGTTTGTCATAATTTAAAATATGTAAAATCTTTTAAATAAAATATATACAAACAAAAACGTAACAATTGAATCGCTCGGAGCGCTTGCATGCATGCACGCTGTACTACGACTTCCTCACGACTGGCTATACTTATCATTCAACCGTATAGCAGTGTCAAACAGGTTATTAGAACCGAAGTTTATTTGATCATTTAGTATGTTATTTTTGGTCATTGCGTTTTTTGTAGCTTTGTATATTTCGAATTCCTCTAGACTATCCATTAATTTACCCTTCTTGCAAGTATGCAACGCCACGAAATTGTTTTCGAAACTAGTATAACTATGATCTTTTTCTATTAAATGTTGTGCAAAACTGGAATTATTATTATTTGTTTTTGGAATGTGCTCTAAAAATCTTGTATAAAAATCTCTGCCGGATTGGCCGATGTAGAATGCTGTACAATTATCGCATTTAATTTTATAGACTCCAGATTTATTTTTTAAAGGAATATTTATTTTAGTTTTGAAACAATTTTTTAAATTATTACAGGTTTTGAATGAAATA
This sequence comes from Magicicada septendecula, assembly GCA_034769895.1. NCBI lineage: Eukaryota > Metazoa > Arthropoda > Insecta > Hemiptera > Cicadidae > Magicicada > Magicicada septendecula. Next base: position 242,552,137 of record CM068367.1, on the reverse strand, counting down.
GTATATCCTTTACTTTTAAAAACAGATTTTAAAATATTTGGCATCAAACCAGTATAATTAGCTGAAATGAATTTTTTATGTTTTTTATTATGTTGGTTAATAATATTGGTATGTTTATTTTCTAAACGTTTTTTATGTTTCATTATCATTCTATCAATTATTACTGGCCTGTAACCATTATTTAGAGCTATTTGTTTTATACACTGCTATACGGTTGAATGATAAGTATAGCCAGTCGTGAGGAAGTCGTAGTACAGCGTGCATGCATGCAAGCGCTCCGAGCGATTCAATTGTTACGTTTTTGTTTGTATATATTTTATTTAAAAGATTTTACATATTTTAAATTATGACAAACCACAAATTGTGGTATACTTTTATGTTTTGACTATGTGTATCTGAAGATGGGATTTTAATCCCGAAACGCGTCATTAAACGACAGCAAGCTAGTGTCACTAAGGTGGACCGAATAAGGTAATTTAATTATATTAACCATAAAGTGACTTGGTACGAAAAACATGAATACATTAATTAATATAATTTTAAATTTAATTTTTAAACATTGGTATAGACTGTGCAAGCTGAGGTCAGATCTGAATTAAAAGAATTCAATTCAAATTACATTTTAATTTTATTTGTTTAGTAAATCAAATTGAATAAATGTCTAGATTAAGATTATTAACATGTCTAGATGTAAGGTAAGAGTGTTTTAAATGTGTGTAACACCATATAGTTTAAGAGATAAACACTTAATAATGAGTGATATCTTGACCGAAGATTATTAACGATGTTTTATTATTTATAAGGTTTGAGAAAACAATAAATATAAATTTTTAAATACTCATAATTCTAATACTCTTATTATAGTTACACCTGGTATTGTTATAATTACTTACAACCTGCATTTATAATTGTGTTGTTATATAATTTTGTTGCCCGTTAACTTGGGGCTCGGCACATTCACAATTTATGTATATGTTACGTTGCTATATATATATATATATATATATAGGGACTGAACAATTTTGTGTAATTTATAATTTTAAGACTTCTAATAGACTTAATGATTTTATACCTAGTCATTTTAGGGGAATAAGATAAACACACACACACATACGCACACACACACACAAACAGTTCAAAATAATACGTTAGCTTATGTGTTACTAATTATGTGTATTTTGTTTGCAGCAACCAGATTCTAGCATGATTGATGAATACACAACAAATCGGAGACTGACTCGACATCAGTTGTCTCTCCTATCTCGTAGTGTGGACGTTACACCTGATGTTTCTCCAATGTAAGATTCTGAAACTGTCTTTTTTATATAAAGTGCTTACGTAGATTGTGGCGTGTTGCACACTCGCACATGCATGTGTGTGTGTGTGGAGAGAGAGAGAGAGAGAGAGAGTGTGTGAGAGGGGGGGGGTAGAATGCTGATTAGTTTTTAATATCAAACTTGGTGAATTATTTTATCACTGACACCACAAATGATTTGACAAATATAAATATATTTTTTTGTATTATAGGGAAAAAGTTCTTGGTAGTAGTAGACTTGAAGATGTTAGTGAAGAGTCAAATGTGAATGAAGAAGATGACAATGAATCGTTAAAAACAACTGACTCAGTTGCATCGTCTGTGAAGAGTCAGAGTCATCATTCGTTGAAAACTAGAATAAAATCTGCAACTTCGAGGAAGATTCAGTAGTGATAGTTTTATTTTTTTTGAATACTTTTACCGATTGTACTCGTATATAAGTTTGTATGTATTTACATATTATTTTCTTTTTTGTAAAAATCTAACTGTAAACGCTGAACGTTATATGATGTATGACATTCATGATTATAATGATTTTTGTAAAAAGTATACATAGTTTTAATATATAAGAAAATTTTGCTGATTATTTAATACGTAAAACAGTATATTTTGAACTCTATTTTTCTTGGCTATGCAAATTGTTTGTACATGAATTCTCTTAAATTTTATTGATTCATTCTAAATGTGATGATGGATTAACAATAGTTGCAAGCCACCAATGTACACTGGAAGGGGTTTGAAGATGTTGAAAATGTGTCAGTTGTTATTTTATATTTCATTATTCTTACACAGAGTGGGATGTAATTTTTATTCATACACAGTGATAGTGTTCCTCACAGTATACATTGAATATTTTTTTATTTTAAATATAGTTACAAATCAGAATTTTTTGTTTTATTCATTCTTTTCAAATGTTTGATAAGGTGATACCCATTTAAACATTGTTTTAATATTAATTGGTATTTCAAAAGAGCACTCTTATAAAGGGAAGCAATTTAATTTAATTTCTTTGTAGATATAATACATTGGTTTAAAAGAAAAACAAGATATGTTTAATGAAAAATAATTGAACAGAAAATGTATTACAGCGAAGAATGTGGTTTAAAATATTAAATCTTCAGTACTGTTGACAAAATAACAGATGCAGATAAAAAGTAAACAATAAAGTGATACAGCATTAGTGAGGTAAGAATAGTATCATGTAAAATAATTTACCATGTTGTTTATAGTGAGTGTGTGTATGTTTGGTATTTGTTTAAATTATGTAAATATGTATTAACTATGGTTATTTTTTACTCTTGATTGTTTCCAATGGAATCTTATCTTTATAAGGCCAAAAATATATTGTTTTGTATTTGATCACTACAGTTTGATTATTTATATCCCAATTATGTGTTTCCCAAATTACCATAGTCTTTTTATATCTTGTTTGTGATAGTGTGGTTTGCAAAGGACGTCATTTTGCTTAGGAGGTATGAAACATTATGAACAAGAATGTAATAATGATAAACATACCATTTTAATGTTTAATACATAGTATTAGGCTAAAAAGAATAAAGTGCTACAGAAAAATGTAATTAATTGGTCCTCAGAGTGCTTAAAGAGGAAGCAAAAAATGAGGTCAAAAAAAAAAGAACTAGCCGCTGGAAGTGAAGATCTTGTTGCTTAAGATGAAAAATGGAAATTCCTGATGGAAGCTACTAATTGGGTAGGAAATTGAAATATAATGGATAACAGAGGAAGTAGGCTTAATACAAGAAAGAATAATGTAAGGAAAAGGAACAATGTGCAGGAGTTTAGAAGGATTAAGAATTGCACTATAGGTCAGTTAAGCTTGTTGTTTCTTAAATAATGATAACAAACATCAGGGTGGACCAATTTGTCTGGAATAAATAATTAGAACAGCTCATGTTTGGTATGCACTCTTGACTTATTTATGAGTCCATAGCGTGCTCTTGATGTTTGATTGTAAAATTATAAGGAGTATAATATAATTAAAAGTCATTATTAGGTAATGAGAGTAATGTAAATGTTGTTATGGACTGTGATCATGTAACAGTGGGTAAATGACTGAACACTAGAGAAATTGTTACACACAACTTCTGCTTTAAGAAGCTCCATGATCACTGTGTGGTGTATATTTTCAGGGAGGTCCCAGATGCCCATAGGACAATAACGTACTATCTAGAAAGCGTAGGAAGGTTAAGAACTAAATATGCAGTATGAGAGCGTTGTGTCATCCTGCTCAGGGCGTATTTACAGGGGGGGGGGCAAACAGGACCAGACCCCCCCCATGAGGGTCAAAAAAAGTTGATAACTTTGTTACTCATAATTTTCAGGCTATTTTATTATTTTTTCAACTGTATAATATAGTTTCAGTTCCATAGTATAGTATAATATAGGCATTTCCATTGTTTCAACTGTATTATTTTTTTAGTTGTATATTACTATATAGTAATATGGTGTATGTTATATATATATGAATTTGTATATGCATCTTTTCCCATATTACCATGATTTCTGTCTTCTTCAGGGCATTCCTTATGATTCCTCTTTTTGATGCTTTTCTATAAATCTCCACATTTTTATTAAAAAATTCCATGTCTGTAGCAATTATGACTGTGTTGTCTGCTTAACATACTTCTGACTCCAATAATTTCCATTTTTCTAGTTCCAAAACCGAAAACCTTCATAAGGTTTGACATTTTTCTTGCTTTTTTTTGCTTTGTTCAGGACTAGGAAAAAAAATAGTTGAGGGTTCGATATGCAGTCCTGCGTGTGTGATGCCATATGGGGGCCAGGGTGGGCCCGGCTCTCTCCATAGTTTCTTGGAACACCCTCTGCCCCCCCTCCAGATTGGTGTGGTTATAGTACATGATGTGATAAAGGTCAGTGTTGACGGTATGAAATCTTATGCTGACAGAAATTTTATACTGTTAGGAATTGGATGTCATTAATAAAACCATGTTTAATAAAGTGTTGACTGTGATAACCAGCTTAAAAACTGCATACGGTACCAAACACAATGAAGTACAGTTGAAACTGTATTGATGCCGTAGGGAAGCAATACAGTTTAATGGTGAGTGTATAGTAGCAATGTATGTTTTTTGAAAGTTGAAGTAACGTATATCCGTACTTCTGTTTTATTTTTGTTTGTGGTCGTGGTAATACGATTATGTAATACACTTTTCTAAATTACTCAGTTTTGGTACTCAATTTAGAGTGGTAACAATAGAAGAATTACACTTTATATGCATGCCCGTAGCTAGGGGCTATGTTGGACCTCGCCCTGACTAGATTACAATTTTCCTGAACTAACAAATTAAAAAAAATTAATAATTTTGACTCATGATATTTAATTTTAAAAACTCATTGAGTTAATCCAGAAGGAATTATGAATTGTAAATCTTGTTGATTAGAAGAGTAGCGAAGAAAAAGTTTTTACCGCTTGAATTCATATGGTCTTTAGAGACTCGATTATTACACTAGTGCAGATATCATAATAAACATGGATTTCATGTGTAAACTGTTTATGTAATAATGAATAGAAATATACAGATAGTTTTAGTTTTGTTAGGCATGCAATTGTGATACTTTGCTGAATGTGGTGTTGGGCAACTGCGAAGTTGAAGCAACTTGTGAAGCACATGTCTGTTTATTAAACAAGAAGCCTGAAGTACAACACTGAGTAGAGAGTTTTGAATCCTGTAGACCTAAAGTAAGAAACATGGACTAGACTATGCAGTTTTAGACTTCAAACATCATTATGATTCCAAAACCCAATAAGCCTACCATCCGCCATTACTTCCAGAACGCTATTGTCCATATAGCTCACTCTTGCCACCAATCTCGAAAGTATTCAAGTGACTCCTGTTGGTCTGTATCTGGCTACTGGTGGATACACCATATGCAAGGAGCAGGTTGGCTTCAGCAGGGACACTTGATGACTATTCTTCAGCTAGTGAGTGTTGTTTCCCAGCTGCAGACGCCATCCATAGGCTGTGTCCTGTTCGACATGAGCAGTGCCTTCGACAAAATCGGGCTTGAAGATCTGCTCTTCATATTAACCCACACACCAATACTACCAACCACTGTGCATTTTATACAGTCATATTAAACCGACAGAACGTTCAGGATGTGCATCAACGGGGTGTGCTTTTGGGCTTACTTCATTGCTGGCATTCCTCTAGGACCTGTCCTTAGCACGTCCTGTAACTCATGTACATGAAAAATGTGCCAGTGCATCCCGGAGTCATGTTGTCCCTCTTCATTGATGATGCAATGTTCTATTATAGACCCTGTACATGCAGGAGGTGACCATAATGATGCAGTGTTAGCTGGACATTATGCATTGGTTATGGAAGTGATGCATCGCAATCAACACAGTCTAGTAGGAAGTATCTGCTTTATGTGCAAGTCCTTTTTCTGCACACCAATCCAGTGGACTGAATCACGTGCATCTGGCTAGATGGGCTAGACTTCAGCGACCTTGTGACTGATATCCTGAAAACCCCTAAAAAGGCTTGAGCCATCAGAGCCAACATTTTCCCTATGCTTTCATGCTTGGCTGTCTGCATGAAATTTCATTGTATCCTGTTCATAAGGCAGCAATCACGTACCCAGCAGCTGTTTTGTGGTTGATGACAGAGGCCTCTTCTGTCAGCGACAAATGACCGTGACATATGTGTCAGTGTTAGCCTGAATATTAGTACTGAAGATGGCCACCGTAGGCACATGAAACGTCTGCTGCAATTAACAGCTTTGGACCACGGTCAAACAGCCCGGAAGGCAATAATTTTAATTACATTGACTTCAGCCATGTAAGCCTCAGACAAACCTCAAGTATAATGAACAGTTCAACTGCCTGTCTTGAAATAATTGCAGTTGAAACTTACTTAGATAACTTTCAATAAATAACAACCAGAATCTGACCACACTAGTAGTAGATAATACTGCATAATAATAGGAGAATTAATATGTTTCAATAAAACTGATTGTATTGAATATGGGTGTAGTGTAAGTAGTATAATGTTTTAATGAATTGTGTATTTTTACTACTATGACATTTCCATACTTCCATAGTTGACAAGACTAAAAAGTTATGTGTGTGGAAATTATATACTAGAGTAAATATACTCTAATAATGTAGTGTGCGTAGTCACAGTGTGGATGCTGCACATTGAAAACAAAACAAAAATGTATTTTTTAATTGTATTTGTAATTATATCCATGCAAAAAGTTCTTACAGAGAGGGCACCCAGACATCAATCTACCCCCCCCCCCCCCACCTTTGAAATGCTCGAGTCACCACTGCAGTCCTGTCTTAATAGTTTTATTGTTTAGAACATTTCAGTTCTTGTTTTGTTATATTTTAAGCATATATTTCTGTTAACCTTCGTACTCTTTGTTAACCATATTAATAAAACTTCAAGTATATTTCAGAGTTTCAGTTTTCATATATTTGTACTGCATTAAATCTCATGCGGATACCAATTAAATTTCAAAATCACATTTCAATACTGAAAAAGTTGTACCTTATATTGAGTGTACTGATTTCTTTTATCTTTTTTTTAGGGATTAAGGAACATATTGTTAGTATACCAGGTTTCATGTACAAAGTTTTAATTACAGTTTATATATTACAAATGACAGTTATATAAATTATTTATTAAGAAGAAAATATGTAGTGTGAGAAATGATAGGATCAATTTTGATAAGAGAAAATCACTTCAGACTTGTAATAAATAATAATAATCAAATATGTTACAATATAAACAGAAAGACACATTATTTTTCTGGAATAAAGTAGAATAGCAATAAAACATTGCTTTCCATTAGTTTAATGATGTTTTATGTTTGCCTTTGACATAATTTGTTGGTTCTTTTTATATATAGACACACATCACTACAGAAGTCTTGAATGAACAGCCAGGAGGTAAATTACAAATTCTTGTGTTCTGAACAATTTCCCTACTGGTAAAGTTCAAGAAGTAAATTTTAGAAAATTTATTACTTATGATAGTTTGATGTTCTGGTCTCCAAGCAATTTGGCTTTTATGAGGGCCAAATAGATCAGTTGGTGTTGTTTGTTGAGATGTCATTGAGGCTGGCTGCTCTCGAGAACATGTTGCTACATCATTGGATGGAGAACAATCTTTTGATCATGTTTGGCACCAGGGCTTACTACATGAACAGAGAAATCCTGTTTGTGGACTGCTATGTTCATGTAATCAGTAGCTTCTACAGAACAGGTCTTGCATGAGAGTAGACAGTGATTTTCGCAGGGAAGATCACAGTTGGTGTATCTCAAGAAAGTGTTCTAGGACTCTGTTTTTCTCAGTCCACATCAATGACATGCCAACCTATCTGAAGCCTAACTGGTTGGGTTTGTTTGACATGATGGTGTATCGTATCAGTCATAGTACTAAAATGGCCATAGTGAGGTCCAGGCAGGGCCGGCCCTGGGGTAGAGCGAGAGGAGCGACCACTCTAGACTTCGGGTGAGGAGCGGCGCCAAAATACGATTGTGGAAAAAATAAAATTTTGTTGGCGCCTTTTTGCCACATTTCGCTCTTAGCTACCTATGTCCTATAATGAAAAATAATTATGTTATGAGTATCATTGGCGGCGCGGGACTCGGCCAGCATGCCACCACAGACCGCCCCGCCATGTGCCACACGGTATCCGCTCGCTCCCACTCCCCCGATCGAACGAACTAACGAAGTCGAAGAAATTCGAAAGTACTAGTCTAGTCAGGGAATGCATAGTGGCCCATTACGTCGTGTACATAATATAAATAATAATAATGTAATAACACACACATGTTTTGTGCATAATGCGAGTTTTCATTTAATTTTTTGTCAGCTCAAAAATCGTGTAAGTACACCTACCACATTACTTTTTGTTTTTATTTAAGTACAACAAAGATATTTTTTGTGATAGATGACTATACTTGGCAAAATGTAAGAAGCCAGATTCGACAGTTTCAATATTTTTAAAATACAACAGTATATTTTTATACTGTTGGATTCAAATCTCGTGGTAAGACTTAGTTAGGATACTTGCTTGCTCAGCAAGTATCTCCCACTCTCACCTGTCTCAGCGTCATGAAAGGATCCAACGGGGAAAAGCAGCGTACTCAGCAAGTATCTCCCACTCTCACCAGTCTCAGCGTCATGAAAGGATCCAACGGGGAAAAGCAGCATAAAATACTATATAGTTTATCGATGTTCCTGCTTTTTTTTAATTATGTTATCTGATTAGTTTTTAGTTTTAGAATTATTCAAACTGATCCAAATGTTAAATACCAAATACTAATTAACAGTAATTTTGTTTATGTTGCAGGAAGAGTGTAATATGAATAGCAACTTAATTTTGATTCAATAAACTTATTGATTTTTGAAAAGTTGGTGTTTTACTTAACAGAAACTGAATTATAATTGATTCGAAAGGTGTCGACTAAGGGGCACCAAACGGGATTCTCGCTCCACCCTAATAAAGGGCTAGGGCTGCCGCTGGGTCCAGGATACCAAGAGCACAGCAGTAGACTCCACCAAGCACTGTTCTGCATAGGCTATACATGACTCCCATACTCAAACAGTGTGAAGTATCTTGGATGTCACCTCAAAAGACATCTCACTTGGTGGTTACAGACCACCCAAGTAGTCCTGAATTTTATATTCGAAAACAGTCTGTCAGTGCCAACTAATTCTCTGCATAAATCTGTGATCTGTTCCTAGGTAAACTCATCATCACCATGTACGTTATGCCAGTGTTTCCTGTGTACTCTCAGTGTGGTGGGGCTAGAAACTTCAATCACTCTTGGATTGAGGATTACTTCTGTGAATGCCAGTATAAAAAATTTGTCCTAAAAGTTCTCTGGATGGTGTGCCCATTTCCAGGGCAATCCCCTTGTTAAAGTGCTTAGTCAAAATCTATGTGTGCTAGGTGAATCTTGGATCTGATCTTGGCAAACTGTATTATTGAATTAGATTCAGACCAGATATCTTCCATGATTGGTAGCAGGTCACGTCCAGATCTACAAATATTTGATCATAGCTGTCCTCTTGGTGGGAGTTCTAGGTTGAAGCTTGGTAGTCACATAGCCAGTGGCACTGGGCATGCCTGTTGGCCTTGCAGCCACTTTCCTCCTCACCAGAAATCTTAAAACTGACTGTGAAGTTTGATAAAAAAATTCATGAAATTTTTGTTTATTTACATTGCCCCTTTAAAGTAATCCCCATCAGATAAAACACATTTATGCCAGCATTTTTTTCTAGCCTTGAAAACACTTCTGGACACACTTTGAGTATAGCATAGAGCTTGCTTAGCAATTTTTGTTTGGCTTCAACAATTATAAAAGATGGTTTCATGATTGTTTTTAGCCTTTCTTGACCAACTCTTGTTTTTCCTGACTGTGATGCAATTAGAATATTTGAGAACTAGGAGTATTTAGTTTCTTCTTACTTCTTGTCTTCTTTTGGCTGGTGTGCCAAAAAACACCCTGGGAAGGAACCCCATACCAAAATACAATATGGAGTTTGAAAGCAAGGTATAAATATTATGGTGCAGGGGGTCAGATCCCCAGTACCGGCAGCTGTCAGGGGTGAGGGAGTGGGCCCCAGGTTGTTGTTATCCAATGACCACAATGCCACGTTGGTGAGTCACTTGGCCTCTTTGGCAGATAATGTATCAAGCGACGCAAAAGACAGGATGAATGTAGCTGAAGTGAGTCCTTTTCAGAGGAGTTTATTGTTGCAGGGAACCCCACCTAGAGACAATCTGGGGGTCAGAACAAGGTTATGGAGCTGTTGGCAAGGTCTCCAGCAGTCGGCCTAGAGAGTGAGATGGTCAGAGGCAAACCAGAGTTCGAAAAGGAGGCCCACTCTGCCAATAAAGAAGAGAACCACAATGCTGGAGCTGACTGTGGGTATCCACATAAGACATCTTCCTGGAAGACAGAACTAATTGTGAGGAGGAGATGCGAAGAAGAAGAAGAGCTCAAGAGGTGCCGACAAATCATCTCCAGGATGAAGGGTGCGGCCTGCTGTCAGAGAAACATCTCAATGGAGGACAACTAGATTAAGCTGAAGGAAGTGAAGAAGAAGAAGAACAACAACAAGAATGAGTGAAACCCCAAGCAGAGGTACTCCTAATAAGGCCGGTAGAAGGCTAGTCTTATGAAGAAGTCTTGGGGGAGCTCCGGAAGAAATTTAAACCAGAAGAGTCTCAAGCTGAGATAAGGTCAATCAGGCAGAAGAAGACAGGTGGAATTCTTCTAGAGTTAGGAGCAAAAATGGACGAGGTGACATTCCAAGATGCAGTGAAAAACATTCTTGGGGACATCACAGCTGTGGTTACTCTGGAATCAAAGACAACTGTTGAGATTAGAGATCGCGATTATCTAACAGAAGAGTCTGAAGTGGAGGAAGCACAGGTGGGATTTCCATGAAGTGGGGGAGGCCAAGGTTAACCTCACACTTCTGAAAGAGGGCAGAAGATTGCCACTGTATAGATGGGTGTAAAGATGGCTGGAAACTTACTAAGCCAGGGGAAAATATGGTGGTGTGCAGAGTGAGGAGAAGGATCATGGTACCAAGGTGGTTCAAGTGAAGTGCCTTGGTTACAGTTGCAAGAGACCACACTCTGGACTGGTATGTGTTACAGATGCAGAAAAACTGGCCACAAAGCAAAGATTTGTCAGGCAGATATGCGGCGCATCATCTGTGAGGTTGGAGGCCTGAAAGGAGTAGACACTGGATCAGGAAGGTGCCGGGTTTTCAGAGAAGAGCAGAAGAAGGTTGAGGAATTGACACATTGATCAAGACCCTTCAAAGAAACTTGAATAGGAGTAGGATAGCTATGATTTCCTGCAACAGTTGCCGCATGAGAAGAAGGCCAATTTGCGGTTGCTGAGCGAGCAAAACTCAGACTGGAACTTTCTGTCATGGTACCCGATTTACTGGGAATATCCACCATCTGGATTCCTGATCCAGTGAAGACACATGTCGAAGAAGTCACAGAGGAGGAAGATGTTTTGTTTGAGTCAAGAGTGAGGTGTGATGATGTTCTACAGTGTCTACTTTATACCAGATGAGTTGATACAGGTTTTTAGAGAGAAGATGGATGGCCTGGAGGAGGATAACATTCTTAGCACAGAAGGTGGTGGTTGGAGCCTTCAATGTGAGGACATTTGAATGGGGCATGTGTCACACAGATACCCATGGTAGACTAGAGTATAGATGGTACTAGAGATGGCCGCACGAGCTAACCTTCTAGTTCTCAATCGATCTTCATGTCCTCAATCCTCAGGAAATCTTCACGGAAAGTGGTTCGGCTTTAAGCCAGGAAGATCGACTGTGGGTGTGATACAGGAAGTGTGTGAGGTTGTCAGAAGAGCAGAGAACCACAACCAGTTCTCATGAAGGGTTGTGCTACTGGTAACACTGTACGTTAAAAATGAGTTCAACTCCATGAGGTGAATTGGAGGCATTCGACCATGACTTTTGCATGCCTAGTACCTGCTACAGATGGTGGACAGTTATCTCAGGGACAGAGATAACTTTATGGAATGCAGGAAGGACAGTGGTGGATGGCTGTCATGGCCAGGTCAACAGAGGGTTCAGTCCTTGGACCGGGCCTCTGGAACGCATCCTATGACAGCCTGCTGAGGATGAAGATGCCAGAAGATCCCAGTCGTATTTGGTGGGGTATGCTGACAGCATGGTGGTGCTGGTCACTGCTCATACCATCAACCAGGCCCAGATCAAGCTCAACAGGGAGATGTGATTAGTCAACAATTGGATGGTATCATATGGGGTGACATTAGCCCTCAGCAAGACGGAAGTCATAGTCCTGACTAAGAAGAGGATTCCCACTGTAATCCTGGTATGAGTCGGAGACGAAGTGGTCGAGTCAAAGTCAGCGGAGAAGTACCTTGAGTGATGATCAACTCAAGTTGAGCTTTCCTGAGTAGATTAGGCACATGGTGGATGAAATGGCAAAGGGAATGATGGCGCTTATTTGGCTCATGGCAAACATTGGCTGCCCAGAATCAACCAGAAGAAGACTTTTGATGGCAGCTACCCAGTCAGTCTTACTGTATGGAGTGGAAATGTAGGCAAACTCCCTGGATCATAAGATTTACAGGAAGAAACTAGCCTAGGTCCGAAGACAAGGTGCTCTTCAAGTTACATCGGCCTACCACACGGTTTCCAAGCTGGCTGTCTTGGCCATTGCTGGAGTGATGCCAATTGACCTTCTTGCCAAGGAATGTAAGTAAGATTGTCTTTCAGATGAAGAAGGAGGTAGTTGGTGAAGCTGTATACTGAGAGGCACAAAGCCAGATGCTGGGAGCTGGCAGAGAGTTTGGGGGCAAGAAGAATGAGGTTGCTGGACAAGAAGGCTCATCAAGCAGGTGCAGCCGTAGGTAAAAAGGAAGCATGGGGAGATTGACTATTACCTCACACAGTTTCTGACTGGACATGGGTGTTTTCGATCTTACTGAAGAAAGTTGGAAAAGCCGAGTCACCAGAGTGCCTTTACTGATGGGAGCAACAGAAGATCATTGTAAGAAGATATTAGGTAGGAGATCTCCGTGGATAACATCATTAAAGCAATGCTTAAATGGAGGACACCTGGAACTGTGTGGCCCACTTTGCAGAAGAGATTCTTTAGGTGAAGAAGATGGATTTGGACAGTACAATACAGAAGAATAACTAGTCAGATGTGAGGGCTTGAAGAATAGTGCTGAAGAACAATAGGCCTAGTCTGAAGTAGTGTGTCAAACAGTTCGAGGTTAGTGCTCTAAAAAAGGAAAGGAAGCTGGTTTTTTAGATGGTTGGGTATAATAACCCACAGACCCTGGAAGTGTGCATCCTTCTGGACATTTGCAAATCAAATTTTTCCACCTACCATCATAAAATGAATTATTATTATTATTATAATTTGAGAGAAAATCAAGTAAGTGTTTCCTTTTGGAGAGACTGAACTCTAGAAACAATTGATGGAAGCATAGGCATTACTGTGTGAGCCTAAAGAAGCCATACTACTAAAATATTTAAAAACTTGACAGATAATGGAAGCAGAAATAAAATATGAACATGATAAATTTTTATCGCCTTCATGACACATACATTGCACTGTGAAGTAACAAGTTGCTGTAACATATACCTTTGTTTTAATGAAAAAGTATTTAGCATCATCCATTAAAACACTTGACTGTACTGGCCTCAGTTGGCACTTTATAAAACTAGTATAGCTACAAGCAGTAGAGGGAAAACATTGATTTATATTCTACTGAAATTCCAGCATTGGCCAAAATATAACTTATGCTCTTATTCACCTATGTACTTTAATTATTGAAGTGTAAATTATGTCAAAAAATTGGCTCTGGTTTTAAAATGATTCTTGAATGCAGGTAAAATAAGAGTAGTTTAGAGAAACAGAATTAGCAAAAAAAGAAATAAAATAAAATAAATAAATAAAAATAATAATTTTAAGGTATTATTGAGATATAATTTTCAGGAACAACGGATGAATTTAACCTTAATAAAACTATTAGTATCTCTTTTATATTACCAAAATACTTTTCAGGCAGGCCTTCCAACTTGAACTGTAATGGCTTGCAAGGAAGGTAGTGTGATTGTCACTATAGTTCACTACTCATTACTATCCCAGTCAGTCTGGTGGCTGAAAAACAGAGCTTTTGTTTTATGGTGCTGCCCAGTATATAAACTGGGACCTCTAAATTAATAGACAGGTGCCATAACCACTGGTCTACTAAGCTCCTGGTGTTAATCTCAATTGAAAATTATAATGACAAGTGTGTTAAAAAAATGAAGTTTTATAATAAATGCTGTTATTTACTTTGCAACATTTAAAATATAAATGATTGTAACTCACACAAATGTATTAAGCTTACTAATTTTTTAAAATAATTATTCAACAATATAACTTCTGTGGTGGTTATCTCATTCCCTCTGCTTGCTCTGTTTAAAAGACATTCACAGATAATGTGGAAAGTAGCTTGCTGTATTAATATAAATAAATTCATAATTAAACTTATAACTACCTAGAGTCTTCAGTGTAAATGTGGCGGATACTGGTACTTGATAGGGAAATCATCGAGGCTACACAATATTATAGTTTTGAATTTTTTTATGAACTTCCAGTATGTATTAACAGTTGTCAATATCTCAGGATTATAGTTCATGTAATTCCTTCTTTAATTTTCAGTATACTGGATTGATTTGCACATAATGCGTGAGTGCGCACATGTGTACACAGATGTACATTTTTTAATTTGTTCACTCCAACCATCTGAGTTTATTAGTCTGTATGGTCAAAAGAGAACAGACTGGTATTAAAATGCTGATTTATTATTTTTAATAAAATATAATTTTAATCATAATATGAATGTGATTGAATTGAATACATAATTGAAAAAATTGTTATAATGTTCAGTGTCCATGTGTTGGTCTCACATGGTGTACATAATATAAAAACTATAAAATGTAATTTCTGTTAAAAACACAGTGCAATAATTATTTATTATTTACAAAACCATTGTGTTAACTCACAATTTAATATATTATATATTTACAACAGGTCCACTCCAGTCTTTCATGTTAAATTAGTCTATCGGGTTGGTTTAGATCGCCTCTTGTAACTTTCTTCAATGTCTTCCATCGAACGTCCTTCCGTTTCAGGTAAGTAAAAGTAAAAAAATACAAAACCAACAACACTGAAACTTCCATATAAGAAGAAAACACCAGACAGTGATAGGGTAGCTTCTAGTCCAAGAAATGTTTTTGTCGCTACAAATCCAAACACGTAGGACACTCCGGCTGCCACACCACTGGCCAAGCTACGCCCCCTGTCAGCATATGAATAAATGTTAGTAATTCATACAGACAATAAGAAAATGTTATAGACGTTTGTAGACTTTAGTTTGACCTTGAAGAATTTTTTAAATGTATTGTAGCACAGCAAAACATTCTACCCTCAGAGAGGCAAAAATTCATTAGTGAGGCAATGAGGAGCAATGTAATTCCTTCCCCAAAGTAACTCAATTTGATGATTGTTATTTTGAATGGTTATTCTGCATGTGGTACTGTTTTTAGAAAACGTGCTAAATGTTTTGTTCATATTAGTAAATTAGACACTTATACATATTATTTATAATATCAGTAAATTAATTGGTACTGGTTAATTGTGTAATATCAGTGAAGGTAAAGTTTAAATGATTTCCATAAGTATTTTCATTAGAACAGAACATATTACCGATGAGATGTACTTTAAGATAGTGTAAGTTTATGGTTTTAATTTGTGTCTGTTTTAACAATGGAAAATATTTATTCTATTTTCATACAAGCTTGTATAATGTATGTGAAAGCTTTTATTATAGAAAAGTGGCACACAGTTTGAGTTGTAAAGTACACATATTAAAGACACTATGAGTACAATATTTATACAATTTTAATATATTTTAAACACTATGTTCAGCCTATGCCAAATTAAATGATATATTATCTCTCAAACTTTTTAATTGTTATTATTATTATTATTATTATTATTATTAGTAGTAGTAGTAGTAGTAGTAGTAGTAGTAGTAGTATGGTGGACTTCTTCTTCTCTTTCATGTTTCCTGTAGGTTTTTATTTTGTTATTTTATGTATACTTCAATGTAATTATGTAGTTAATATAAAGTTTCCATCACTCTTCCTCCCCTCCCCCAATAAAGTTTGTGTACTGTGTAACCCTCAAATTAGTGTTACAGTGCCATACAGTGTTATAATATTAGTGACAGTTGTCTGTCATTGTCAGGACATGATCGTACGATTGTTTCCACTTCCTGTTTGAATGTTTCACATTGTCTCTTAAAATTTGCTTATGAAGAGAGTAAATAAAGTATTAAAAATGTGAACAAACTAATAATGGATTATACAGTCTGAACAGGAAGATCCAAAACAATGTTAGGTTCATGGAAGAAAGAGAATTGGAGCTGAATGCTGTTCTTGTAGTAACAGTTCTGGTAGTCAGTAATGTTTTAATTCTAGTTTCTTTTTGTGTAGAACAAAATACAAATTTTGTTGTACATTTTATAGATACTCACAAAATGTGGAGTTAATACTTTTGCCATAGTGTTTGATGAAGTGACCTAACTAGTTTTCAGGTAAAATTAAAAAGCCGTCTGAGCAAAGTTCTGTGCACTTGTCTCATAACATAGTATTTCTTCACCACATCCAACACAACTATTGAGTATTATATTATTATGAGAATATGTGGGCTGGCAAATCAGAATCAAGTCAGTATGTGAACCATGCCTTTTATTTCTATCACATGTTTATAGTTCTTTGTACAGCAATCTTCTGGAGGTCTGTCAAGTTCTAGGGAGGGGGGGAGGTAATTTTTGTGAAGAAAACTAAAAAAATTAAAACAAAATGAATTAATTATTCGTTATTTATTTTGTTGTATTCAAGAAGATAAGTGTGGAAACATGAAGATTATATTAACAGATATCTCAATTTTATGAAGAGAATGAAATGGTAAAGTGGTACATTACATTACAACATAAAATATCGGTATGGAGAACCATACATGACTTCCATGTTCTAAGATTTATATTTAAAATCATTTACGAAATGAAATGTTACCATAGAAACTACTTCTTCCCACTTATTGCTTCAGCCTTAACCACAGTACTGTGGTCACTAACGTATACCACCACACGTTATCGCTCTCGATTTTCACTGACGATGGCAGTCAACGGCACTGCTGAAACGTCTGGTTTTGCAGAAAAGATTGGACTACGGCCAAACAGCCTGGGAAGGAATTTTAACAACAAACTACTACTTGTTACCGATAACGTAGTACACATATAAAAATTATCCCCTCTCCCTTCAACTATAATTTTCATTTATAGAAAATTACCCCCACCCCGTTCAACTAGCCTCTTCATTTATAGATATTTCATCTACGTTTCTACAGTGGATTATTAAGATCTTCTTATCAGGATACTTTATTTATCAAAATTAAGTACTTTACTCTTGTTACAACAAAAAATGTTTCAGGTAAACTGCCCTTTCCCCGTAACCGATCTTCACCAAAATCAATAGGCCTTGAGTCTTCTACAATTCAGGCACATATGTAAAAAATTATTTGATTTTTTCCACCCCCCCACACAACCTACCAACTAAAAAACCGTTACACGTTCCGGACATTCTGTATCATACCGGTGAAGAAGGTGCACATCACGCGGAAACGTGCACGGAAAAAAACAAAGTAAGTTCACAAGTGAAAGTTTAACAATTAATATTCATTAAGTGTTGTGAATGAAGAAGATGAACATTCAAAATAACAATTACTCTTGTTAAAACATAAAATGTGGCAAGTAAACTACCCCTTTCCCTTAACCGTTCTTCAACAAAATCAACAGACCTTGAGTTCTCTTTAATTCAAAAAGGTATGCAAAAACGTAGTCGATTCTGTTTGAATTTGTTTGAATTTGTGGCAGTTATCGTTTGTCATATAAAAAATGACCCTTGTTAAAACAAAATGTTGCAGGTAAACTGACCATTTCCCTTAACCAATCTTCACCAAAAACAATAGGACTTGAGAACTCTACAATTCAGGGCTGTATGCAAAACATTATTTGATTCTGTTTGAATTTGCAGCTGTTATCGTTTGCCATAGTAAATACCCTTGTTAAAACAAAAAACGTTGCAGGTAAACTACCCCTTTCCCTTAACCGATCTTCACCAAAAACAATAGGTCTTGAGAACTCTACTATTCAGAGTTGCATGCAAAAAATTATTTGATTATGTTTGAATTTGCGGCTGTTATCGTTTGCCATAGAAAAAAAAATCTATAGACAGACACACACAGACGCTTTTCTAAAAATGACTTTTTTTCATGTTTTGAGGGTAGTACAATCAGAATCTGCAATAATCTCGAACACGATTTTTTTTGCCATCACCATACTTCCATTTCCTTATGGAACATGGAAGTAATGAGATAAGTGATATCAGAAAACTGGCACAAAGTTTCTCTCACCTTCTGCAGACACTTATAATGTTAATTGAAGTTTTTTAAAACTTCATCTGTGTGTAGGCCTAAAGGTTTGCAGCAAATGGAAATAAATTGGTCTATTTTTTTGCCACAGACACGAATCAAAACTTTTCATAAAATAGGCATAACAAGTCTTCAGAAACAACCAATTCAAAATTGTGCTATGGAATGCACAAATACTTGGTTAGCCATAGATTTTGTGAGTGGTGTTCCAAATGCTAAATTTGGTTTCAGGTTTTCATATATATGGAATAAAGGACATGATTCAGTGGCGTGGTGTGGGTATATAACAGCTGTTGCCGGTTGTGATATGCTTAAAACTTAGTCTAAAAATTAATTCGAATTTTTCATTGTACCAAGTGTTCTTTTTAGAGTTAACATATTCTTTTTAGAGCTAAAATATGTTTTTAGAGTATTTTCTATCTTTCGCTGGCAGAAGAAGAGGGCCTCGGTTCAACGGGTTCTGACTACATTATACTTAAACAGAATAAATGAGGACACAAATAATCAAATTAATAATAATAAAGACAATCAGAGAAACACGTATCTAAATGAACAAAACACAAATAGGCTTAGTAACTGCTGCACGTTGGTTCCAAAATGAAAATAGCTGCTAACTGAGTGTTTTGCCAGTTTACACAGTGGGAACACATTGGGTGAATGAATGTGTCCCTCTCCCGTTTTTACAGTGACAACTACTACGAGTTCAATGAGCACACACAGTAAAACACTGCCGATATCTGAGCCAGCAAAACATGACGGTGCAAATGCACAGCAGTTCGAAAGCAATGCTATGCTTTTCTTCAAGTTTCTTCAAGTCTACAGAATACTTAGTATTGTTCTGATTTCAAATTATTCAATAACTAAACTATTTATTCTGTGATATAATTAATATTATTTTCTTTTATTTCCAGGAATGTTGGCGCCGGCAACAGAGGTTACATGGACTGAGATGATTTAAGATATAAATTATTGATTTGTTTTCAAAATGATATTACATTACTACATTAAAAATATGAAAAAAAAAAGATTAAATTCCAACTGTGAACAACAATAGACGCATCTGTGTAAGAGTAGCAAGCAAACAACTGTTTAATACAGCCATTGTTTAAGTTGTTGTGGATAAATTAGTGTACTATAAATATCATAAGGTGAGATGGATATACTGTGGGTGAATAAACATTCAAATGCTACTTGTTGAATGTTTGACAAGACATAACCTCAAAAATCTAGAAAAAGATTTGAACCATGTCTCAACCACCACATAACTATCCACATTTACACAAAGCAATATTATACTAAAAGACATCGTGATATACATAAAGAGTATATAGACGTGATAAAATTAGAAATGAAGTCATTAAGGACAAAATGAATTGCTGACTTAATCCAAATAAAAAAATTACAATGGTATGAACACACGAAAAGATTGGCACAAGAAAGATTGCCAAGAAGAGTTATGGAATGGACTCCAAGGAAAAGAGAAAGACCACCTATCACCTGGATAGAAGAAATTCAGACTATATTGAAGGAACGAGAAATTGAAGAATATCTTTGGGTGGACAAGCAGCAGTAGAAGATGAGAATTCAATCACTTCTGTAATCTTTGGTTCTGGAAAATGTGTAAACATTGTACAACCAGAATAATAATAATAAAATGTTCATACACATAAATAATTAGTCCAATTATTTAATTTGATGTATAAGACTACTTTTTACAGGCACTTTTTTTTTAATTTTGTCATTTCCTTTTTTCCTTATCCGTGGAGGGGGGGGTATGTAGTTTTTGAATGACAAATTCTTGTTGTCCATGTTTGATCACTTTTCAAGTTTCTCCATTCGTTATGTTGTACAGTGGAAACAGAATAACTTACACCAATGAAGTCACTAATTACAAAC
Source organism: Magicicada septendecula (assembly GCA_034769895.1). Taxonomy (NCBI): domain Eukaryota; kingdom Metazoa; phylum Arthropoda; class Insecta; order Hemiptera; family Cicadidae; genus Magicicada; species Magicicada septendecula. Next base: position 242,531,853 of record CM068367.1, on the reverse strand, counting down.
TTTAATTAGATATAAACATCAGTTATAAATTAACAAAGCACTGTTCTAGAATAATTCAAGTTGAATTAGTCCAACACACAATAATAAATGTCAAGTTATTACAGTTTTGCACTAATTAACACAATAATAACTTTCCATTAAACCGCAACAATCACTTGATATGCACTGAATAAATTTCCAACTGTAATTGATCTTCTAAGCTGGCCACTGATTCATATATATATTACCTTTCAGAGGTTCCAGAATTATTTTTCATTCTCCGGGCGGCATGCTGAGATAATTTATGCAGTTACAGGAGCTCAAACAATCTGGATACTAGGTAAGTGTACGACCTTGACACAGACGCGCTAGGTGCGTCACGTCTGGAACAGCCTTAATTAGCTGGTTGCACACGCTGGGCTAGTTGAGAAACGTGTAGGATCACAAGAGCAGTATGTTAATTGTCTTTTATCTCAACGAATGTAGCAATATGAAATCTAAAAGTATGTGCTGACTGGTATATCTCACTATGTAGAACAGTTGTAAGACTAGTGGCAACGTAGAAGCTAGAAACTTAGTATTTGACAATTGCTGAAGTCTTTGAAAGGACTGTAATAAGCAGTGGCGTGTGGTGGGTAAAAATTTGGTGAAGCTGAGTTATATCCGTAGGCCTAATTAAGTTTCAAAAAGATAGCGGAAGCCCAATTTATAATTAAAATTAACCTATAGTGGCTTACCTACTAATCTGTCTTCCTGTTAGTAGGGGGCACACACGGTTATGATTGAATTTTAGGTATAAGATCCATTATTAAGTCTAATATCTTAATCTTTTATAGCATGATAAAATATTATGTTCAACGCAGAATGCATAGAATAGGGTAAGTCCGGGATAGTTGGACCATGTTTTTTTAAAGTCATTTTTTCCAAAACTTTGCAATGTCTAGGATTTGGTATATATTTTTATAATATGTATATATGACCTTGAACAATTGTATGCACCTCTTCAGCTGTTACACTGATCACACTTGAAGTTATGATTTTTTTTCTTTTTTTTTACTCGGTGGTCCATCTATCCTGGTGGTACTCGGGTTAGATGGACCACCTCCTAGGGATTGATGGACCTCTGGTATACGTTACTAAATCAGGGTGTAACACAAGAAATACAGATTATCAAAGGTACAAACATTGTTTATTTTCAAGTATAAAGTTATAAACTGCTTGAAAAGTGATAAGTATAGAGTTATAAACTATTTGAAAAAGGATAAGTAAATTTGATAGTCAATATACTTAGAAAATATAGGTAGTCTAATTTATTTTCACATGGTTCAGAACATTTAATCATTCTGCAGTCATCTTCTTTCGAGAATCTCGCTTCCCACAGTAATCGCATTTATTTTCGAATCTTGTGCAGCCTTCATGTGTCCAGCGAGAGCATGACACACACTTAATCCAATCTTCATCTCGTTTTGTTTCACTGTAGTTCTCTTTACACCATACACAATAATCTTCATCCCAGTCACTTTCATAAAGATTATCGTTGCAAATTGTATTAATATCAATATCTTCAGATTCTGAGGATGACGTAAGTTCTTTCTTCTTTTGCGTTCTCTTCCTTTTATTAATCGTTGTTTGCTTCTTATTCTCACTTTCTCCCTCTAACTTCTTTTTCTCCCTCCCTTTTTTCTTTTCCTCTTTGTCTTTCTCCTTTTCCTCCCTGTCTTTCTTCTTTTCTTCCCTTTCTTTCTTCTTTTCTTCTTTTATCTTAATCTTTAACTCTTTTTCATCTTTTTTCTTTTTAAGGACAATTATGTTTTCCGGAGAGCTTAAAACTGTTGATATAGTTTGAACCTTTCTTTTCAGAGTCTGAACTTTATTGACACAAGACACTGGATGTATTTTGTCCAATAACTTCGAGGGGGTTACATTTTCAGATATATCCTCGTATTGTTCAGAGGATCCAGGCACAGGAACATCTTCATAGCTTCTTGAAGTACCAGCATTACTATTGTTTCTTGAGCTACTAGAACCAGCAACAGCGACATCATTTCTTGAACTATTAGGACCAGCAACAGTGACATCATTTCTTGAACTACTAGAACCAGCAACAGCGACACCGGTCATATCATTTTGGGAAACAAGAGATGTGTCTAGAGGCCTGGAGTCTGTGGATTCTGACAGAAAAGCATAGTCTGGTATTGCATCGGGTTCAAAAGGAATGATTCCACAGGTTCTAAAACCACTAATTCCATTATCTACATTTGCTGACTTCCCCCAAGCTAAGCTAAGAAGCGTACCAAACTGCAGCCGGGTAATCTTCCTTGAGGTCATGTAGTTGGATCAAGCAGAATAGTAGTTGATTTTTAAAGACTTAAAGAAAGCACGATCTAATGGCTGAAGCCAATGGCTGGTGTGGGGAGGAATACTCATCAAAATTATTTCATTATTTTCTGCGAACTCCAACATTTCAACGCAGCTAGTATGCGATGTGTGTCCATCTAGAAGGAGGAGTACCTTTCCTGCTGGTTTTCTTGGAGTAAAATGGGTTTTCATCCAATCAAAAAATAAATCAGTATTTACATAGCCAGACTTTGGAGACATTTTTACTTCAGCACCAGGTGGCAAACCGTCACAAAACTCCTGCTTTAGATTCTTCCCTTTCATTATGCAAAAAGGTTGCAAGAATGTACCCTCTCCATTTACACATGTCAATACTGAGATAGTTTCACCCTTTTCTCCTGAAGTAACAGAAGTCACATTCTTAGAAACTTTTAAGGCGACTACTTTTCCAGGTTTGTTGTTCAGTTGTAAACCAGTTTCATCCATGTTGAAAATGTTTTCAGGTTTATCTATAAGACCATTTCTTCCAAAACATTTTTTAAGAGGTCACAATACTCTTTGACAGCTATTTTATTCAGGCCCTTCGCTCTTGCAATATATACCCCTTCAGATTGCCGGATGGAAAGTTCAGGATTGCGTACAAGAAAAGAAGAAAGCCAGTCGTAGCCTGCTTGTTTGGTTTCATGATTAAAATTATGTTTTAATTGCAGGCTTTCTGCTAAATAATAAGCCATGGAACGTACTGAATCTCTAGTTAGAGTAAACCCCCTTGATTGTAATTTTTTAATATGTCCAACGATTTTTTTTTTGTTTTCAATTCCTAACAATGAGTTTTTCCCCATGGAACCTTTATTAAAACTCTGTGACTTAAGGCGCCTTTTTAAAGTGGTTTTCGGTATGCCAAACGCTTTTGCTGCAGCATTAACTCCCATTTCCTTATTCTCAACAGATTTGACTGCATTTTTCAAACTGTCTTCAGACCATTCTCCTCTCCCAGACGTGCCTTTTCTTTTATAAAAAGTAGGCATTTTTCTGTAACAGAAAAAACCCAACTTATCAGGATACGCCTTTATATTTAAAATAATTTTTTTATAAGTATTATTTCATTTATATAGAAAGTAAAGCCCTAATAGGAGATATGGTCCGACTATCCCAGGTTTTTTTAAGTGGGCCAACTCTCCCAAATTTCACTGGTCCATCTATCCCGATTGTCGGGGATAGATGGACCAGCTCCCCGTTCAGACAAACAACGCTACCGGCACGCCATTTTAGGTTAAGATTGTACCCAAGTATACACTTAAGTTATAGCATTGATCTTACGTCGAAATCATTTAAACTAACTTAACCACATAACAAAGAAATCTAGTATAAAATATTTTTCAACTCACCAAAAGAAATAAACGAAGTTTTCTTCTAAAATACACATGAAACTCACGAGCAAAACTAAGCGTGGGTCCGTCTACTCAAGAAGAACAACTCCAGACACCGACTGCAGCGCTGCTGTGGCAGACCAGCCAAATATTTGACTGGTCCGTCTATACCGGTGGTCCATCTATCCCGGACTTACCCTACGTATACCCGATGGTTCGAAATTTCTAACCCCGAATTACTAATGCTTTAAAAAACACTGGGACAATACAGACTTTAACTCGAGGTGGAAATTCTTCTTAAAACACATGTGTCTGAATAAATACTGTAATAGCACATTTGCAGTGGTAAAATATCAACTTTTTTCGAATAAACACACTAATACATTGTTGAAGCATACTAATAACTCTCCTGGACATAAACACATTTTCCTTAAATATACAAACATTTAACGTATTAGAGTTTAATAGCATTAAAGCTTTAAAAGATCGGATATACTTTTCCCTTCAAACTCTTCACTACTGTACAACACAATAATTTCGTTTTATAAACGCACACTGTCAAAGAATTTGCCAAATGTTTCCAAAAGGCTTTAAAAAGAATAATCTTCAAACCATGTATACAAGTGATTGTCAGTGTTATCAAACGCTCACAATAAATACGCTTGTAGTTCATATTCCTTGTCTGTGATGGCTCCCCTCCTACAGATAGAGTTTGCTGAAAAACGCGTTCAAAGTCATCATGGAGAGATACTATACTTTGTCTAGTTTCTGTAATTTTCTTTCGGCAGTACAAAATGTCACTGCCTTGAGTCTGTCATCTGTATATGAAAATATTTTATCGAAAGTATTTTGTCTCTAACACTGACAAAAATTCACTAATTGGAGCTAAAATATCAGACTCGATCTCTTCAAGGTGATCTAACGTGGCATTGAATACGTCACACAATTGACAGCTGTTCCTGTACATGGTATTTACAAGTCTAGAGGAATAATTCCACCTCATTGGACACAGATCGAGTCATCGCTGAACAAACTCATATAAAAATTTAGTCCGTTTCGGAGATCTCGAAAAATGGCTGCAATATCACTAAGTATGTTACAAAATATTTTGCACTCGGGTATTTGCCTAACACTTTGAGACACAACAAGATTTAAAACATGAGCATATCAATGGACAAAGAGAGCTTGCAGATTAGTTCTTTTAATTATGGTCTCTACTCCAATTAAAATTTCCCCATTGTTGCCGCCCCATTGTAGACTTGACCAACTAGTTTTTCACTGCATTCAAATTCAGTCAGGAAACTGACGAATGAGTGTTGCAATACCCTGGGCATGTCGATCACAACTTATGTCATTGGATTCTAAAAATCTCTCTTTTACTTCTCTATTATTATACGAATAATGCAAAACTATAGAGCACTATGGTTTATTTGAAATATCTCTGGTTTCATCGACTAGATTTAACAAGAGCGGATATCTCCGATTTAAGTTGGTCATCTAACGCAGTTTCTATTCTACTCTGACCGGAAGCAGCAATACACAATGATGAAGGAAGATGATTCACAGTAATTTTATGGCTGGCAATAATTCAACTAGGTTTCCTAAATGTTTGAATCCAGTCTTGGTCCAGCTAGTGTTCCTGTCCTTTCCAAACAACAATACCAGCAAAATAGTACATTTAGTTCACCACTATCAGCCAACCACTCACACTTGCTGTACATACTAGACTGGAAATGCTTAGTAAACTTTCCAGATAGCTGGGTTAAGTTTAAAAGTATCGGGGTTTTATCATTTCAGTTTTTTCGTTGAATGACCAGGAAGAAAAAGGTTTTGCTAAAACGTTTTTATTATACAAACCGACACTGTAGAAAATATATTAAACCAACATTGAAACTATTCTAAAATATATAACTATAATTTCAAATATAATGCGTATCGTTTAAATAGAATGTAAATAAAATATAAGATGCACTATTTTATAAGGTATAATTATGACTTCAAATGTTAAAAACGGAAACGCATATGGTTTAAATGCGGTAGGTAGGCCTACTAAATAATGTAGGCCTAATGCACAAGCGATATCAACACGATGCAGTCCAACTCAACCCAAGCTAGCTTCAGTTATACCGACCACTGCAGAGGCGGTTTTCTAAATATCACTATAATATTGACGACACAGAACATAGTGTTCCGAGTCATCAATATTATAGTGATATTTAGTTAAGTAACGGACACGTCATGGACAACGAAATCCAAGCGGTTTTCTATCTCGCTCTACGTGCGCGCGCATCTCTTTACACCAGGCTAACCCAAGCTGTGACGAACCTGCTTCACCTACCTCTGCAGAGCCAGCATGTGAAATCAGTCTACTTAAACAATTTTCTAAACAGTCATGTAGAAAATTCCAGTGAATTTTTATTTTAGTTACTTAAAATTAGATTCAATTAAATTATAACATTTACTTTAAATAACTGCAGTTAGTGTGTTGCCAATCATTACTGAAGCAGTGCTTCATTTGCTTCCCTTCACCGCACGCCACTGGTAATAAGGAGAGTAATGTTACAGTTGAGAAATGTTCAATTTAGACAACTAGTAAACTTAAAAAGCTTCTAAAATGATTATTTCAAAAAGATGTTTACCTTGATTATATAAAGAAGACAAAATGTAACACCTAAAAGTCATTAGTTTTTTCATATGTGATGTATAAACAACAAAGGAAGTGATAAAAAGCAGTCTTACTTTGTTTCAGCCTACTCACTGCATAGCTGATTACTTTAATTAGAACTGTTTCCATCAATTACTTTTTTTTTTTTTAACTGAATAACTGACTGTTTCTCTGTTTACAAAGCTTTGTGAATTTTCACCAAAGAGACATTTATGTAGCCAAAGATAAAAACATTTGAGTCTAGTTTGTAACAGTGAGAATGATGATGAAAAGAAAGTAAATAGAAATTGTACTAGGTTTACAAATGAATCTGCATTCAGCTATTGATTACTTTACAATTTCAAGATTTTAGTTGAAAAAAGATTACATCTTTTGTAGAAATTGTAAACTTATTACTGGTGACTAATCTGACTCATCAGTTGCATAAAAATATTTCTGAATTGTCTATAAAGCTGATTAATCTACAAATCTAAGTTGTAATGGTATTACACTTGACATTATAATCCGTGGATTGAAGAAGCAATGATGGTGTATATATAGATGTTTATATTTGGACAGAAAAATAATAAAACAATGATTGAAACAAATATTTGTGATTGTTTAATAAAGGAATTACATGTTATCATAACAGAAGTACATGAAAAAAACTAGATAAAAGATCTAAATGGAATCAATGTATTAAAAAAATCTATATAGATAAAAATATGCAAAAAAATCCAGAAAGGTTGGAAACTAAATAATCTATACTATTGAGCTATTTTTTGCGAGTAGAAGAGGTAGAAGTTGCTCGGGGCTAATTCAAGTGAGTATGGTGGGTGAGGAAACAATTCGAACTTCAATTCTTTCATTTTAGCCATCACAGTAGGATGGTGTATTGTCTTGGTGAAACAGCACTTTCTTTTTTGCCAAATGTGTCAGTTTTTCTTGATTTAATCGTTTAAAAAGTGCAGTAGGTTTGCATAATACTCGCTACAAATTTTCCCTTTTTTAAGGTAGTTAATGAAGATTACTCCACATGCCTTACCAGCATAAGCAATTGTCTTTGCCTTCTTTGAAGTTGGTTCACCTTTTGCGGTCCATTGTTTTGACTGTTGTTTGGTCTCAAGAGTGTTTTGGTGAACCCAAGTCTTATCAACAGTTATGAATAGATGCAAAAATTCAGTTGGATTTTGCATATAGAGTGCCAAAGAATTGGTTGAAACATCCTTCCAACACTGTTTTTGGTCAAGTGTCAGCAAACGCTGCACCCATCTAGTGCACAGTTTTGCCATACACAGATGTCCGTGTAAGATATTGCGCACACATTCCGTTGGTATATCAACATCACTCGCTTTCATTATATGGGCTGGTAAAACAATTTTGTGGATTTTTTTCTAGCATAGTCACCTTCAATGGGATGTCCAACATATGGATAATCAGTTGTGCTTGCCCAATACATTTTAAATTCAGCAATCCAGCCCTTAACTGTTTTATTTGGTGGAGAAGAGTCCTCCCCCTCCCAATGTTGAATCCAGCTCATTTTTTGTATCAGTTGCAGTTAAGCCTTTCAAAAAAAAAGACACAAAAGAACATAAAAAACCGATGAAATCACACAATGTAATCAAAATAATGAAGATAATGGTGCTATCTCTGTGTCTGTGTTGGGAACTTTTCACCCTACCCTCGTTCACATAATAGCACACTTGGTATTCCATGCTTAATACCTACCAATTTATTAGCTTATCTGTTTATATTTTTTTAATGCTGAGAAAACTTGAATGATGAGTCATTTAATACCTGAATAGTCTTTGAGCCATATTTTATCACTGAACATTTGGTTTGTAATCCAGTGGTTCCATATTTTAAGAAACTCGTAGTAGGTACCAGTATTAACACAGATTATCATAAAGGCAAAATTTTGTAGAAATAATTCTTGATTCATTTCATTATTTTTGGTAATTAACAGTAAGGTAGTCCTCCTATTGGATTCTGAGAAAGTTTTACAGAAGATGACGACATGCACATGACCCAACAGCACTCAACTCCAGAGACAGTTCAGTGTGATCGTCACTGTTACCATACGGATAAGGTGTGGCAGAAAAATAATGAAACTGTTGCTATATTGTTGCTTTCAGCTGGTCTATCACTGCTTTTGAATGTTGTCAACAATAGTACTGCAGATAGAATCTTAGTTTGGGGAAAAGGAAGTAATCACAGGGACTGAGGTCAGGTAAGTAGGATTGCTGTGGAACCATTAGCATGGTCTTTCTACTAAAACATTTGGTCACAAATGTGTGGTGCGACAGGAGGTATTATCAGGATAGAATATATAACTGTTTCCACAGTTTCTGTAAGACATGAAGGACCATTCCCTGAAGTACTGTGACATTATATAACAGAATATAAGGAAAGAAAAGGAAATTACATGCTTTAATTAAAAGTACTTAAAAGAAAGTAATTGATACTCTTCATGACAACAACAATGTCCATAAAGGTAATGGTAACACCAATGATGACAGTGATAAGAAGAAAAAGTAGGATGACTGAAGAATTATGTTTCGAGTACATACTCAACGATACGAATAACACTATTAATAAATAAATCTATTAATAAAAGTATAAAAATAAATAACAAATTTTTAGGGCTATTTTTCACTTTAAAAAATTGTTTAAAAATTTCGGATGATATTTGCTATATGGGCGAATATTTTTTTCGAATAAAGGTACGCATTCACTGGATTTGGTGTCATAATTAAACATATTATTTACCTACCTGAAAGGAAATACCTCACTGAGGTACATCCATGGTAGCGGGTCCATTCCGATTCCGGTGAAGAATGCAAGTGCGACCATCATGAGCATGGGAATGAGTGACGTGTGTTTTGTAGGACTCAAGTCTTCGGTGTAGAATGCGTATGCTCCGAGTGACAGACAGCTGATCCCACAACCGGCTACGGAGATCAGTGCCAGAGGTCGCTTTCCGAGGCACCGCACCGTCACTGTACACAGGACACAGCCTCCCAAACCGATCGCTGTGAATACCGCCTGCAACACATCGTCAGTACATGTTCACAGCATCAAAGTACACATCATGAGATTATGGGGCAGCTGGTTTATTATTGGTTCACAATTTTAGTGACTTTTATTAGAATATAGCGATTGTCTTGTTTTTACATTACCAGTTTATATAAAACAAAAGTTTTCAATATTATTGTAAAGGCTAAATGCATAAATATGACTGATACTAGTAGATACTGCATCATGTGTTGCCTCAAACGTCGTGTTTTAAACTTCGGGAAAATTTTATAACCACAAAATTCAAAATAAAAGACGATTTAAGGCAGGGTGAAATTGTGTCTCTGACGTTGTTTGTTATGGTACAAAAATTGTTTGTTAATTCTTATTTGTACAAAAATCCCAATGTTCTAGACTACATTAGGCAACAACGTTTAATATGGGCAGGCTATCTAGAGAGAATGAGTGTTGCTCTAATACTCGCCCTCTGCCAAAATGATGAAAGGACGACTGGATTATCAGTGTGGCTCGATGGTATTCGCTTCGAGAGAAAACAGACTGTGGGAGAAAAGGTAAAAAGAACGGAATATGAAGATAAATATACAAACAAGACATAGGTCGTGGTAATAGGGAAAGAAAACAAGGATACACATAGTAATAAGCCAAGAAAAAGTAGACCAAGTTGACGTACGCTAATAGTGGGGAGTATTGTTGGACAGAGAGACAGAAACATGGGGTATGAAGCGACCGAGAGGACACCTATTTCTTCGTGCTTTGTACGGCAGTGTAAACAAAACGTTTATATAAAAAAAATGAACTAAGTGGTATGACAGAAATGACAGTACACATAATTGTTTTTAGCCCAATCCTAGTTTACGGAAGTGATAGTTGATTACTATCGAAAAACTAGAAGAGAGAATAAGAAATAACATAACGAAAATAGAACTTAAAGAGTTGGTCATGTGAAAGTAGTTGGGTCGTCTGAAGTGGCTTGGTCATCTTGTTAGAATGCATGCCAGTAGGCCGGTGAGATGCATCTCGGAGGCAAGAGTGAAAGGAGACAGAAACAGGGGAGACCAAAGAAAACATGGAGTAATTAAATAGTATCGATTCTAAAGAAAGTAAATGTGACATGAACAGTGGCTAGAGAATCAGCAATTGTATTGAAGACGCAAAAGACTTTAATTTAATTTACATCTTTCGCCTACGATAGGCAAGAGTATGATTGTATATAAAATTTAATAATACGTTATAATGAAAACTAGTGGTCGCCCAGTGGTCGAAATTCGACCGTAATTCATTAAATTTTTAAGTTTTAACGTTATTGAGGTTCTTTTGTCAAAGAGTATACCTCTATAATCTTTGCATATAATTTTTTTGAATTTTGTTCTATTACGTCAGCTGCGAGCGTGTACAAATACGTCATTAGCGTGTGTTGTTTGCCTTAATTCCCTGCAATACCTATGAAATTTAAAATTTAATGTTAGTAACAGTTGAAAAAAAAACACAATTGCAGCTTGTATTCGTATTTATTTTTTGATATAATTCATTGTCAGTTTTAATTTTTTCATGTTATTATTGAATCAAATAAACGGTAATAAAAATGAGACTTGACATTCATAGAAGTATATGATACATTGTTTTCAATTCCAGTGGATTACATTTCATTTTTGGTAAGGTACAAAATTCGAAAACAGTTTGAAGATTATCTGCTACAAAGCTTATATAATTTTTTATTCTATGCATTAATTTTCGAGTTATTTGAAAAATATGAAAGATAGGAAAAATGAGGTTTAGCTTGGCTAAGCCATATTTAAAAAGCAATAACGCGTTTTTTGACATTTCCTTGGGTTTTTTTTATTGCCATACTGACCAGGTTTCGCCAAGGCTACACAGTTATTTTGCCTATTTTTTTCGAATTATATAAAATTTAAATAAAAAATTAATAAAAAATAAAAAATACATGCCTCGTATTTTTTCATATATTTTTCATTAAATCAAAAAAACCGGGCGGTTAAAAAAATAAATGTTGTCCATTGAACTTAAAATAGTTTGAAAGTGAATTTAATGATTCAGAACTTCTGTGTAAACGATGTTTTTTGTAAAAACTCTTTCATCATTTGCTAAATGCCCTTGGCCATTATATTCGGAAATGTAAAATCTCAAAACATCGAATGATCGACCTCTACTTGCTGCGACGTACAATTGACCATGTGTAAAAACTGGCTACCTCAATAAAATTCCAATTTTTTCGAATGTTTGTCCTTGAGACTTATTTATTGTCATCGCAAATGCAGGTATAATTGGAAATTGAGTTCTTTGAAAGTTAAATGGTAAAACAGTACCGGAATATGTTAAATTTATACGTGGAATCAAAATTCTCTTATTGCGTGCGGTTCCAGTTAAAACTTCGCAATCAATAGCATTACGATGCATACACTTGATGCGCATTCTTGTTCCATTAAATAATGCTTCCTTTGTATTTAAGTTTCTGATCAGTAAAACGATGCAATTAACTTTCAATACTAACTTATGTGGTGGCAAACCACTAATAGTTAAAGAATTCAAAAACTCTACTGGATAGTTATTGATTTCATTGTCATCATCACAAATTATTTTATCGTAGCTATGATATGTTTTCTGTTCACCTGGTATTCGATTAAGTATATCAGTATTAATAAAAGTACAATAATCATTTTGCTATTTTGCTGTGTACAATCATTTTTAGGTGCTAAAATAACTGACTTCAATATGTTGTCTGAGAGTATGTTTTCGGAAATATTTCCATACACCTCATTAATAATATTATTTTCATCTCCTATTAATTGCTGAGGTATTTCAATAATATTTTCACCAAACTGAGGGAATTGTGGGGCTTCATCATTACCAATTTTTTTTCAAGAATTCGACAAATTCTATTTCACTTGGTAAGGCTCTCATATTTTGAGTAAACGTTACTTTATGAAAATAAACAAATTTATGCCAACTCGTGACACAATTTTCAATTAAAGTTGCACGTGATCCATGTGGGACAACTGGTAAGATTTGCAGAAAATCACCGCACAGAAGTATCGTTTTCACTCCAAATTGTTTATGTTTATCATTTTCATCGCATAGATCCTGCAATAATTTATCTATGATTTTCAACACTTGCAGTGGGCACATAGAAATTTCATCAATAATTATCAATGATGATGAATTTATGTAACGTCCATAGCTACTATTTGCGGTAATATTCGCTACAGAATTTACCAAAATGGGTATAGGCAATTTAAACACATTGTGTAAAGTTCTACCTCCAAGTAATAGAGTTGAAGCTATGCCACTGAACGCTGTTGCAATGCAACTAAGATTAAGCGAATTTAATTTGTGAATGATTGCTGTTTGTGTGAATGTTTTTCCACAACCTGCATGAGCGGTTAAACAAAAAACATTAGATCCAGTATCATGGTGCAAAACTTCACGAATCACACGATCAATTAGATTACGCTGTTCAATATTTGCAGTTTCATAATGCTCACAAAACAGAAACTCTTGTTATATTGGATCAATAGCATTTGCTTCGTCTGTTCTCTGCGAATACGTGGGAACTGGTAAACCAAGTTCTTGACATGACAAATTATGAACATTCAAAATATCTTCAATTTCTAATAGAGCTGTGTTAAAGGATACTTCTTCGTTGTAATCTCTCAAAAAATCTTCACTAAGATATACTTTAAATTCATTCCATAACGCCAATGCTTTGGCTGGCACATTTAATGCACAAATGTAACCAAATAAATTTCGCATTTACTATTTCTTTTATAAAGTTGCTAAACTGCTACAATTTTTGTTTAGACAAAGCTTTTCGTCATCTCTGACATCATCAGGTCTTGAAAAACCTTTTATAAAGTTGCTAAACTTGCTTTGTCTAAACAAAAATTGTAGCAGTTTAGCAACTTTGTAAAAGAAATAGTAAGAATGGCTGCTAATTTAAATAATATGAAGAAATTTCGCATTTGTTTTGGTGAATGTAATTCTTTTGCTTCATTTAAACATTCGCGCCATTCATTATCATTTGAAGCAATGCCGCGAGCATGGCATGCTTCAACAAAAGAAGTGTGTATAATTCCATTGTATGTTCTAACATCCTCAAATGATTTTGGACCACAGACATGTAATAAAAGCAATCGTAAATGGTCTTTTGGTGATACTACATATATGCGTGTAATGATTTTATCACCTCCACGCCTTCTCTTGTTCCATTTTTTCGGGAATCTTCCCACACATAATGCAAAGGAATTTCAATATACTTATATTCATGCGCTGATGGATCTGATCGATTGAATTCAAAAAATGCTAATAATTTTGTTTGTCTTGCATTTTCAATTGCTTGACGTTCTTGCCCTTCTCGAAAGTAAACATTCTGTCTACGCGGTAAATGAATGTCAAGTCTAACGATAACATGTGATTGAAAATGCATTGGTAATTCATAGATGCTCCATACAGCTTAGTTGATCCGACATAACGGCCATTTAAAAAATTTTTAACTTCATCAATTTGTATTTCTTGACCTGGTTCATTTCTCTCTGAACCTAATTCAACAGATGCACTGTCATAGCCTTTATACACGTATTTATAAATGTATTTAACACTTTTAACTGTAGTGCATACTTCAACATTTATATGGCAATTAAATTTGGCAAGTGAATACGGATTGTATGGTACAACATAACGATTGTCGAGGCAACTACCGCGAACTTCAGCATTAATACCATTATCACGCCTTCTGTATAATGGATATCCATTTAATGATTCACATGTAAATTCATTAAATCGTTTTGGATAATCTTTTGTGCATTTTCCATCTCTCATACATACAGAATTTGGATTAAGTACACCGCATGGACCATGCATCATGTGTTTTACAACATATTCATGTAATGTAGGATGTGTTTGAATGTTAGGAATCTCCGCAGATACAACTTTATCAATATCGGTAGCGTTAACAATTTTATCTTGCTCATTTAAAGAGAGTAAAATGTGAGCATGAGGCAATCCTCTCTTTTGAAACTCAATTGTATAAATGAGTGCTTCAACTTTACCGAAGATTTTTTTTAGTGTAAGGCCCTCAATTAATGCTTTCAGTTTTATCTTGAATACACGCACAACAATATCAGGTCGAAAATTAGCTGACTCACCTACACCAATATTGCTAACTATTTCAGGCCAACTTGGATTGCAAGTCATTGTAATAAACAAAGAAGGCTTTCCGAAATGTTGTAAAATTGACATTGCATCTAAATAATTCTGATACATATTTCTTGGAGATCCATTGAATGAAGATGGTAAAATTACTCTACGGCCAACATTATTGGCATTGGGGTTCAATTCTAAATAATCTGTTAAATTGTTGTAAACTTCAGACCTAAGACTTGTTTGATTTTGTCGAATGAAATGTAACCTTGTGCCCTCTATTCTCACATTCATATCAACTATCAACTGCAGAAATAATTTTTGTGAATGGTGCAACATGCTAAAATCTTCTCTAATTGCAAGTCGATAGCCTGCATACTGAAGCATGGTTAATTTATTTCTGGGCGCTCTTGAATTAGATGTAGTTGGTACATTATGAGAAATATTGATATGCCACCCAGTATCACCATTTGGAAAAAGTAATGGATACGCTAAAGGGTCCAATGATGAATCCAAAACAGAGATATTTTTAATGGTACTATTAACTTTTGAAAACGAAACCATATTTCGTTCAAAGGGTGGCTCACCATCAACTGTACTAAATATTACTGCTACATCAGTTTGAACTGCATCATTATAACGGCATAGATCTAAATCACGATTTACTTTAATGAGCATACAAATTTCTTTATTTTGATTTTCAACTCTCTGACAATGATCTTTCATTGCAATGAATGACCGAACGAAAGGATTAATGCGTTCCAATTCAAGAGAGATTTCGCGCATTATATTGTTATTGCAGGTTTGATTATAGTGTTCACGTAATCTATAATTGACAGCAGTGTCAACATGATAAAAATATAATTGCGCATAACATGGTGAGCGACCATATCCAGCAGTCATTGGACCTGATCTGTGATAAAAAACATGTATTTTAAAACGATACACTCCACGCGTAACTGTATCCGAAATTTTAGCTTCTGAGCTAACCATAGCAAATGATGAATTGTATTTACGAATGTTTTCAAAATAATTTTTTGACTTTCTTTTTATTGAAGGTTCATTTGAAGTAAGTCCATCATACAATGGTTTAAAGTATTCATTTTGACTTAAGGCCGGTAATATTGCTTTACCCTTATGACAACATGAAGTGAATGCAGTCCTTTCACCTAAAGTGACCTCAGATTCGAAATGTTTTGCATTGAAAAACCTGCATTGTAAATGCATTAATCCACAATCAAAAGTATTAAAATTTCTTGGAATGACATTCAGTGCGCATTTAAATGTATCCCTCAAAATAACTTCATCATTTTGTATACTATTTACACTATTTAAATTTGCATTTGGTCTATTATCATTTTGACTTTCACGCGAATATATATTCCTTCTTCTTTGTCTCTCACTCCGACCCGTCAATGTTTTACTATTTACACTATTTAAATTTGCATTTGGTCTATTATCATTTTGACTTTCACGCGAATATATATTCCTTCTTCTTTGTCTCTCACTCCGACCCGTCAATGTTCTATGTCGAGGCATAATGGAAGGACGTGCGAATATCTGAATGTAAAAAAAAAACATGTAATGAAATTACTGAAACTAAGATTAGACAGGGTTTAATTTAAAAATAATAAAATGTACTCACTTTTTTGAAACCACCAATAATAATTAGGCGAGAGTAAGTCAATTCAAATTGCTGCTACAAAATTTTCCTTTTGCAACAGGTGTATATTAAGCAAGCTGTATTTCACTTTCAACTGCACATTAATATATAAAACACAGATATCTAATATACAAAATATAAAATAAACGCTTTTTTGCCTTGACATACACTCCACAGAGTATTGAAAAAGGAACATTTGAAATCACACAAAATTCACAGGTCATTCAGTCAATCTGTCAGTAATTATTTGTTGGCAACATTTTAAAATTCTTTGGCGACAATCTTTACTCTGTGCGACTGTTTGACCACAGACTATTATGTGTTTGACATTGGCAGTATGAACGTACACTAAAATGAAAAAATTATAATTTTATTTTTAACAATTACCATTTATTTAAAACGTTTAAATGAATTTTCAAGTGCAAATGAATGTTTTATTTTATTTAATTTAATGTATTTGTAACACATATTATATATAAATTTTAGCTTTCTGCACTCCTTCTCCATATAAACTTTAACTATGCCAAATCTCACACTCCTCCGTGCGCGCAATATGCTTAAAAAGGGGTACAAAGTTTTCTCTTCACGTATTAATATATAGATATTAAAAATACAGAGAGTAACGTCAAAGATGCCCACTACATATTCAGATTGTATACGTCAGTATAAGAAAAAAAAGTTCCTATACACATAGTTCCACGACTCGTTTTCCATATGGCCGCCATTTTGTGTTTTTAAGGAAAATTGTATATCTAAAGAAGTTACTGAGATATCGTAATGAAATTTGGTACACTTGTTCACATTAGTATTCTTTAACAAATAAAAATATCGGTATGGAGAACCATACATGACTTCCATATTCTAAGATTTATATTTAAAATCATTTTCGAAATGAAATATTACCATAGAAACTACTTCTTTCTACTTACTGCTTCAGCCTTAACCACAGTACTGTGGTCACTAACGTATACCACCTCACGTTATCGCACTCGATTTTCATTGATGATGGAAGTCAATGGCATTGCCGAAACGTCTGGTTTTGTAGAAAACATTGGATTACGGCCAAATATCCCGGGAAGGAATTTTAACAAAAACTACTTCTTTGTTGCCGATAACGTTGTACACATATATATAAAAAATATGCATAAAATTAATGGCTTGTATAAGTTAATGATTGATCTCCATTAAGTAGTGCTCAAGTTTCCAAAGTTTTAATATTATGATGTCCGTAATTAAAACATCAGAGCAGGTTTAGTGTGAATGAGGGTACACCGTGGACAAAAATTTTCAACATTTCCTATTGAGCGTTGCTTAGAGTAAAGCTGCGAATCTACAGTGTATGTTTCACAGAACAAACACGCGACAAAGAAGGAGCGCTCCGAAGTCTCTCATGGACCCTCAGCATCTTGCAGAGGGTTCATTCCCTAAAGACGAAAAGTCTGTCTATGAATCGTTCCTCTGTAAACACGTGCAGTTACACTGCCCAGCGATTCACAGGAAACAAATTGATGTCCATTTTTTCGGCTTGCACGCGTTATGTTGGTGTAGGTTTCGGCACTTTCCATTTAAAAAGCGTGTAAATGTAAGAAAATAAACATGAGTGAGGCCAGAAATAACGCGAATTTTGTGTGTGTGTGTGTGTGTGTAAGTGTCTTCCCTGCCTTTTTATTGCTGTAGTCATAATAATAAAATGGAAACGTAAACATTACATAACTGAGATATGCTTACCTGCCACGAACGCTATATTATTTTATACATGTATATTAACTCATACATAATTTACATTAAAATGAAAAAATTATAATTTTATTGCCTGGCAACAAGATTATTTTATTTTAACAATTACCATTGTTTGAAAAAGTTTAAATGAATTTCAAGTACTTTACTTTTGTTAAAACGTAAAAGGTTGCTGGTAAAATACCCCTTCCCCTTAACCGATCTTCACCAAAATAGAAAGTCCTTGAGATCTCTACAATTTAGGGCTGTATGCAAATAATCTTTTGATTCTGTTTGAATTTGCGGCTGTTATCGTTTGCCATAGAAAATACCCTTGTTAAAACATAAAATGTTGCAGGTAAACTACCCCTTTCCCTTAACCGATATTCACCAAAAATAAAAGGTCTTGAGAACTCTACAATTCAGGGCTGTATGCGAAACATTATTTGATTTTGTTTGAATTTGCGGCTGTTATCGTTTGCCAAAAAAAATTTCTCTTGATAAAAAAAAACTGTTGCAGGTAAACTACCCTTTTCCCTCAACCGATCTTCACCAAAAACAATAGGTCGTGAGTACTCTACAAATCAGGACTGTATGTAACAAATTATTTGATTCTGTTTGAATTTGCGGCTGTTATCGTTTGCCATAGAAAAAAATCTACACACAGACAGACAGATAGACAGACACACACACAGAAACTTTTCGAAAAACGACTTTTTTCATGTTTTGAGTGTAGTACAATCAGAATCTGCAATAATCTCGAACACGATTTTTTTTGCCATCACCATACTTCCATTTCCTTAAGGAATATGGAAGTAAAAATCACAGTTATTTATTATGACCTCAAATTTCAAAGTGAGACCACTTAAATTTTATCACTAATAGCTCTGTAAATTTTAATTATATTAAGTTATAGTTACACTGTATTGGAACCAATCCGCAGTGGTTAGAGTAGATAAAGAGAAAACTGAAGAGATACAGATTATGTGTGGAGTAAGACAAGGATGTATACCATCTCCGCTTTTATTCAACATCTACTCGGAAGGTATTTTTAGAGAAGCTTTAGATGAAAGTGATGTGGGAATCTCTCTGAACGGTGAAAGAATAAATAACATACGTTATGCGGATGATACCGTCATATTCGCAGATATCTTAGAGGGGCTGCTACAACTAATGAATAGAGTGACAGAAAGCAGCCGTACATATGGTCTAGACATCAATGTTAATAAAGCGAAGCTAATGGTTGTATCTAAGAACAAGTTCACAAACTGCACCCTTAATGTAAGCCAAAGGCCAGTTGAACGTGTAAACCAATTTACATATCTTGGTACTATAGTCAATGAACAATGGGACCACTCTCAAGAAATAAAGAGCAGAATTGAAAAGGCAAGAGCAGTGTACACTAGAATGAGCAGTTTACTCAAAAGTCACGATTTAACAATAAACACAAAGATGAGACTTCTACTCTGCTACGTATTCTCGGCCCTCTTCTACGGTGTAGAATCTTAGACTTTGATTGAAGCCACAACTAAAAAATTGAAATCTTTCGAAATGTGGCTTTTCCGTAGAATAAAGTTATAGTACCGCCTAGTTTATTGCTTAAAATATGCTCTGAGAACGAGTATAACAACATTTGCACCGATCTGAAGAAAGCGTTTGCAAGATCGGCGACACGGCGACAGACTATGGAAGGTGGTCCGAATCGCAAGAAGCTAAACATTTTTCACACGCAGGCCACGGGGAAATCTATGAAACAAATTATTATGTTATCAAGTTAACTTACCGTAGCTAAGTAGGGATCCATCGAGAAGCCAAGTTGTTCGAACACGGGTACGGTGAAAGGCCTAATCGCCAGCATTCCGGAGCCGTACGTGAAGAAGAAAAAAGAGCACACCATGAACATTGGACGCATCATTTCGGGTCTGCAAAAGTCTCTGAGTTTGTCCTTAAACGGCAACTTATCGTTGACCAGCGGTTCTTCGATGTTCAGACCGTTCGAGTAGGATTCGACGGTGAACTCGACCTTCTTGGAGCCATCCGTTTTCTGGGCCGCATAATAATGTTGTCTCGTGGCGGTGGTGTTGTTGGTCTCGACTACGATTTCCTCTTCCGTCAGCAGCACGTTGTTCTTGTACGAAGTGTCGTCGAAGTTGCCGTTGCTGGGGAACTTGAGTATTTTGCTAGCGTAACTGTAGCGTACGATTTCGTCGAACTCGGTCTGAACGTCTTCCGGTCCAACCCATCCCCGCAGCCAACACAGAGCCCGCTGCGCCTCTTCTATTCGTCCACGGGACAACAACCATATCGGAGTATCGGGTATCTGAAGAAAGGAAAGAAAGACGGGTATTAAGAACGAGAACAGTAACAATGGTGACCACACACGCACGCGCACACACTATATATACGAGGATTGTTCAATAGAAACATGTTTGATCTGCGCAGCCGTGACTTCGTTGCCATGGCAACGGAATTCATTTGTTTATATTGTCTGTTTAAGTACTAGTGACGCGTCTGTCAAAAATATTTGCAGTTCGCTCTTTTCTAAGGGTTGTGACTGGGTTGAAAAACGGCATCTATGATACAAAATCCATCCAAAGATAATCTGCTTGCCGTTATTCAGTTTTTGGCCGCCAATGGAAATTTAGGCGGGAATGAAAGCTGTATATGGTGACTATAGTTATTCTCATACGGCAGTGGTTGAATGGTGCAATACATTTTGACAAGGAAGAGGATCCACTAAAGATTTGGCCCGTCCCGGACCAGCACGTGTTGCAGCATCAGATGAAAATGTGAGACAGCTGGAAACTGCTTTACGCGCAAATAGGCTCATCAAAGTTAGAGAACTTTCTCCAATGTTGAGCATCAGCGTAGGAATTATTCATTCCATTATTCATAGTCTAGGCTATCACAAAGTTGCTGCTCAGTGGATTCCACGACTGCTTACTGATGAGCAGAAAAATTTGCGTTCGGCCTTATCATTACAGCATTTGATACGCTATCAACAACAAGGTAATGCCTTTCTACACCAAATTGTTGCCGGTGATAAGTCTTGGTGTTATCACTACGAACCAGAATCCAAACGTCAGAGTATGCAGTGGAAGCATGCACAATCTCCGAAGGGGAAAGCATGTAGGTCCCAACCTTCGGTAGGAAAAGTAATGGTGACCGTATTGTTTGATTATCAGGGTGTACTGCTCTTAGATTTTAAAGAACCTGGTGTCAACAACAACACTGAGCGATATGCAGACAGCTTAAAACACTTACGGGTCAGCATCAAGAATAAACGTCCCGGAAAGCTCACAAATGGTGTCATTCCTCTGCATGATAATGCTCGACCCCATGTGGTCCAGACGATTCAAGATCTTCTTGGTCGTATGAAGTAGGAAGTCTTACAACAACCGTCTTACAGTCCCGACTTGTCCCCGTGCGATTATCATGTTTTTGGCTCATTAAGGAAATCACTAAAAGGACGGCGGTTCAAATCGGTCGCTGAGGTAGAGTTTGCTGTTAGCGAATGTTTCCGCAAACAGCCGCAAGAATTTTACCAGCAGGGAATCTACAGATTAATGCAACAGTGGGATTCATGCCTTAATGTTAATGGAGACTTCTTTTAAAATCGTTGAATAAAAAATGTTTACAGCCTCTAAACGTGTTTTTATTGAAAAATCCTCGTAATATTTAGAATAATTATTTTGTAAACGTGTACATGCACGTTTTTTACAATTGTGTCATAAGTATTACAAAAATATTTATTTTGCTGCTTTTGCTTTGCATGTGTGTAAGACGTATATGGGCTGTTGTGTAATGAAATGTTCCATAATCTGTTTAACAGAAATTAAATGTCTAATGTTTTTACACTAATTTATGTTATTACGAATGGGTACAGTTACATTTAATCTATTAAATGCCATGCAGTACTGTGGCATTTCATTCTGGTTTCCACAGTTCTTGAAGAAACTTAGTTAGGAGTTTACTAGGCGTACATGAAATTGCTTCAGTTTGTTCGTATTGATCAATAATTATACACGATTATCTTTTAGCCGTATTTTAGAGAGAATGTTGAAGTATACATTTTCAGTGGCTTGGCGTCCATATAACCACTGTTGCCGGCGGCAACAGTACAGGAAATGAAAGAAAATTAATGATATCACACAGCAAACACTTTAGTTAATGAATAGTTTGAAACGTAAACGATAGTAGGGAAACATGAAGAAAAGAATAGCGTTGCTTTCGAACTGATGGCACTTACGACGTCATTTTAATGTTGTGTTGCCTGCCCAGGCATCGGTAACGCTTTACTGCTTATGGTCATTGATGTTGTTACTACGACGACAAGGGGGAAGCTGACACACTCATCCGTCCAATGTGTTGCCGCTGTATAAACCGGAAAAATGCTCAGTTACCAGTTTGTTCATTTTAGGAACTGTAGTGTACCAGTTACTGCTCACCAATTTCTATTTTGTTCTTTTAGTTGTGTGTTTCTCTGTTTTTCTTTATTATTTTTAATTCGATTATTTGTATTCTAATTCATTCTGAGTAAGTACAATGGAGTCCGATTCTGAGAACCGGGACTCTCTTCTTCTGCCAGCTAAAGATAGAAAATACACTAAAAAATGTTTTGGCTCTAAATGGAACACTAAAAGGAATATTTGATACTAGAAAAAAATCGAATTACGCTACGGTGTCAGACCTAAGTCAACCGGCAACAGCTATTATGTATCCACGCCACGCCACTGATACGTTTTAAGCCATGTTAATTTTGTATATTTTTTGAGGTTTTCAAAAATTTAGAGTGTTGCTTAAAAATTTGACCCTCCGAAAGTTTATCACACCTACTAGAATTTCACACAGTATTTCTTATAAAAACATAATACAGTTTTGAACTGTACGTTTGGTATAAATTAGTCTGGTTTGATGATCAGAGAAAAGCGATATATGCCTGCATATGTCTTTAAGTATGTATTAAGTGACTTTTTTTAACTTAATATGTATATGCAGCTTGGAATATTAGTTCTGTGATTTCGTAACGAGCTCCCAACATTCAAGAAAATTGCTAGATATACTTTGGCAGTAATCAGTAAGAATTTGATAATATGGAGAATGTTATCAGATTTTTACGCCAATACTTACCTGCCATATAGCGATAGCACTGATGATGGGAATAAGGGAACTGATGAGAGCAGCTGTCCTCCAGTCTGTCAGCGTGCCAAGGAAAAATATGAAGACGAAGCCGGCGTATTCGGCGATCTCCGTAATCGAAGTGAGCGTTCCTCGCAGTCGAGGCTCGCTTATCTCTCCCACGTAAGTCAGTATCGAAGCTTCTATCGATCCTATTCCTAGTTGTGTGACAAGCAGTGTTCATTTCAATGAAATTTATTTTACCTTTTATGAAAGACTACATTACACTATTATTACGCTTATATTAAGTAATATAAACAAAATTATAAACAGTGGTACGCGTACGTCCATGAAATACCGGATCGTGACCAGTGACCAATTGTGATTAGAAAACCTTATGTAAGCAAAAAAGTGAAGACAGTAGGAGTACAAACAATCGAACAGGAAGACATTCAAAAAACCTTTTGAATAGGTTGAAGGACATTCAACAAATTAAAAGGCGTATGGAAGAGGATAATGAATTTACTGAGCTTACGAACGTATTGGATGTAACATGGTCGGTGGAGATGTGCAATAGGACTAAATCGAGGTAGGCGTTGTGAGTACCATCAGTATGGACGAGAATGTAATCCTTTTCATTGATAAAAAAAAACCCAGAGGAATGCAAGCAAGTAAGTAAGGTTACCACTAAATGTCTAAAGTATTAGAAGAAAATGATGGCCATGTTTACTATTCATTGTGAGTACTGTTAAGGCTAAAACAATGAAAGGAGAAATTACAGGAAAGTCAAGCAAATTATACACGCTTTGTTAAAAGATGGCAAACACGGCAAGAGCGGTCTTGAAGACATTTTAAGTAAAATGAGTGAACTTAAAGAAATAGTGATCGACACACAATGATATTTCATGAGAGCAATAATATAATTTGGGTGCTCGAGAACAGGGTGGAAGCCGATCATGTAAGGAAGATTTGTGAGTATGTCTTTGTAGGTTCAAGCTTAGAAATCACTATTTTGATTCCTAAGAGAAAGCTAACTGATGTAGGAAAGATATGATAAAACAGGCATCTGAAAATGTAATAGTAAAGGTGAAAAGACATATGAAGACATATGTAGATCTGTTAAGGATTATTAAAAAAAAATGTGAAAATGAAACACATGGGGCTGAAATTTAAAGCAATAAAAAAATTGGAAGTGGTGACTTTCTTTTGAAAGTGGAAAGGGAAGATATCAAGCCAATGCACTTTGGAATGAAATTAAAAATTTGACTGGTAGAAACGTTAAGGTTAAAATTAACGATGTGGTCTTTTTCATATACGAGATAAATGCATTGACAACAAAAGAGGACGTGGAAGAATCCTTAAGAGAAGCAGGTGGTTGCAGACACCTTAAGGTTATCAGACAGCCATTATAGTTGTCGTTAAACCCATTGCTCTGAAACTGATGAAGAAAGGAAGAATTAAAGTAGGTTGGATTAATTGTAGAATTAAATAGAGAATGGTTATCTGATGTTTTAGATGTCTAGTGATTGATCATAAATTGAATGAATGTAGAAGATATGATACGGCAAATGTGACACGAAGCTAAAGAATAGAGAGGTGCACATCATTGTATAGCTTGTAACAGTGATGATCACAGAGCAGATAACGTGAAGTGTCTTGTTTGCAATAAAACAAAAAGCTGGCAGGTCATGTAGTGTTATCTCGTGTACGACCTGAGATGAAATTACAATTTTCCAAACTGGGGACATCAAGGCCAGCTTATGATATCCGTTTCTATTGGCTAAAAAGATTAATATAAAAGTTTTCAAAATAAATGAATCTAATAAAATATAAGTAGTTGGTAATCAGTGGGTGATATACATGGGAATCTGATTTTCGTAAAGGAATTCCGTCGGTACACGCTTAGAAACATTAGGGATGTGGATGGGAGGGTCTACGGTAGCACTAGATATTAAAAACGTATTTAACATTGCAACTCACACAACGATTGTCAGAGAGTTTGTGGGTAGGAACATCTTAAAATATCTAATAAGCATGCTTAGTAACCTTCAAAAGAGAGTAGTAACATTCGGAAAGAACGAGAAAGTGCCCGTAAATGGGAATGAACAACAGGGGTCGATCCGGTCCCACCCTATGGAATATGCTTTATGATGGAGTTTTCCATCTAGGTGAAACTGAGGATGCCAATTTGATTGGTTACTCGGGTGATTTGGCTTTAATGCTTTCCGATAATGACAAAGCGACGCTTGTGAAATACGCGAATGAAAATATGCGAAGTATAAGATTGTGGCTAGTACGTATAATAAGTTAACAATCACTCTATCTCAGACAAAGGCTTTATTTATGGGTGGGAAGAGTAAGAGGAATGACGTCGTAATTGAAATAAATGACATACTATTGTGTTTGAAAAGAAATGGAACATTTGGCTAAACTGTGGTATCAGCAGGGACACCTTTGGCTGGGTTGTAACAACTATCACTAATAATTCTGGAAAACCGGTTGGTGTCGATTATCGATGGAACCCAGTAGCAAAAAGAAATTTTGTTAAACGATGTCGTACAGTCAGTAACACTATGTCTATATCTCTTGTCTGAAATATAGATATCCGATTGTTAGGACGCAGAGAATAATGTCGATATCCATTTATCGGAGAGCGTCTGCTGAGGCTCTACAAGTTATTACAGGCTGTAATTCTCTAGACTTTCTTATGATTGAAAGGAAGGAGAATTATGATGTGCTGTTAACTGATGAAACCAGAGAAAGAACGGTAGAAGAATGGCAAGCAAGATGGGACGGAAATGTAACAAAAGGACAGTGGACCAAGACCCTAATACATCCCAACATAAGGCAACTCCTAACGGGACATTGCTCCTTTAAAAAGTACATACATAGGATTCCACAGGCCAAGTAATGAGTATTTTTTAGATTGCAAAGAGGTGGATAGCCCGGAACACACAGTGTTTTAATGCCCAAAGTGGGAAGCATGGGCAACAACAACAAAAAAAAAAAAAAAAAAAAAAAAAAATTGAATGAGACTGAATAAATACTGTGCATTTATTTTTGTTGTGGTACATTTATTTTTAGTTGGCGAGTCTAACAGTAATGTAGTACGTCTATTTGTGAAGACGGTTGTGAGAGAAGGAGGAGCGAGCTTACAGTGAGGAAGCTTAAGACCGTCAGTAGTGCCTTGTGGAGATGTCTAAATCAGACAGTACCGGGCACAAATTTCGTGTTGAATAAGCGGGTTTCTTTACTCATTTAAGCGGGTTTCTTTGCTCATTGTGATGGGGCAGGGCGTATTGTGTTACGAAGATTTATCTTCTTACAAAAAAAGTGAAGAGATTCCAAAATAAGTTTTCAAAACATTAGACAATTTTAAAATAATAAAAATGGCGTGTATTGAATTTGATTGTAATATAAGAGAAACTAAAAAAACATACATTACAAGTATTAGAAATGTAAAATTACGTTGTACTGTCGCTCACTTTCTACTGTGTTCTTCAATCTAATTTCGCTGATTGGCAGCTTTCTGTTCGTTTTGTTACGGGTCGTTCCCTTCGTTTACGATTATCTTTTTACTCCTACGTTGTTCGTGACTTGATTCACAAAAATTTAGCCTGTGTCTTTCGTCTTTGTACTCTAAACTGCGTTTTATAAAATACTTCCAACAAATTTGTCCTTCCTAATTTGTTCACTTACGAAGCTGTTCACTAGTGTTGCCTGTTTCGTAAAAGTCTTAATCAACTAACTAATTTAATTTACTAACTAAAAAAACAAATTTTTAATTGATTACGGTTGCTTAATACTTGTTTGTAATAAGTGTACGCATAATATAAAAAATGTAAATTATACGGAAATGCTGTAAAATATGAAAATATGAATTTACTTCACTAAGTAAAACAACAAAATATTTCTTCATTGGTTGACTATAGTTTGTTCTAGTTAGCCAGTCATCCATATAACTATCTTAACGTATCTGTAACGTTATGGTGGAGTTTATCTGCCTTCATTCTATGCGGCGTTTAATCATCTAATTTTTTTCTCCGCGTTCACTTCATGCCTTAGACCAGCAACCTGTCCTGTGTACAGGAACCGTTGGTCTACCCAAGTCTTATCTCCCACAAAGCTGCGAGATACACGACCAGTTTAACCAGTCTGTTGTCTTCCATTCTAGCTAGGTACTGCGGAATTCTTTGTATTGTTTCACTCTGTCATTAATAGAAAATATTTCTGAATCACTTTTTATTTCGTCGTTCTTAAACTGATCTCTCAGAGTGCAGAGTTTGACACGGTCAAAAATTTCACGTCGACGTATCGCAGACCTGTTCAGGTTTTCAAGTAAGCGTTCGTCCGGAAACAGTTGGCACAGCCATCATTTTATAAAACTTTATCTCGATTCTCTTATTTATTTTCTTTTAGGCTGGCGTCTTATAAATAGTGCCCGCTTATTATTTGATGTTTACTCGGAGTTTAGATTATTTGTTTCACTAACATTGGACGAGTCTCTGCTTGTAAAGAATCAAAATTATTTATGAATCATAAGCAAATATTTAAAGAACGATTTAAAGCTCGTCGAGTGTTATAAATAAAAGACCGATCTTTGATTGTGGACATTTCGGACACTAAATATAGCCATGTGATGAGTTTGAACCCATGAGTACAGATTTACATTACAAAAGAGACAATCAGATACTGTCACATATATATTTCATTTATATATTTGGTAGTTTTTGCGGATTTTTTCTGTGTGTTTGTCTGTCTATCGTCTCTCTCTCTTTTGTCTTTTCCTTTATTTTGTTCTATCTTTCACAAACTCGCGTGTAGTTTGAGGTATATAAATATAATAGCACATCTAATACACGGTAGACCGAAAGTTACCTGACAAAAATTGATTTGCTTATAATTACTAGTGTCAAGGGACTTAAGGCTCAATCTGTATTTAACATACGTGATACGACTGAATATACGTTTCCATTGTAGTTGTCTGGTATCCTCTAAAGCAGTTGTTCTCAACCTTTCTAAGTTTGGGACCCACCTTGAAGTATGTTACACTTCATGGGACACGTAAGCATGGGCGTCTGCAGAATTACTTGTAGGGATGTGCACCCAGTTTATAATCATATTTATGTTAACACCGAGTACTTTAAGCCCTCTTTTACGCTTAAACAAATTATACATAATTTATGCGTAAGAGGTTTTTAAGACACAGTAAATACATTTTCGAGCCGACTTCGAGCCTCACCAAACGTCTCTTCGGGACCCAACAACGGGTCGCACCCCACAGGTTGAGAAACGCTGCTCTAAAGCATCGTAATACATCCGTCCTTACTGTAAAAAGGCAACATTAACACTGATGCTATGATGCAGGAGCCAGAGAGAGAGAGAGAGTGAGAGAGAGAGAGAGAGAGAGAGAGAGAGAGAGAGAGAGAGAGAGAGAGAGAGAGAGAGAGAGAGAGAGAGACAGACAGACAGACAGACAGACAGACAGACAGACAGGCAGGCAGGCAGATAGACATGCAGACAGACAGGCAGAGAATGCTCAATGAAAGGAAACTTATGATTGAAGGTAATTGTCATCATAATCTGTAGTTATTTAGCTGAAAGTGGGCTGAATTCCTCTCTCTTTCTGCGTCTTTCTTCCCTTAAATCTGTTTTCCTTTTGTTTTCCATTTATTTTTGTCCACTTGTCTTTCCATCTTTCCGACACGTTTTCGTATCTGTAACCTGTTATTTAGATGCGTACCCGTTTATATTTATGAAACAAAAATGTGTTAGTTTACCGAGTCCCATGATAGCGCTGATAAGGAACAGCAGGCTGACGGAGTCCGCGTAATAGAGAGATGCCCAGCAGAAGAAAAACGGGACGTTGAGAAATAACATTGAGCGTCTGCGGCCGAGGTAGTCTAGCGTTGCGGCCGCCGTGAGGCTTCCCAGCGGTTGGAGAAAGTAGACGATGCTCCCTGTCGACAAACCACAAGTTAAATACAAATTTTACAGGTAGGTCGGATTTAAACACTGAAATTTTAATTGATAAGCATGAAAAATCAAAGTGATAAAGTTATACTGGGTTAGGTTAGGTTGGACGTCAAAATCACACACACACACACACACACACACACACACACACACACACACACACACACACACACACACACACACACACACACACACACACACACACACACACACACACACACACACACACACACACACACACACACACACACACACACACACACACACACACACACACACACACACACACACACACACACACACACACACACACACACACACACACACACACACACACTGTTGTTTAAGTATAGATAATTAGTGGGTAGTCTCTCTGTGGTTTATTTACTTCCCAGAATATACTGGAAGTATGTTGTGATAACCTTCACCCATGATCCCGCCAAAAAAGTGTTCATATATGTGTGTGCGTTCGCGGACGCGCTGTTCAATGTTGGTCGACCTTTGTACAGCCTTTCACTGATCTAAGAAAATTCATCGTAAAAGCTATTTTCTTGGTAATTCATTTCTCTGACCGTGGATCTCTGTTGGTTGCCAAATACCTGCGGTATCTATTTCATAATCTTAAAAATGATAAATTGATTACATTAATCCCTCCTTTTGGAGTACATAAGATTAAGTAAAACAAAACAACTAAATTGAGTTTTCCCTTCCTTTTTTAGTATATAAGATTAAGTAAAACAAAACAACTAAATTGAGTTTTCCCATCACTTAATTATGTAACTATATATATAGTTAGGACGGATCTTAGGATGGTTTTCCACTCCTTTTGTGGTATATAAGATTAAATAAAACAAAATAACTAAATTAATTATCAAATTAATAAGTATTTATAAATAGTTTTCAGAGAGTATATTAAACTGAAAAATTTTGTAAACCGTAAGCTACAAATTGAAAATTTGTTTGTTTACCAAACCATGATGCTTGTGTTTTCGTGAAGTGAAGACCTTCTCTGGCGTTCAGAAGAGGCGGTATGACGATCGTCGGAAATGCTATGACCATTCCCAGGTCCAATAAGAGTAGGTTCTTGGCAAAAGCCGCCAGGTACTGCAACACATCGTTGTTTAATACAATAAGAAGTTGAATAAAATTCAGTAAACTTGAAACAAAAGCACACAGACAAATTAGATGCACCGTGTCTGATAACGAAGTGTTGCTTAACATATTAATGACGTCATTAGCAAGTGTGTTTAGGATTTGTTCTGTACTCTTTCTATATACAGAAAAACAATTAGAATTTAGAAAACAAGATATGCGCACAGTTAGATGGATAGTATTCAAAATCATATTCACATTAAATAATTGAACGAGCGAAGCGAGTTCTCAGTTTTAACTCGACCGTTTGGCATTTGTCTGCACCTATCTGTCTATTTAGGGTATGTCACACGATAACATTTGAACGCATCAACCGATTTTCGTACAACTTGCATGTGTGTCCATACTTTTATCCTACAGAACCCTATTGTTTTTGAGATTGATATCCCAAAATAGGAGGGACGAAAGACAAAAGTGTGAAGAGGCAAAATAGTGAAAAAAATTGCAAAATTTCAAGTGAGGTATCAAATTTAAGGAACTTTTAACCGCAAACTGAATATAATGTTCATTTTTGAAGTTTTCCAAAATTTTTGGACGTCAGGGTCTAAAAATTGCAAAATTTAGTGTGGTGTGTCAAATTAAAGATAATTTTAACTAATATTTCAATCTAGGTCAAGTTTTGGAAATTTCAAAAATTTTGGCTGAAAAAGAGATCGAAATTTGAAAAAACTGTGAAAATCCAGCAGGGTGTCTGGGTGTCTTTTACAGACTAAAATAATTGTAACCCAAATCCGAATATTTCGAATTTTTAGTTATTATTGTATGATTGTGTTCTCTACAGGTATTATATTACTAAACAAATAGTAAAGTAATAGGGATTTTTGTAATTTTTTCATAATTGAACAAAAATATCTAATATTGAAATATATGTAATAATAAATGTACTTCGTTCAACTTAGTGAGTGAATTCAGCAGTTCAGTGGAGCATACTAGTAATATAAGGTTTTTATAGCCTATTTACTGATCGTTATGTAAGTGGCTAAGCAACAGTGTGTAAGCGTTATGTAGATTGATAATAAGACGTACTGCAAGATTAAATGAATTAGTTTAAAGCGAATTTAATTAAGTTAAATCAAAGGAAGAGTTCCTTCGTAACTCCAAATCTATGTTAGTATAGATTTTGACAGAACAGTGTTCAATCAATTTTTCTTCCCCGATAAAAAATCCTATTTGTAAAAACAAAATTGCTGACAACGTTAGATGTAATACAATCGATATAGAAAATTTTAAATAATTATTGATGCAGATATCACTCAATTCGTATTTATATCACAACGACCAAGGTTGCAAAGACATTTCCACGACATGTTAAAGCATATAAATTTTATCCAAACGATTTGTTTAGATTTGTTTTTACTTCACTTATTCGACTACGCTATGAGAGAGGGTATGCGTTTGCCCGATACGTTTGTGTGTATAAAATACGTAATGTCCCCTACAACTAGAAAACAGCTACATTGATTGCCATATATATATATATATATATATATATATATATATATGGCACTCGATTCTTCTTGATACTGCGAGTACACGTCATCCAAGAAATTGAAAATGACGCAAAAAATATTTTAATTATTTTTAATACCCCCGATTTGTTTTAAGTTACTGTAATGTTACGAATTACTGATTATTCTATTGCCACTTATCATGAATGTTTTTTTATCTAGTACGGATACATGGCCGTCTCCAGAATTGTTAGTACAATAATACAATTCTACAGCGAATTCTGATAAGTTCTATCGTCAGTTGAACTTCCGTTTATACAAGGTTCAATTCTGAAGACGCGTTAAGATTTAAACGATCGAAACGTCAAGTGGGATGCCTATTGTAAGAAAATTATTGGAATCCAGAACCCAGAAATAATAACTACAATCATAAAATTAAATTTATTATGCCTATAGAGCATCGGGGAATGAGAAGAAGAAGGAGAAAAAAGAAAAAAATAACAATAACAACAACAACAATAATAATAATAATAATTATTATTATTATTAATCCTCCTTCAAACCTATGGTCTGTTGCGTCCTCTAACCGCGGTACACCTCACTCCACACCACTGCCAAAGAGAATCAGTCTGCATTTAACCACGTGGAGTTACGGACTGCGTGTGTTCACATATAGATATCGCATTGTTACTAACAGACTTCAGCCTGTCTGAGCCTGAGTGTTGTATTGCCCTAACAGTAAGCAACTCTCTTCCACTGAGCTGTTCCGTCGTTTTATTCGGTTCGTATGAGCTACTGTGTGCGTTCACCTGCTTCTTCCCTTC
Source organism: Magicicada septendecula (assembly GCA_034769895.1). Taxonomy (NCBI): domain Eukaryota; kingdom Metazoa; phylum Arthropoda; class Insecta; order Hemiptera; family Cicadidae; genus Magicicada; species Magicicada septendecula. The sequence goes on along the minus strand of CM068367.1, from coordinate 242,499,436 downwards.
TCTCCCACACCTTAATTCTCTTTCGACGTTCTCTCTTCTCTTAGCCTATCTTCTTTTGTTCCTTTACCTGGAAATCTGCAGAGTTATGTAACTTTCCCTGAGTCCTAAACATTCTTTCATTGCCTCCTGTGTAATTTGGAGTTCTTCTGTCTTTTTCGGCTTATTTGATCAATGTATTAGTCATTTTTAATTTTATTCTCCTTCGTTATTATTATTATCATCATCATCATCATCATCATCATCATCATCATCAGAAATGAGATTTCATCTGACGAAGCCGATCACTGTTCAGCGCTTCATTATTCCTACAAAAAGAACCGATTGCATGATGGCTAATTCAAGAATAAAAGATAGCTGAAGATCTAACCGATTAACTCATATACGCTATAATGACCATTAAGTCTCATAATGTTGAGGTAGAAATCGGTGTAAGAGAGCAGAACTGGAGTGTCTGATGCAAAAGAAAACGACCGTACAATTTCAAGCGGGGCCACAAAGTGGAAAATGGAGTCATGCAATCGTCAGATTGCGATGGCTATGAAAGTATTTTTACAGTTTAAATTCCTGTCGTTTTTCCATTAAGTAAGCTATTTGTATAAAGTCGATTGCACATCTTAACAGACGTTTAATGAAGAAATTTGTGTTAGTGGTTGAAATCACAATCAGAATGATCACTGTTGCACACCACTATATAAAAATTATCCCGATTAGCGCTTTCAAGCTTCACAGCCCATCGTCAGATCGGAAATAGACGTGTTGTGTGGGAGCAGGGTGGGGGAGAGGGGTGAAGGGTTTGTTTCACATATTTCCTGTCTATTTCCTGTCTATTGACGATGGGCTGTGAAGCTTGAAAGCGCTAATCGGGATAATTTTTATATAGTGGTGTGCAACAGTGATCATTCTGATTATTTGTATAAAGGCAATGAGACGTAAGTGGGTTGGACATATAGCCCGTTTGCAGGGAAACGAACTAGCAAGAGAAATGATGTTGGGTAATTCAAGCTTCCAAAGGAAAAGAGTAAAAAAGAGTAGGCATAGACGAGTAGAAAAGGGGTATTTAGGTGGATTAACGGGTAGACGATGGCATAAGAAATTAATTAACGGCAGCGCAGGACCAAGACCAGTGGCAACAGAGACAGAGAATACCAAGAGTTGTATAACGTAGGAGACGTTATAAAATGCGCGGTTCAACTATATTAACGCAACACATTGTTTAATAGTATAAAGAATGCCTCTATGTCTTAACTGACGAATTAATCACTTTAGGAGACAAACTATTTTTAACGTTCCACATTACTGCTGTGCGCAGCTTACGGGTTGACCGCTCCATTTCAAGTGGGCTTGGTTTAGGGGCAGATTTGTAACCTCGCGTAGTTTACTCTTCATCATAAAAGTAGTTCCACATTTATTTGATATTTACGGTATTAATGTCTGACATTATATTTATCCAAAGCTACGCTTTACTTCAGAATTAATTATAGTATACTACTAAGTAGTTGTTTTATTTTTATTTAATTTCAAATTTACGAAAATTTTTAGTTTAGTTTATGGGCCGGTATGCAAGTTGATTCCGGTATTCGCATGTCGATGCATGGTAAATTATTAAAGGGTTTCTTTACTTTACACTCGCATTCCATTTGTCTATATAATCTCTTTATTAAACATTATTGTTAAGTTAATTAAGGGATTTAAAATTAGTTTAAATGTACGATTAAAAATTTAATTTCTCTCCTTTTACATTTCCTATTTTTAAAATCATCACAGTTGTCTTAAAGAAGACACCGGGTGGGGAAACAGATATGTTTTCGATGGGTTATTAGGTCAGTAAAGTACTGGGAGTATGCTTGGCATTACTGTGTGAAATTTTTCTTATGACTCTTTTTCTTTCGTTCGTGAAGTTACCTTTCTCTCGTTTCTTAACTGCTAACTTAATCTTATTTATTACTCCTAATTTTCGTAACTTCACAATATCGTGGCCCGACTGATTTCATTAGCATACTCTAGCTCAAGTAGTTAGTTTTCTGCTCTTTCATTACCCTTTTCCAGTACGGCGCCGTTGTGACTTTGTTACGTACTTATATCTATTTCGCTTATTTATACTTAAGTTAATCTAAAGTTGATCCCATACTCAACCTTAGATTATTTCTAATTCTAATATCTTATACTACTGAGACAAGCGGAATTTCACGAAGAGGTACATTTATTTTCTTTTAAACGATCAGCTGTTACAATGCAAGAGGGGTCAAACACTTTACACAAGGTGCATTGTATTACACACGGGGTGGTTGCTATTGTTTACCTAGGCAGCAGTTCATAACAATAGGGGTGGCTTACTACAATACTAAACACGATTATTTCCTGCACGAACGAGTTTGTCGTATACTGACAAGCTTGGGAAGTATTTTTCGAACAGGCCACGACCGGGTGTTTACGCTCTTTAAATATGCTTTTATTATTATTTTGCTTTTTACTTATATTACTACTACACCTTAGTTTAATTTAAGATAATATTCAGCTTTTTATTTAAATGACTTATTATTTATTTATTTTTATTTGGTCGGATTTAAGAAACGGTTTTTTATTTGTTTAGAACTCGTTTATTTACTTAGTGAAGCATCATTCCATAAAATTAATTAGTACACTTGTTTTATTTAACTCGATTTTATTTTACTTTCAACAAAGGGGAGACACGTGGTTACTAGGCACAAGACGACACACGCTTGTTATAACAATAGAGGAGGTGGGGTATTGTCTAACTCAATGTGGCAGAGTGTGGCAAGGACAGTTCCGAACAGGCGAGAACAGGAAATTTACCGGTCTGAGATTGTGGTCAAACCGACACGTTGGTGACTGAAATTTTTGACAGGCACAGACATGGGCTTATTAATTTAAATAATTATTATATTATACTTAAGTATCCTTAACTTATATATTATTGTTATTATATTATATTGTTACGCCGCATAATGATTATAAAACACTCTATACTAATTTTGATTTTACTTACTTCAATTCTTCCTTTTGCGTATTTTAAACTAACATGGTAGTTAAACTGACAGAGTGAATAATTCTACAAAATATTAACTGACAAACGCAGAGTAACGTATTTTATTTTTGCTACAAAACAAAGCAGCAGAGTGGCGCATTTTATTTGTGCCACGACGTACACAATTATCTTATAAGAAAGCAGAGTTGCGAATTTTATACGTGTCACCATCTACACAATTATTATTTATGTTTTTTTTTAAATTAGCAGAGTGGCCATTTTATAACGTCTCTTCATTATAACATCGGGAACCTGATTAATTGGCTCAGGTCAATTAAACAGGCTGCCATACTCTTAACAAAATCATAATTAACTGAAAGTAAACAAATGTAAAATAGTATCCCGAAAATTAAGGAGAATTGGCAAGGGTTTGTAGACTTATTCACTCATCTTTGTTGCACCATGACATCTCTTTATTACATAATGATATTAGCATCTTTACTTATGATTATCAACATTAGTGTATCAATAGTTTACAAAATGATTTTATGTTTTGTTCAATTACAAGTGCCCTCAAAATATAGATGTACATCTGTTTAACATTTCCACGGATCCGGGATTTGAAAAGGTATATTAAGAATGGTCACATATCCATATATTATCTTGAAGTGGTGCCATTAGAAGAATGAACTTATTTACCTTTTTAAACAATAAGGCTTTACAGTTTAGAGCTATAACTCTTTTACTAAGAATAAGAATACAATTACTGTCAGTAATTAAAATGTCTTAATGTTGTTAATTTAATAGTCTTTTGTTGGATATAATATTTAGTATTTCATAACCACGGAAGGCATGCCTCCGTGTCACCTGTGATATCCTCCAGCTCCTCGCTATTCCAGTCCTCGGTGCTCGGTTGCAGCATGTGTGATGTAGGTCAGGTATCTCTCGTTATCTTCGTATCCGGGGATGGTGTAGTCCTGAAGTCTTTTAGATCATTGTGGGTCCTGGTTCTCTGCTCTTGGCTAACTGGTAGTAATAGCTCGTTGATTTGAATGATTAACACAAAAGTTTTATTCGCCTGTATCTACTTCACATGATTGTTTATTTGTTGCACTTCACTTTATGGTCTTACCTCAGTTTTAATTACATAAGTTTTATATTTTAAGATATTTGTAGAGATGTCATAGGCGCTCAATTTTCATTTTTCTTTCTTACTCGTTTACAACATATTTATATGAATCGCGGTTCAACTATATTAACGCAACCCATTGTTTAACAGTATAAAGAATGCCTCTATGTCTTAACTGACGAATTAATCACTTTAGGAGACAAACTATTTTTAACGTTCCACATTACTGGTGTGCGCAGCTTACGGTTTGACCGCTCCATTTCAAGTGGGCTTAGTTAAGGGGCAGATTTGTAACCTCGCGTAGATTACTCTTCATCATAAAAGTAGTTCCACATTTATTTGATATTTACGGGATTAAGGTTTGACATTATAATTATCCAAAACTACGATTTACTTCAGAATTAATTATAGTATACTACTAAGTAGTTGTTTTATTATTTATTTAATTTCAAATTTACGAAAATTTTTAGTTTAGTTTATGGGCCGGTATGCAAGTTGATTCCGGTATTCGCATGTCGATGCATGGTAAATTGTTAAAGGGTTTCTTTACTTTACACTCGCATTCATTTTGTCTATATAATCTCTTTATTAAACATTATTTTTAAGTTAATTAAAGGATTTAAAGTTAGTTTAAATGTGCGATTAAAAATTTAATTTCTCTCCTTTTACATTTCCTATCGTTAAAATCGTCACATACTCCCTCGTTTAAAGAAGACATTGAGTGGGGAAACAGTGTTATCTATGGGTTATTAGGTCAGTAATGTACTGGGAGTATGCTTGGCATTACTGTGTGAAATTTTCTTTTTTTTTTGGTACTCGCATTCCAATGAGCCAAGAGCAGAGTGGCGCATTATAACGTCTCTTCGTTATAACATCGGGAACCTGGTTAATTGGCTCAGGTCAATTAAACAGGCTGCCATATTCTTAACAAAATCAACAATAACTGAAAGTAAACAAATGTAAAATAGGATTTCGAAAATTAAGGAGACTTGGCAAGGGTTTGTAGACTTATTCACTCATCTTTGTTGGACCATGACATCTCTTTATTACATAATGATATTAGCATCTTTACTTATGGATATCAACATTAGTGTATCAATAGTTTACAAAATGATTTTATGTTTTGTTCAATTACAAGGGCCCTCAAAATATAGATGTACATCTGCTTAACTTTTCCACGGATCCGGGACTTAAAAGTTATATTAAGAATGGTCACATATACATATATTATCTTGAAGTGGTGCCATTAGAAGAATGGACTTACCCTTTTTAAACAATAAGGCTTTAGAGTCTAGAGTTTTAACTCTTTTACTAAGAATAAAAAATACAATTACTGTTAGTAATTAAAATGTCTTAAAGGTGCTAATTTAATTGTCTTTTGTTGGATATAATATTTAGTATTTCATAACCACGGAAGGCATGCCTCCGTGTCACCTGTGATATCCTCCAGCTCCTCGCTATTCCAGTCCTCGGTGCTCGGTTGCAGCATGTGTGATGTAGGTCAGGTATCTCTCGTTATCTTCGTATCCGGGGATGGTGTAGTCCTGAAGTCTTTTAGATCATTGTGGGTCCTGGTTCTCTGCTCTTGGCTAACTGGTAGTAATAGCTCGTTGATTTGAATGATTAACACAAAAGTTTTATTCGCCTGTATCTACTTCACATGATTGTTTATTTGTTGCACTTCACTTTATGGTCTTACCTCAGTTTTAATTACATAAGTTTTATATTTTAAGATATTTGTAGAGATGTCATAGGCGCTCAATTTTCATTATTCTTTCTTTCTCGTTTACAACATATTTATATGAATCGCGGTTCAACTATATTAACGCAACCCATTGTTTAATAGTATAAAGAATGCCTCTATGTCTTAACTGACGAATTAATCACTTTAGGAGACAAACTATTTTTAACGTTCCACATTACTGGTGTGCGCAGCTTACGGGTTGACCGCTCCATTTCAAGTGGGCTTGGTTTAGGGGCAGATTTGTAACCTCGCGTAGATTACTCTTCATCATAAAAGTAGTTCCACATTTATTTGATATTTACGGTATTAATGTGTGACATTATATTTATCCAAAGCTACCCTTTACTTCAGAATTAATTATAGTATACTAGTAAGTAGTTGTTTTATTATTTATTTAATTTCAAATTTACGTAAATTTTTAGTTTAGTTTATGGGCCGGTATGCAAGTTGATTCCGGTATTCGCATGTCGATGCATGGTAAATTATTAAAGGGTTTCTTTACTTTACACTCGCATTCCATTTGTCTATATAATCTCTTTATTAAACATTATTTTTAAGTTAATTAAGGGATTTAAAATTAGTTTAATTTTTCGATTAAAAATTTAATTTCTCTCCTTTTACATTTCCTATTTTTAAAATCGTCACAGTTGTAATAGCCAGACAAAGATATTTCGTACTCCGTCATCTTCGTTAATGTCACGGAGAGGACGCGTTGTAAGGACAGTGAAGTACTGCGGTGTAAAACGTTGCATCCCGGTTTATGTGGCAATAGCTGCATGTAACATCGCTTTGTAGTCGAGAGATCAAAGGCCTTTATTACACCACGCAACTGACTGCATGCAACTGATTACAAAAACGTTGTGGGGCATTGGTTGAAACGTAGCATATTACACTGACTGCCTCTCCAAATTACTTACTTGCAACCGATTGCAAGACAGTTGCAAGCCTTGCAACAGCTCGTGCAACTTATAGTTTCACGCGCTCGTTGTGGAGCATTGATTCAAATGTAGGCTATTACACTATGCAACCAATTGCATGCAATTCACCTGCGCGCGCATTCTGTAGACAAATAAGAAATTTCATGACGTGGGACCGACACAACATATACAATCTTTACAAAACCGCCAATATCTCGAAAACGAAACGGAGAATTTTAATGAAACAAAAACTAAAATAAAATTTGAAATGTTTTCTAAATTTCACTCGGTGACACCATATAGCTATCTCTTTCAGAACGAAAGTTTGAGCATGCCAAAAATTTCACTTCATGCAAATTAACAAACATTTCATGACATGAGACCGTTTTAAACCCCTGTTCTTGAAAATTATTAAAGTTATTGGTTCAAATTTATGTCTAAAAACATCCGAAAACTTCAAGGAACACGGTGATGAAAGAATTTTTTTGCTCGGATCAGTAGTTTCTGAGGTTAGCCCAGTCAACGAAACAAATTGTACCTCTTTATAATAATAGTATAGACGGCATGTTTACTCTGCAACTGATTGCGGAGCAGTTGCAGCCTCTTTTTACTACTGTGCAACTAGTTTAATGTAGGCTTGAAATCAGTTGCGTAGTGTAATAGAGATCAAATACCTACCAAAACAAACCATGTGTACTGGGTATTGCGACTATGCATAACGCTCTAGTTTTCAAAAGACATATGGGGTTGACGACATTCTTGGTTACTGTTGTGAAAACAAATGACCCGTTACTGTGACCTCTGTCTTAACGGTTGTTTATAATTTGCAGTAAAGTGTACGTATTTTGTACGTTTCTACTATTGACAATTAGCCTTAGGAGCGACTTGGTTTGTTTTCTCCTTGTGGTAGGTTAGATTAGGTTAAGTTACGTTAGGTTAGATACTCAAATGAAATAGTGTATCTCAAGCAAATTGTTTACTATTGACATATACAAAGAATGTATGAAGAATTATACTAAGTTAATGGCCGACAGGAAAAACCATGTAGGGTGATCAGTAATATAAGAGAAGAAATGTAATTTTTAAATTTCAACAGGTATTAAGATATATATATATATATATATAATTTTTATTTACATATTTTATTACTTTACAATAACAATTATATTTGACACAGCACATAAGCTGTAGAGGTAACGCATACAAAATTATTGTTTCAAATATATTAAAGATTTACATTTCAAGAATTTTAATTTAAAGATAATAGTCTGCACAAAAATAAATATGCATACGCACACATAAACTCATGTGCCTTAAAACTGATGATGAAGACAAAGAAAAGAGAGACTGTGAAGTGCAAAGATTTTCTTCTCTTAATCTAATCTAGGCTATACATAATATGGTTATATTCGATAGTCATTAAATATGGAGATCAATTTTAAAAGCAATAAATCTTTTGAGTTTTTAAAAATAATAATTTGGTTGTTTTTAAAATTGTTTTGCTCTTGTAGTAATTGCAAAATTTCAAATATCTTTTTGTCTATGCCACATGCATTTCTTCTCAAGCGTACTGTGTCGCATACCTGCGGTAAGGACCTCCTGAACTGGCTGATGTGCCCTGTTTCTTGATGTGGTTTTGTGCCGTTTCCTTCTTGCAGTCTTTCTTCGAGTTTTTCTGTCCAGTTATCATTTTCTTCAGCTTTCAGTATTCCATTTCTGCTAAAAAACACATTAAAACAGTCTTTGAAAATAACTAAAAAAAAATCGATTCATAAATTTGTTTAAATTTACAGTAATAATAAATACTGATGTAACATTGAATACAGATTATTTGAAGTAAAACGTAGCTACTTCCTACGTGAATTAACTACATGGTAACAAAAACTTCACGTAGTTAAAGGAGATAATATCGTCATAAATTAATTAGAATTACCGTAATTAGAATTCTCAGCTAATAAAAAAGGGGTTTAACGATCGTTGTATAATGGAGCTCGATGGAAGGAAAATATAATGTAAAGGAGGAACCCAAAAGTGTTAAGTTGAAAGCTGAGAGATTTTAACTAACGATAACAAGAGTGTTAACAGACGTATTACGCTGAGGAAAATGGAGGCATAGTGTATACATTATTTTAGAACTTATGAGAAAATTGAGTAACAACCTGGAGCAGACCGTTTTTACTTTCGTTGTATGAGCCGTACCTACATATTTCAATCAACTTTGATTCACACCTATCACTTAGACTTCAAAAGTTCTTCCAACTTAGACACGCAGAAGAAGAATTACAAGCATTTCGTATCTGTAATAAAATCCATTAGTTCAGGAGAAAAGTGGCTGCTCCGTATAGTATGTGTGGTAAGTATGAGTACTGCAAAGTAAATGACAGCTGAGACAATGTATGTCCGAAGAAAAGATAGTAGGCCTATTATTCTCAAAACCTGAACAGGCGTTAAAATCTGATCCTTACGGGTTGGTGAAGATGACGAATAATAGATAAATATCGACAACAGGAGGGACGAGACCGTGAGAATGTCGTAGGTAATGAAAAATATCAATGATAAGTAAAGAAACATCACGAGGAGGTGATCATATGTCGTTACCTTGGCTTACTGTACCTTAAAAGTTGAAAAAGTAAAAGGAAATTACGAAAAGTATGACTACTCATCTACTTTTTTTTTGTAAAATAGCGATTTTAAGCAGACAAACATAATTACTTTTTATGACTATGTATACAATATAATACAATATACAATATACACTACAAATCCCGATTATTGAATTGGCTTTTCAGTTAGTTAATCGTAATGCCCAAGTAGAAAATAACTTAGTCCTAATATGTTGGTTTATATATGTTTCTATCCATAGAAGCGTACAGACCTATATGGACTACTTTTCACAAAAATATGTAACCGATAACAATAAGTAAAGGTTTTTGCAATCGTAACTTGCAAACTTTTCGAAGGTCCAAAAATTTTAAGAGCGTTGACATATTACTTTTATTAAAGTAATTAAGATACCGAGTTAGCATTTTGGATAACATTACGAGTGTTATTAAAATCAGTTAAATTAAAGATAATAATTTGTCTTCTTTAAAATATTGTGACGAATTATTTAATATATGTTTGAAACGTACATAACCTTAGTCTTTATATTACAATTAATAGAATAACAATTTTTAAAAGACACGTTATTTTTATCTTCAGATTTTCATTTTGATGATTTATAATGAACCGAGCAACTAATATGAAATTAAATATAATGTGATATATGACCTCCACTTTGAAATAAATCCCTAGTAGATAGCAAGTAATAATAATGCTTCCTTAGTGTATCACCGAAGTATCTTAGGAGAGGCTGGTTAGATGCAAGTCTTTAAGCGTTTAAGGGAAGTATTGTGGCTTACACCAACTTCATCCGCCCCACAATAGTGAAAAATTCACAAATTCATAAAAAACAACAGTGAAAAATTGATACAACTGCCAGAGTAGCTTGGAAAGGAAAGTCAGAATTTTTACGATTCGACGCTGGTATTGGGCGGCTGCATATTAGGCTCTAGAGATACGCAATCAAAAAGTATACTATAAAAACTAATACCCGAACTTGCACTGTATTGTTTATTTGAAGGTGTTCGTATTCGTTGTCATTTACTTTTTAATTTTTCAGGACACTTAAAATACAAAAGGAAAACACATTCTGTTAAGCGAGGGTTTCAGGGAAGGTGAAAAGTAACTTACGGCTGTTAACATTTATTTTATTATGTCTGGGCCAAATTGTAAGCCATGGTGGAACAAATGCTGCGACTACAGCTTCGATGTAAGAAAACATACAACATAAGCAGAAGAAATTTGCTTGTCATAGTCCAAGAATGAGTATCGAGTATTTTAAATAACTAGTTTTGTGCTGTAAAATACGTCTAAATAAATGCTTCATGAACAGAGTAATTGTTGGGAACCAGAATAAGTCAGACTATCACATAAATCCATGCTGCTAGTGGCAATGACAACGGGTTTTCGTCTCTAGTATAAAATTACAAGACTTTAGAATCAGTGTTCGTAGTTGTAAATTGAAGCCGAATTCAACAAAGGTGTAGTTTTTTTATGTTCCATATCTGTTGATTGGCATGTTTAGCAAATTAACGCTAATTTTTGCGTGTTCAGAACTATTGGTATGTTTAACAAATGCATATTTTTTGACTGATATATATATATATATATTTCAATCACTTTCTGCTACAGTCCGTTTCTTGATATATATAATACTATAATACTTATAACTATTTTACCTCAAGATATATTTTTTCCTAAGGAACATGTTTCGGGAGATCCTGTTCTCCCATCTTCAGCCTTCGCCATCTTGCTTCTGGTGCAGTATTTGTGTGTTGGCTTCTGGATGTTATTAAGGTGGTTTGTTGGTCTTTGGTCCTTCAATGTTGCATTATTGTGTGTGGTTGTGGTATCTGTTTTTGTATTTTGTGTATTTTCGATGTTGAGTGCTTTGAATATTGTGTCATGTTTTGTATTGATTTGTATTTGTTCTGGTATTAATTTGTTTTGTGTTTTATGTTTGTAAATCTGTAAATTTTCCCAAATGTTCATTATGGTGCCTTTGTGTGGTATTTGTTTTATTAGTGTTACATTGGTTATGTCTGGGAATTCATGTCCTGTGTTTATTGCATGTGTGGCTAAATTGGATTTATATATATTTGGTTTTTTGTATGCATTTAGGTGTTCAAAATAACGTTTTTTCAGCTGTTTTTTTGTTTGTCCTATATAACATTTATTGCAATCTTGGCATTCAATTTTGTATATACCGTTGGTTGTTGTATTATCTTTGTTGTGTGAGCTATTTAGATTTTGTAATTTATTTTTATTAGTTTTGTATGCTATTTTTATATCTGTGTTTTTAAATAGTTTTGTTAGTTTTGACATTTTATTATTTATATATGTGAATGTGGCCCATTTTTTGTTGTTGTTATTATTTATGTGTTGTTCAGTTTGATTAATTCTTAATTGTTCAGTTTTTATTTTGTATTTGATTTTATTTTCTATTTTGATCATAGTATTTTTATTGTATCCATTTGCATAACCTATTTGGTATATTATATTTCTTACTTTGTCAGTTTCTTGTTTGTTTAGGGGTATTTTGTACATTCTGTTAAATAACGAATGAAATGCTGCCATTTTATGGTGTGGTGGGTGGTCAGAATGGTTAGGTATAATGATGTTAGTGGAAGTTGGTTTTCTATATATTGCATATTGTATGTGTTTGTTGTATCTTGTGATGGTTATGTCTAAATAGTTGATTTTGTTATGTTTTTCTTTTTCTTCTGTGAATTGTATTTTGGGATGTATGTTATTGATTTGTTTCAGTATGTTCTCTGCATTTGTGTTTTTGTTATTTGATACATATAGTCCATCATCTACATATCTTATCCATATGCCATCTGGGTCATGTGTTTTTATGATGTTTTGTATTTTGGTGTCTATATGTTGTAGGAATATTTCTGCTATTATGCTTGATAATGGTGATCCCATTGCTAAACCTTCTTTCTGTTGATAAATTTTGCTATTAAATTCAAAGTAATTTTGTTTTAGTATTAGTTGGAGACTATTTTTTATTTCGGTTATATATTGTTTGTTTTCATTTTGTTCTATAAGTTTGTTTATTATTATGTCAATTGTTTCTTCTACTGGGATATTAGTGTACATGTTTGTTATGTCATATGATGTGAAAAATGTATTTTCATTTATATCTATTATTTTTAGTTTGTCTATTAATTCGTATGTATTTTTTATGTTATGATGGTTATTTGTTAAATGGTTATTTTTTTAGTTTTTGTGCTATTATTCTTGCTAACAAATAACCATCATAACATAAAAAATACATACGAATTAATAGACAAACTAAAAATAATAAATATAAATGAAAATACATTTTTCACATCATATGACATAACAAACATGTACACTAATATCCCAGTAGAAGAAACAATTGACATAATAATAAACAAACTTATAGAACAAAATGAAAACAAACAATATATAACCGAAATAAAAAATAGTCTCCAACTAATACTAAAACAAAATTACTTTGAATTTAATAGCAAAATTTATCAACAGAAAGAAGGTTTAGCAATGGGATCACCATTATCAAGCATAATAGCAGAAATATTCCTACAACATATAGACACCAAAATACAAAACATCATAAAAACACATGACCCAGATGGCATATGGATAAGATATGTAGATGATGGACTATATGTATCAAATAACAAAAACACAAATGCAGAGAACATACTGAAACAAATCAATAACATACATCCCAAAATACAATTCACAGAAGAAAAAGAAAAACATAACAAAATCAACTATTTAGACATAACCATCACAAGATACAACAAACACATACAATATGCAATATATAGAAAACCAACTTCCACTAACATCATTATACCTAACCATTCTGACCACCCACCACAACATAAAATGGCAGCATTTCATTCGTTATTTAACAGAATGTACAAAATACCCCTAAACAAACAAGAAACTGACAAAGAAAGAAATATAATATACCAAATAGGTTATGCAAATGGATACAATAAAAATACTATGATCAAAATAGAAAATAAAATCAAATACAAAATAAAAACTGAACAATTAAGAATTAATCAAACTGAACAACACATAAATAATAACAACAACAAAAAATGGGCCACATTCACATATATAAATAATAAAATGTCAAATCTAACAAAACTATTTAAAAACACAGATATAAAAATAGCATACAAAACTAATAAAAATAAATTACAAAATCTAAATAGCTCACACAACAAAGATAATACAACAACCAACGGTATATACAAAATTGAATGCCAAGATTGCAATAAATGTTATATAGGACAAACAAAAAAACAGCTGAAAAAACGTTATTTTGAACACCTAAATGCATACAAAAAACCAAATATATATAAATCCAATTTAGCCACACATGCAATAAACACAGGAGATGAATTCCCAGACATAACCAATGTAACACTAATAAAACAAATACCACACAAAGGCACCATAATGAACATTTGGGAAAATTTACAGATTTACAAACATAAAACACAAAACAAATTAATACCAGAACAAATACAAATCAATACAAAACATGACACAATATTCAAAGCACTCAACATCGAAAATACACAAAATACAAAAACAGATACCACAACCACACACAATAATGCAACATTGAAGGACCAAAGACCAACAAACCACCTTAATAACATCCAGAAGCCAACACACAAATACTGCACCAGAAGCAAGATGGCGAAGGCTGAAGATGGGAGAACAGGATCTCCCGAAACATGTTCCTTAGGAAAAAATATATCTTGAGGTAAAATAGTTATAAGTATTATAGTAATATATATATATATATATATATATATTCCGAAACGGATAGGAATTATCAGAAGAAGAAGAGAGTTTTCTAAGTGTCTTTGGAAACGATTGAATGAGAAGAAACTGGATTATTTACCTACAGCATTGCCTAATAAGAAAAAAGTATTAAAAATGTATTTAAGTGTAAAAGTAATTAAGTCTGTTTGTTTAATGGGAGTATTTTACAGAAGGATTGAGAGTTTCATTTCGGCACTTATGTCTTACAATGTTGAAAATGATATCATGTAATCTTGGTAAACATAATTTTAATATTTTTAATCGTTACACACTGTAATATATTACGATAAATTTAATTTAAGTTAATTTAGCTCTAGTCTAGTATATATGTTTTAATTTTTTATTATTTTCATGTAAGAGTAAATAATTGATTTATTGTTCGTATTATACTAGTAGTTGTATCATCAAAACTTTGAGAATGTTCTCAGTGAAGTTGAATATAAGACTTATTAAATTTTAATTATCTTAAAAAAGTAAAAGAATTCGATTGCTTGGCTTTTGGATTATCTCGTACCTTTGCTGCACATAAAGATGGAAAAATGATTCAGATATAGCAGAAAATAAAGGTATAAGACAAGAATAAGTGTCACAGCAGAGTATCACTTAATACAACGAAATCTGAGCGTTATAATTTTGTTGAAAAAGAAAATCCGTCAATATAAAGTCGACAGTTGTTACGGTTTTCAGATTATGAAAATAGCCTATATACTTGGCTAATGTACGCGTGTAATGGAACTCGCCAAATATCGTGCATTTAGTCGAGTTTCGTTTGTATTCGTGTGTTCTATGTTTTCAATTTGTTTATATTAAAAGACCTTAAATAAAATTTGTTTTAATGGCCTACTTATTTTTACCATCTTTTGACCTCTATACCTGTTGTTGAAAACGGATAGGCAGAAGGTTACACGGGAGCGTAATCTATATTTCTGTTTAAGAGTGTTAATACATTCAGAAATCTTGTAAACCATTAAACGGGAAAAGGTTAACAAGATACCACAAAATAAAAGAATGAAAAGAAAAGATGCAATCAATGTCTTCATTTCTACTCCTCGTGGTAGAAAGTATTA
Source organism: Magicicada septendecula (assembly GCA_034769895.1). Lineage (NCBI taxonomy): Eukaryota > Metazoa > Arthropoda > Insecta > Hemiptera > Cicadidae > Magicicada > Magicicada septendecula. The sequence continues at coordinate 242,484,147 of CM068367.1, read as the reverse complement.
GGCTCGAGTAATCAAACAATTTAAAAAATGATATTTGGGAACCACTTCTCTCAAATATATTTTTGACTTAAACAACTGAAAAAATTAACTAAAGTATTTGCGAACCACTTCTTCAGCTAACAGAACCATCAAAATTTTTAAGTGTACGTACCAGTGGCGTAAATACAGGGGGAGGGATCAGGGGGATCAATCCCCCCGAGCTATTAAAAATTTAATGGAAACTCCGTAATCACTTAATGTAGGTCCTGTTTATAAGCCAGTTACGTGTATTAAAATACGGCTTATAAATTAAGCCGTATTATTAAGAATTTATAAATTTATAATTTATAAAATTATGTGGGAAGAGTCCTGAATTTCTCATTTGTTTTGAGAAAAATTGGGAGTGCAACCTTCATTGTACTCTCCCCCCCCCCCCCCCAAGAGCAGTTCCTAGTTTCGCCACTGGTACTGTAGCTATTCGTCGTCACTCTACCTGTCTGTCTTATCTATATGTTCTCCCCTTACCCCTTTTCTCTTTCTCTTTCGCCCGTTCATATGCTCATTATTAAGCTGACGTTTTTCACTTTAAATACTTCGAGCTAATGTTACAAAGAACGGCGGTTCTTAACTGAAAACTGTACTGAAATCAAATCAGTCCATTAATACGGACCGTTCCGAGATAGCTTGATAGTTGTAGACATATCTGATTATAATTTTATTGGTCATGCAGCAAGCAGTTGTGGATGAGATAAAGTTCACGTCAATAGTCAGTTTATCACACACACACACACACACACACACACACACACACACACACACACACACACACACACACACACACACACACACACACACACACACACACACACACACACACACACACACACACACACACACACACACACACACACACACACACACACACACACACACACACACACACACACACACACACACACACACACACACACACACACACACACACACACACACACACACACACACACACACACACACACAATGCTAGGGAAAGTACAGTCGTAAGTATATTGTAAATTGTACCATCTTCGCGTGCGTTATTGCTTACACAATTAGATTATTTAAAAAATACTATTAACAGTGTATTCTTACTAAACGTGTTTATTTTTAGCAGCAGTGACTATGTGGGCTACACGATCTACGATTTAAATTAAATGAACCAAATAATAAATTGAGTTTATCTCGTGTTCGGACACATCGTTTTTGAAACGACTGTACGCTATCTCGGGCTCGCGTTGGGAAACAGTATTAATCTGTTTTCTTAAGACTTAACAACTATTTCATTTGTACTCAGCACATGTAAGTATGTTCAAGATTCATACATACAAATAAAGTGTGTTCTACATTTAGGCCTATCGGTCTACGTCTGATAGTTGTGTTGGCGTCAACAGAACTGCTCTCTGGAACTGTTAAGCAAAGCACATTGTAGTTAACTTAAGAAAAGTCAGGTGTTAGTTGTAGAAGGAAACTGGGAAAAAGTGAAAGCACATATCACGATAGACAATAGAAATATCGAACAAATAAACGACTTGATAGAAGGGTTAGGTCGAAGTATTATCATCTTTGGAATTTATCACACAACGTTTCAACTACTAAATAATCTGTGGTCGTCTTCAGGCGTTAGTTAAACTAATACATATAAAACAAACTTAAGCCTATCTGAGATTCGTTCACTAACAAGAGTGCAACGTCAAAAAAAATTAATAAGCCACCGCTACCTACAAAGTTAAACACAGCTTTACAAAAGCTATATAAAAGGAACCGCTATTTACTCTCCAAATCCGCTGCACAGACCCGGGAATCACAACCACATTGACTCAAGTTCACACAACAAACAACTTCAGAGACCGCCAACGCCCCCTTTAAATTCAAAACTAAGCGTCCTGAGCCCGACCAGCCATCATGACATACATACTCTTTAAAATCCTCAATTCAGATTCTAGATACATCTTTACTAGGCTGACTGATGCAATGATCATTTACAGCCATAAAAGATGCCTCTATAGGGACTTATAGGCTTGTTAGTGAACGAATCTCAGGTAAGCTTAAGTCTGTATTATATGTTTTAGTTTAACTTACATCATGACTACCAGATCACCAGAGATTGTTTAGTGGTCGACACGTTGTGTGATAAATTTTAACAGTGGTAATAGCCAGAGCCAACCCTTCTGTTTATGTTCAAGTACCATCGAAAGTTGGGCTTAAAGAAAGTAAACGATTTCTGTTGCCTAGTGAGTACAGTTACTGAAGGCAACTAAAGTATAACCATCAATCCGTGTGCGAGTCCTTGTACAGCCACTAGCGTTCCTCGCAAGCTGCTGGCGCAGGTTTTTGTCGTCCCATTCTCTTAGTTGTAAATCTTGTTTTCCACCTCGACATAGATGTCATCTTGATACGATCTTATGGGCCTGTCACGTTTCATCTTCTATCTGGAACCGAGTTTAACGACATGCGGGACAACGATCGTCAGACATTTTCTGCATATGGCCATACCGTATAAGTCGTTTCACATTTTTTGTTCCTAATGTTGTGTTGTATATACGAATTTGTCACCTGATGTCTTTATATCTAACGTATTGGAGTCTGGATACTTCAAGAGGCTTTTTACAGAAGTCCAAACCCACTGTTTGGAGCCTTCGAGAGATTCTTTGACTTATCTCCCAAGTTTTAGTACCATAGATGACGATGGTTTCTAAGAAGGCAAAGTAAATCGTCTTCTTGGTTTTGTGGGTTATTTTATCACTCCTAAGCAAAATACAGCTGGTATTTATTTAAAGTAAAAAAAATAATGTATCTTCGAAAAACAATTATTTTTGGGCGGAAAAAATGTTAATAAGCAAGTACATCAACATAGATGTCAGGTTAGATTTGATTAAGTTAGGTTAGGCAAGTTTTTATAAAATTAAATTAGTATGGAGAAAATTGTTTTAGAGATAACTGATAGCTGAACTCTGGGAAGTCAGGAGACAATGTCTTGTCTCGGATTCAGAGCAGCGCAAGTGTAAGTACGTCGGAAAATAACACAAACTAGATGGATTAAGGGAAAACAAATTTATAAGTAACAAGGAAAGTGTAGAATAAAAGAAATTGACTACAGAAAATGGAATCTAGCATCAATGAAGTTTCAGGACTTGTCATAAGACATAATAACTTTATCAAGAATTTTGGGGAAGGCTAGTTATTATGTAGGAAAGGACGAGGAGAACCTAAGCAAATATTTTTGAAACATTTAAAGATAAGGAAAGGATTACCTATCAAAATAAAAGTTTCTTTAAAATTAAAATAGCAGCAGGAATCAGAAGCGTGTGGTTGCAGCGTCATAGCGTATTCTTTAATGATGATGATGATAATGGTAATGAATACTATACATATACGAACACAAATCACACGCGCGCGCGCACACACACAGACACCAATATAACTGAAGGGGAGACTTAAAACTGTTGGTTCGTTTTACGACCTGTTGACTATTAATTTTTATTCACTATTTACATAGTTTAATAATGATAAATTTCATCGTCTCGTCTTGATAAACTGGATTTCATAATTAAGTATACCAAGAAAGTATTCATACTTTCATCAACATACAGCTAGACAAGCAGACACACACATATACACACACGCGCACGCACACTTATTGTGCATTAGCCCCATTATGTCAGTAGATAAAGGCGATCATAAACACAAGATTTTCTAAACTCGTTAATGTAAATGTGTGCATGCTATCGATTTAACAGACTATCAATGCCCTATCTTCAGTAAGCAGCGTAATATTGTGCTAAATTCTTCAAGATGCATTGTGAAAATTATTGTAACCCGTGTAAAGTGTCAGTAAACACAATAGTTGTACTGAATATTTGTTATATTATCGGCAAATCTCCACGTCTGCATCTACAAATCAAGCGTATATAGTAAAGTAAAAAAGAGAAAAACCCGGTTTGTAAAATCATTTACGACAGTGCGTGGGAACGGTATCGATAGCTTTGGAGTGGATATTTGCGGGTAGGAAAGCAGAGATTTTGCAATTTCTGGAGGACCGTATCAGACAGCCTACCTTTATGGAAAGATCTTAAATATAGACGGAGATGTTGTTGTATGATAATGCGGTACTCAAAGGTTTCTGAGCTTCTCGAGTTAAATAACCGTATCGAAAGCCATAATCGTAATAGTTTTTTATTCGAAAACCGGGCGCAATATTTGAGCCTCGAGACCGAGGCACGAATGCTAGAATATTCCTTCTGTTCTTCTACTGGGAGAGGCATTGCTAAGTGATGACAGAGGAACAGTGGCTCACCCCTCCGCGAACTGCATCCTTTCATAGCTGGGTCTTCGCCCTCAATATTTTGCGGCCCCCGTGGTCCTAGATGAACGGGAGCAACTAAGGTTTTCATCCTTCCACAGGAGAGATGCGTTTGAAACGTATCCGCGACTGGACGACAGTACGGGAAAGAAACCAAGGATTGTGCACGATTTGGCATCACACTTTATTCTTTCTTCATCTTACTGTTGCTTAGATCAAGTCTTTTTTACAATAACAAAGTAGGCTACAATTTTTCTGACGACATGTTATCAACCTTCTTACGTTCAGCGTGTACGTAAACGTCTGCATACTTTTTGTTGTCTTTCTATCTTATTTATCTTGTTGATATAGATGTAATTTTAATGACACACTAGAATACTATTCTTGCCTATTCCTAGCTATGTTTTTCCCATATTTTGTGTAATGATGATGATGACCACGACGACGAGACGTAAATACACGTACGGTGAGTGAAACGTGTGTATTGTATAAACAAATTTAATGACGACGTGTAGCAAAATACAAATTATATTTAAATAAATAAATAAGTAAAAGAGATATTTAAAAAATCATATAATACGTATTATCGACAGTAATGATTTTCATTTTTTCTACGTTTTTGAAAAGGTTTTTAACAATATTTTGGAATTTGCAGTAACCTCTTAATTCTGTTGGCCGGATTGTGGAGTTTTAGGTCTACAGGCGACGCATATGTACAGCCTTTAAAAATAAAAATAAATATTTATTATTGAAACACAACATACACACACATAACTGAAGCTTATTAAATATTATATTGGTGCAATGTTAGCTTATTTCAGGAGCTATTCAAAAGAAAAAGTAGTTGAATGGTCCAAAGACTTGTAAATAAGAGCTAATTAAGTGTAAAACAAAACAATAGTTTTAAATTTTTTATGAAAGTAGGCTTCAATGAGACGGCACCACATGATACGTAATACGTAGGTTAGGTTATGATTTAGGTAGCTGGCGAGTGACAATTATTTGTAAGACTAATTTTATTATATCGAGAGCACGCAAAAGGAAGGAGCAATAACGAGATGACTACGATGATTTATAACTGAAAAGTGGTAAGACTGTAAGTATAACACTACGAAAATTTTAATTTATGTTTTGTCTTACATGTGGAGAACGAACACATGTCTTTAATTCAGTCCTGCAAGAACAATTAGAAAGATTAGGTTAGAGCGGTACAGTTACAGTGGCAGTAGTTTAAGAATATACGTTAGTAAGTAAAAGAGATTCCAAGAGATGTCTTGATTGCGTCTGCGCGTTAACGTCAGTATCCATCGCACATGTACGTAACCGATTCATGTCTAAAATTTTTCGGTTTCACACTACTTGTGTAAACAATATTTATGTGGTTTTCACTGAAAAGCATGAGTTTCTATGGATATATTGAATTGAGAGCTGAACAACTCAAAGTAACGTTGCAAGGATTGCAACAAACGGAGAAACAGAGCTTTGAGCGCACTTTATAAATGACGAGAACGCTAGAGCGTTACTGTCACGGAGAGTAGAGAAAATGTCAAGAGAAAGAAGCTCCTTTACGCATGACGTGACTTGCTCGCGTCACTGTCAGTTCCATTACAGTTATCAGATGAGCGATAACGCTGTTGTTTTAACTCTACAGTAAGAGAAACTGTTCGCGGAATAAAAATGTATCACTTGTAGTTTAAAGTCGTCAGGTGGTATGAGATGTCTCTTAAGGAGATACTACAGCTGTCCGTTTGAACAGAATAGAAATCAACTTTACTTAACAGAAGTTTATTCTTCGAAACGTTTGTAGAATTAATGCAGAATTTTCTTCTTACATTATCTTAATTCCGTTACTAAGGAGGTTTAATTTACTACGTAACAGAAATAGTCTAGAAGTATGAGGTGTTTGTTTGTCGTTGACATGCTATCTTAAGCTCCAGTCATCCCGTTTTCCATTAATTTTAAAGCAGCGGCTGAACTGCCCTCTAACGTTTTGCTCGGACATTTAACTGAAAAGCATAACTTACTACAGCCAACAGGCGAGATAGAATTAATGGAATTTTGTGAGAATGTCGAAAATGAATGGCGTTTTACTTCCATGTTCCGTAAGCAAATGGACGTATGGTGATCGAGAAAAAAATCATGTTCGAGATAAGGGCTGATTCTGATTGTACCACCCTCAAAACATGAAGAAAAGTCATTTTCAGAAATGTGTGCGTGTGTTTGCAGAATTTTTGTATGGCGAACGATAACTGCCGCAAATTCAAATAGAATCAAATAATTTTTTGTATATGTTAAGGGGGAGGGGTCGTTTACCTGCAACGTTTTACGTTTTAACAAGAGTAAAGTACTTAATTTTGATAAATAAAGGATCCTGAAAAGAAGATCGTAATAATCCAATGTAGAAAAGTAGACGAAATATTTAAAAATGAAAAGGGTAGTTGAAAGGTGAGGGGGTAATTTTTTGAAAATTACCTTTCTGATGTCGAATAATCTACTTCATTTTAAAGGATAAAATACTTTAATAATTACATATAATGAAACTATTACTCAATTCAAATGTAAATATAAAAGATGGGATTGTTCGGTTAAGGGGGAGGAGTAGTTAACCTGCATTATTTTGTTTTTTAACAGGAGTAAAGTACTTAATTTTGACAAATAAGTGCTCCGAAAATAAAGTCATATCAATCGACTGTAAAATGGTAAATTAGATATCTATAAATGGAGAGGGTACTTGAAGGGGAGGCGGTGATTTTTAAAAAAACGATTTTGTTGATATTAAGTAAAGTACGAGTATTTAATTTTGAAGTATACCGTAGCAATTAGATACGATAAAACTATTACTCTATGAAAGTGTAAATATCATTAATGGTGGGATCAGTTAGGGAGGAGGGACAAAAATATGTATAAATAGTGAAAATAATTTGAAGGTGGGGGATGGGGGATATTTTTTTATAAATTATCGAACCGAATTCAAGTAAACGATTTTAAATGATAAATTATATGATAAAACTATTACCCTGCGAAAGTGTAAACATATACAATGGTAGTGATCGGTTGAGGAGGAGGAATGATTATCTGCGTAGTTAAGTTTCTTTATAAGAATAAAGTACCAAATTTTTATAAGCAGAATTATCACTGTTGCACACCACTATATAAAATTATTCCGATTAGCGCTTTCAAGCTTCACAGCTAATCGTCAGATCGGAAATGAACAAACAGACATGAAAACAAACCCTTCACCCCCCACCCCACCCCACCCTGCTCACACACAATAAGCTATAATTCAAATGTCCCTTCCCCACCCTCTGAGTCCTGTCACCTCCATCTGGACTTTTTATTTTCATGTCTGTTTGTTCATTTCCGATCTGACGATGACCTGTGAAGCTTGAAAGCGCTAATCGGAATAATTTTTATATAGTGGTGTGCAACAGTGATAATTCTGCTTGTGATTTTAACCACTAACACAACTTTCTTCATTAAACAAATTTTTATAGATAAAGTGGCTCGAAAATAACATTATGTTAAACGACTACCCATAATAACAAAAATATCTATAAATAGTAAAAATACTTTGAGGGTGGGGGATATTATTTTAGAAACTATACCGAATTCAAGTAAATGATTTTAAATATAAATCTTAGAACATGAAAGTCTTGTATGGTTTTTCATACCGATTTTTTAAATTACTGTTTGGATAATAGGAATTAATGTTTTCAGGACTGTGTTAAAAATAAACTTGAAGGTCGAAATTTTTTATTTTGAAGGGGGATGTGATCGATACATCTGTAACTCTGAAGGGCTTACAACTCGATACATTTGTACTTTGCAGACACATCTGTTTTCTTTAATCTCTGAGTAAAAATATGATATGGTTACAAAGATTGTTTCTTGCAATTTTTAATCAGAAACATAAACGGAAGTAAAGATGTATTCCATGTACAAACAATTGTAACCACTTTCAAACGAGACTGTACGGAAAATCCAAGAAATGTGGCGATTCTAAGAAGCTGTCCGTGCTTAGATTGAGGACCTAAGAACTGACTCTGCGACTGTGTGTGTTTTGTATACGTTGGTGATGAAATGAATTTACATACTAATGACGAGAGAACGAGTTTAGGAATAAGAGAAGAATCAAACTAAAATTTATGTAAGGGTGATGTTGAGCGTTTACGTTTTCCAACGTGACGTTGAAATAGACAAAACTTGGACCGTTAACAAAGGAACTGCCTCCTGAAATTGAACAGAAGTTAGATAAAACAATTGTTACCCAAAACAACCCTACGGTGGGTAAAGGCTTCCGCCAGACTCAAGACTGAAAGAAGTCAGAGAGTCTAATCTGACTATCCATGGTGAGGAAGAACGAGGTCTTACTATTAGATTGTGTTGTTTTCACGAATTTGCCCCCTAACGTCTTCATGTCTAACGTATTGGAGCCTGGATACTCCAAGAGACTTTCTTCGGAAGTCCAAATCCACTGTTTGTAGCCTTACGAAGTTTCTTTGATTTGTCTCCCAAGTTTTAGTATCATGGGTGACCATGCTTTCTAAGATGGCCGAGTAAATCGTCTTGTTGGTTTTGTGGGTTTTTCTGCCACTCCAAAGCAAAATTTAGCTAATACTTATTTAAAGGAAAAATCGGTATGGAGAACCATACACGACTTACATGTTCTCAGATTATATTTAAAATCATTTACTTGAATTCGGTTCGATAATTTATAAAAGAATATCCCCCAATCCCCCACCATAAAATTATTTTCACTATTTATACATATTTTTGTCCCTCCTCCCTAACTGATCTCCACCATTAATGATATTTACACTTTCATAGAGTAATACTTTTATCATATCTAATTGCTAAGGTTTCTTATTCTTCAAAATTAAATACTTGTACTTTACTCGATATCAGCAAAATAATTTTTAAAAAATCACCCCCTCCCCTTTCAAGTACCCTCTCAATTTATAGATATCTCATTTACCATTTTACAGTCGATGATATGATTTTATTTTCGGGGCACTTATTTATCAAAATTAAGTACTTTACTCTTGTTAAAACACAAAACATTGCAGGTAACTACCCCTCCCCCATAACTACAACTGAATAAGGCAAGTTCTTATGTAGGAAATCACGAGGAGAACCTAAGCATATATTTTTTTAACATTTAAAGAGAAGGAAAAGATTATCTCTCAAAATGAGTTTCCTTCAAATTAAAAGAGCAGCAGGAATCAGCAGCGTTTGGTTGCAGCAACATGGCGTATCTTTAATGATGATGATGATGATGGTAATGCATTATATATATATTATATATATTACAACATGTATTATACACAATTACCTTACCATGTACTCAACGCAACTACAAAGTGTATTACACCAGCCAGGTCGCAGGATTTCTTTTCTCTTTTCTCGTTGCGTCAAGTATATGTAGTTGCACAATAATTAAATAATTTTTAAAGAGGAGTGAGATGTTGTTAACATGAAATAATTATTTAAAACCGTTTCAAAATAATCATTCTATGATTTATTAATTAATAGAAAAATATTCCAATATTAAAATTTTAAATATTAGATAAATAAATATTCACTTTTATAAGCTTCACAAATATAACTAAATAGAATTATTTCACTACGACTCGGAACACAAATTGTGTTCCGAGTCGTAGTGAAATAATTATATTTAGTTAAGAAACGGACACGTCATGGACAACGAAATCCACAAATATAATGTAACCTGCTATGCTCTTCATAACATTTAAAAAAAATAAACAACCATATAATTTTACTAGTTAAACAAACATGTTAAACAATCCTCTTTATTTCAGTGTGTCTGACTTTAACTCAAATTTTAAATAATAATAGCAACTCATTTACTAACAAAATACTATTAAGACTCAATAATAAACTTTATTGTTGCTATAATCAAAATAAAATAATATAACATATACTTCCAATCTATTATTTATTTCTACTGACACACCCAAATTTTTAACATACAACAAAAGATTGGTATTTCTTTTCTAAATTTTCTTGTTAAATTAAATTCTCTTATTTAACTACTATTTAACTTTAAACTTTAATTATTTACTGTTCGTAGGTAAGTTCTTTTCGAGAGCTCTTTTCACAATAAAAAAATATAATTGTTTATATTTCATCACCTGCATATATCTGCCGTTACCGTTGCGTGTGTGTGTGTGTGTGTGTGTCCAGAATCCTGAGAATTTGATGATGATGATTATTCTGATGGTGTGTTCTCTGTCTCTACGGGTTGTTGTTGGTGATGCTCCAGAGTTCCTCCATACGTTTTGGTGTGTGTGTGGTCTTGATCGGTCGGTAAACCGGCAGCGTGACGTTGTGTGAAGATTTCTTAAGTCTGAGACCGGGCCAAAATTGCTGGTGGTATACTGGACGGAGATCTGACAGGTCCAGGACTGTTTTCGACCTGTTAGATATTGGTCACTTCATGCAAAGTGTCCTTTTTATTACAAATCACTTTTTGGTTCATTTTCGCGATTTCGTAAACATACTCGTAGCATGAGCGATATCATTGTTTGCGTAATTTTTTTCTGTTCACTCACATATACCACACTTATTAATTATTCTTTAATTACACTCGTAATTAACATTACATTAGTTAGCGTCTTTATTATTGCACATTTTTGCAATAATTTTATATCACCATACTCGTTAACAATTCCTTAATGTAATGGTGTCTTTATAATTGGGGTAAGTCTTTGTTCACAGGTTTAAAACGTATTTATTAGTTTATTTTAATCCTGTTAAAACCTAATTAATTGGCAATCAACAATTCTTAGGTGTCTCCCCTTCTCGTTGTTCAATGCAGGTCGGAACTGGCTTACACACACATACACACAAACGCTGTATTTAACTCCACCAAAGCAGATGTCACTTTCGACAGGCCACGGCCTGTATTCTCCCGCACAAAATTGTTTAAAACTGTTCGTCGTATTCTTTTTACACTAATTATTTACAAAACACACCGCCTTGGGCAAATATGCAAATATATGTATTGTTGCAATATATATATATATATATATATATAAAAACCACTGAAGCTAGGTTACGCGCGCGCGCGCGCACGCACGCACACACACACACACACACACACACACACACACACACACACACACACACACACACACACACACACACACACACACACACACACACACACACACACACACACACACACACACACACTCTTTAACGTAAGCGAAGGGGTGAATTAAAACTGCTGTAAAGGAATAGACTGGGAGAAAATATAGTTTCAAGATGTGGGAATGTGTTAGTAGTTATAAGTGAATGAATTCTATGAGAAAGCAAACATTATAAGCTATATTAATCAGTCGTTTACGTAATTCGGAATACAGTTGATTAATGATATTGGATTTCGTGTCGTACATTCGAATATTGTAACCTACGTAATAAGATTACCAATCATTCTTAGTGTCTCATGATTGTGATCATCTAATCATCGTATTGATACACAGTACTTTGAAGACGTCATTCATATGTGGTAATTGTTTTCATTTTCTTTTATCACAAAACTGATGCACAATCGTTATGATCAGGGATAACAATGGTTGTGACTAATAAACGCAAGTGAGTCATTTTTAAATGTTTGAACATTTTTGTCTATAATCATTAACTCTGTGGGGAGTCATTCTTTAAACAGTCGTAACATAAAATAACCGAATCGTCTACAGTACTCCTGGGTTAACAATTCACTCACGCGTACCAATTATAGCGTTTATCCACACTTTGATTTTAAGCATATCCTTAAGTGAGCTTAGAACTTTGTAATCAAAAGCAAGTGAAAAGAAAACCACAAGGCTTTGTATACAACAAATATAAAATTATAACATTTTGATTACTTACAGTATTTTAAAACGGGACCGCGAGCTGGAAAATTATATAACCAGAGGATATACACTAATTGAAACATTAGGCACAGGAACATTATCTAGAAACATTATTAGAAAGAAATACAGAAACATTAACACGGGAGATACATGAGGTTGCAGGCTGGTTAAAAAAGCAAGCCATTAGGATATACTATTGTAAAACGTGTTGTAGATTTGTGAAACCAGATCGGGTCAGGAATGCATAAAGAGTTAAACTATTTTTAAAAAATCAAAATGAAACGGTTAAAGGTTAAGATGGTAGGAACGGAGGTATACCAAAGACTGTATAGAAAAACATTGAGGAAACAATGATGTATATAAGGCTAACGGATTAGGATTACTTGGGCTTGATTAAGTGAAAATTAAGACGAGAGGGTGATGGTGTTAATCGTAAAAAGTTATAATTGCGGGATTATCATTTAATTGAGATAGGAGTCTTATCAACTGGCCTTACTCTAAAGGATGCTGGTAACGTTCTTAGAGGATTTTTTCCTTACAAGTTTCAAGGCGTTCATAACGAGATAGTAATTCCTGTGAGAGAGGGAGAGGCTCCTGTGTCCTGTGAAACTCTTTAATGGAAGGAGAAGAAGAATAGAAAGAAGCAGAAGAAGAAGAAGAAGAGAAGAGGAGGAGGAGGAGGAGGAGGAGGAGGAGGAGGAGGAGGAGAAGAAGAAGAAGAAGAAGAAGAAGAAGAAGAAGGAGAAGGAGAAGAAGAAGAAGAAGAAGAAGAAGAAGAAGAAGAAGAAGAAGAAGAAGAAGAAGAAGAAGAAGAAGAAGAAGAAGAAGAATACAGTTCCAGGTATCAATCTTATGAAAGTGCGATATTTTTCTTTCTAGATCGATTTCAATATACTAAAGTCGATATAACTACATTACCATATTTGTTAAAAATGTGCAAAAATTAATATATTCTGATCGGTATTGGCTCCAAATTCTAATACATAAGAGGGTATAAAAGAGTTACGAAGGTGTCAACAAGATTAGTTTCTAAAAGATTAATGTTAACTATGATTTCAGTTTGTGGAATGACGGTGAGTCCAACTTACTTGTTAAAAATGGCTGAGACATGTTTTAAAATACTTTAAATTCGTAAGTTATTTAAACTCTAGCCGTAACGGAATCGTTCATTGTACAGAAAGCAGTCTGAGAACTTCGTCGCTGGGCGTCTTAGCAGCCAAATGTCCGAGTCGAGACACCGGGGTTGACCTTCGCTATTATTAGCGAAGGAGTAACAAGTTCTTTGCATACAATGGTGTGTGATCAGGGAAAATACCGAGTTTATTCTGCAGATATCGCTGCCTTACCCAATATCTTCACGACCCTGACACAGTTACGTACATAGAAGAGTTACTGGTGAGAAAGTCAAACAATTTCGGCGGTATGGCATTAGCCTGACCGTTTGCTTTTGAAAGGACTTACGCAAAGCAAACGCGCATATGCATTGATTTCTCGTAAGATTAACATGTCTGAAACGAAAAAATGGAGTGCTAAAATTACAGAAAGGCAAAGGGATAATTTCACAGTTGAAAACTATACACTGTAACAACTTCACACACACCTCAGATGCAGGGTGAATAATGTAATTAATTCACACTGGAAAGAAGAACGCAGGACTGTTCATTAACAACTAATGCTACTACACTTAAAAGTATTTATTAAAAAGTAAGCCTCTTGACCAGGAGTCTAAGTTTAACGTACGTAAATTCATTAAAACCCGGAGGTGACTAATGGTTGTGAGGCATGGTCTACGTCATCACGTGATAAAAACATCGAGGAACGTTTAGATGAGGAGATTGATAAACCTAGGCAAAACAGTAAGAGAAGAATATAAGTATCCTACTAATTAAATCAATTATCAGGAGGAGCAAACACATCAAGTCATAGACGTGGGTTGGGCATTTAGAAAGAATGACTGAGAAACCAGATAAAAGAAAATATTAATGGAGACTGGAAGGTCACAGTGCCAGATAAGACGGATCGGCAAAAAAGAAAGTGATTAGAACACTGGGTGTGAGAGACTGGAAGCATCTAACAAAGCAGAATGGAATCGTGTAAATCAAGCAGGAGAGGAAATATAAAAGTTTCTTATAGTTATTGAAAACAATTACAGTATACTTATAAAAAAAAATAATTACCATTCACCGTTTTCAAAAGAAATAATGCAGAAGTTGATCGTAGAAAATTATGAGAATTGTATCAAGTCACTTCTAAAATAAAAATACAAAGACAAGAAAATTTTCTTAACGGCCACTTCCTAATTTGTTCATCTATGATATTTGGGATGTGTATAAAATTTATAAAAAGTACGATTTAGGACCAATATTTTCAAGACGAATATGTGTGTGTAAATAATTATATGTATATGTTAAATTACATATATAATTAAACACAGAAATAGGAGACTGATTATACAATTGGAGTAATGTCTTCTCAAAGACCAGAAGATTAAACCAATAAAAAGGCAAATCCTATGATCTTCAACATGATGTCCGTAAATAGTTAAGAACACTTTCTTAAGTATTCTATTTTTTTAATGACATGGAACAGTGAATTATAGGTAAGGAGAGTGCGAATCAACTTTTAAAACAAAAGCAAATCTCCCCGAGCGAAGTCACTGAGAATGCCTCATCATTAAAATGAAAAAAACATTTGGTCTTAACAAAAGACATACGTTAGTTGGCTCCAAAACGAACATGCTAAGAGCGTTTTGCCGGTTTATACAGCGGCAACACAGCAGATGTCTGAGCCGGCTACACAACACGGTGCAAGTGCACAGCAGTTCTAAAGCAATGCGATCCTTTTCTTCAAGTGTCCCTACTAATATTGTTCTGATTTCAAATTATTCAATAACTAAACTATTTATCCTGTGATATAGTTAATACTAATTTCTTTCATTTCCAGGACTGTTGCCGCCGGCAACCGCAGTTACATGGAAGCCATGTTACTGATTTATACAGAACCAGGATAAACCTCATGAAAACGATTACGTAGGTAATGTAGCATTGTAGCCACTGAAGACATCACATCGTAAAATGGACGAAAACGTTAGGCGTCAGCCAGGATAAAACGTCTGTTTAACCTAAAATAATGTTATTTTCTTAACGATCAAAATGACAAAAGCTTAAAAGCAAGACGATGTGACAGACGGTAGGCGATGCGAAATGGACAAAATAAACGTTATTTATATTATTGGTGGTATAAAATAAACGAAGGATATTCTTTAAATAAAAAACTTGTGCAAATTGTTACAGGGTTTTTGAAATAAAATTTACTGCTTATTCATAAAATATATAGCACAGTCCAGTGGCATAACTAGGAGCTGGTCCGTAGGGAGGGGGATTAGACTAGCGGGGATGAGACTATCTTGAAGGTTGAAATCCCCATTTTCCCCAAGAGAAATAAGAAATTAATTGTTCATCCCGTATAATTTTATAGACATTTTATAAAATATATGTAAGGCTGCAACCATCGAGTGGCATTATTAAGGAAATTAACTTTACACACTTTTTTATTAATTTACAAATCTTGTAATTTCTTTTATTTACACAATTAATAAGCATTATTTCCACGAACACACTCGCTTAGAAATAGATCTACGTTGAAGTTTTTTAATAGCTCCGTGGGGGGATTAATCCCCCTTGTCCGCCCCGTAGTTACGTCACTGGCACAGTGTTTACTATATAAGTGTGGCATTCAATATTATCGAAACAGTAACCTATTAAATTAACATAACCTGCAATTGTAATAATGTTCCTCAGGAAACATGTTTCATGTTACTGAAGATAACATTATTACTGAAGATTTACTACAGTCAGAATGTGCAGTTTTTTAACGCTTTATTTAAATGATTTGATTTTACAATACTAAGCAATTTTAGAAACTTTTTGACGTATGCAAAGTTAACTCTAGGTTATGATAAACCTTTGCAAATCTAGCCTAGAATTGTGTAGTGATTACGCAAACGCGGTTACATAAATTGATGAAGTCGTTTAGATTTTATCGCTTACTAAAAATAACTATTAGTTGGAAATACTTTGTTTGGATTTTGTATAGTTTTCGATACTATTTTCACTCGTAGCAATTTATTTGACTGAGGCTTTAGGATCTCTTCCTATATAACAACATTTATGGCGGTTCCAAACTATATCACTCTCTCGTATCTTGAAGAAAAGTATGTGGTTTGTAAAACTGTATAAAACTTTTCGTGAATGGTGATTTGCATGAATCTGGGAGAGGTATATATTTATTCTTTCAAGACTAAACTGTGTTTCTTCATACAGGGAATATCCTATTAACCCTTAAGGCTATCCATCCATTTCAGTGGAGAGCTGATCATGGGTTTTTTTAACTTCTATTTTGCCTTGTGCAACAAGGTTTTCCATTTCACCTGCCATTCTAGCTATGTTTGCGTCTAAACATACCTGTCTTTTACTTATAATTCTTCAATTATGGAAGCATTCGTTCTGCGTTCGACTTTATACATATACCGGTTTTCTAATTCTTAACGAATTCCACAGCACAGATAACTGAAGTGAGATTCTTTTTAATTAGGACGTTTTGTTTGAAACGTCCTCTTAATAAGAAGAGATCTATTCTTAATAAACAGTTACTCAAGTTGCATTTGAAAATGCTTAACAGCATTCATCCTGCAATCATAAACAATGTCCTTGATTCTGTTCATAAATACGTGACTGATGTGATTCGCAATATATATATAAAAAAGACACGCAAGTTGCAAAATTCAAAAGATAAACATAGTCGAGACACGAACGTCCATTGTAAACACACCTTCTATCCATGTGTGTCGAATTTAAAATCAATAACTTTCAATGCCGATGAACTTAATATTTTAAATAAGGGCATAAATTATTGTATTCCTCCTAACTTTAATAAAAATCAAATCGCCCATGAAATCATTAGTGCCGAAACGGCGACAAAAGCAATCCCAGATCCAAATCTACAAAACGAGGCACGTTACTTAATAAGTAATAAGTTTAAGAAAGTTATGAAAGCGCGTACTTCACATGATCGTCTGTATCATATGTCAAATAAATACACAAACAGTTCCAAGGAATTCAAGATATTGAAAAAGATAAAAACAAAGTTAATCGAGAATAATGCACTTATCACAAAAGCGGACAAAGGTAAAACCCTTGTTATCATGGACAGTGAATCGTATACAATGAAGGTTAACGACTTTATCTCACATAACAATATAATAACTCTGAAGTCTGATCCTACACACATTTACGTTAAAAATTTAAACAAGGAAATTAATAAATGCGTAAATTTATTCAATGAACGTACACGTCGCTACCTAAAACCCTGCAATGCTAAAGCACCGATGTTTACAGGTCTACCCAAAATTCATAAAGGCAACGTACCAATTAGACCTCTTGTTAATTTTACTACAGCACCAGGATTTCGTGCAGCCAAAAAACTTGTTAAAAGTCATTAGGGACAGTATAGATAAAAAACAACCACACTATTGAAAATCTCACTGACTTTATAAGTAAGGTTAAGAATGTTTAGTTACCCCCTAATTATAAATTGGCATCCTTTGACATTATCAACTTGTATACTAACATACCAGTTAGGGAAACGCTGCAGATTCTAAGGAATGACTTGTTTGAAAGTAACAAATTAAACGCCCAAATGATAGAAGAGCTAATGAGCCTACTTGAAGTCATTTTGGGTCAAAATTATTTTACTTTTGATGACCAGTTTTACAGTCAACGTGATGGTTTAGCAATGGGCTCGCCGCTGTCTGGTTTGCTTGCTGACATTTATTTGAATTTTTATGAAAACACATTTATGTTTTCTAACAACATTCACAAAAATAATATCATATTTTATGCACGTTATGTTGATGACACATTTATAATCTATAAAGGTACTTTACGACAGATCGAAAATTTTAAAAACTTTATGAATAATATAAATAAGAACATTCAGTTCGCTCTTGAGACTGAAACAAATAATAAATTAAACTTTTTGGACTTAACAGTTACTAAACACATTGATAAACTGAAATTCAATATCTATAGGAAACCGACCACCACCGATGTAACCATACCTGTCGACTCACGTCACCCCTTTTTGCAAAAATTGGCAGCCTTTAATTACTTTATACACAGACTTTTAACAGTACCTCTTGACGACGAGGATTTTAATGACAAACTAAACACAATAAAATACATAGCTCAAGCCAATGGCTACAATAGTTCCTTGATTGACAACATCCTCAGGAAACAAAAGCACAAGCTACCTAAACCTCGTATAGAAAAAGACACTAAAACCATTTTTATTTCTACGACATACACCAACATAATGCCAAAAATTTTAACTAGTGTGTTAAATAATAACAATACAACCGTAATATTTAAAACTAACAATAATCTTATGAACATACTCCGTAATAAAATAACTATCCCTTTAGAAAAGAAAACGGGGGTGTATAAATTATCGTGCGAGATTGTGAATGCTTCTATATCGGCCAGACGGGAAGGGGTTTCCAAAAACGTTTTATTGAACATACACCTAAGCACAATCTGAAGGGTCAGACAACACCATCAAACGTAAAATCCAACTATGCACGTCACTTGATAAACGAAAATCATAAATATACAAGCTTTGTTTCCAACTTGAAACCCATGCATTTTTGTAATAAAGGCACTTACATGAACGCCTTGGAAGAATTTGAGATATATAGGGCGTACAATGACACACACAGTCGTGACTTCGTGTTAAACGATCATTTAAATTTTAAATCAAACCCGCTCTACGATACCGCAATAAACCTGTCTACACGGTAGCTATTGATAATCAGTGTCCGATCGGTCCGACTCGAGTGCGCACTCAAGTAAAGCGGGTATGTGTGTAATCGTTTTCGAATATTTGTATTTTAATATGTAACGACCTCGCAAGAGTGAATTTTTATTTTATTTATTTCTAATGACGAGACATATGTCTCGAAACGCGTAAAATCAAATTAAAACGCAAAACGAAGTCACAAGACGGAAGAAATAAGGTAAATATTATACAGATTTTGTAAATGTAAATGTTCTTGTATAGTAATTATAGCATAGTTTTTGAATGGATAATTTATTGAAAATATTGAAATTTAAATTGTTGAATTATGAAAGCATAATTTTTGAATTGATAATTTATTGAAAATATTTAAATGTAATTTTGAAAGAATAGAAAGTTGCTAAAGTAATTAATGTAAATGACAAATGCATATGCAACAACAATAAGAATTATTTTAAAAAGAAAGATTTGAGAATATAATAAATTAATCGTAATATACTGAGCGAGTCGAGAGCAATATTATATAATAATCAAGTGTATTTATAATTATAAGAGTATTTTATGTTTGTATGGAATATACGATATTACGTGTATGTAATCAACAAGTATGGGTAATACGACTACCCATACACATGCGATAATAATAAAGTTTTAATTCGCAATTTATTTTGAAATTTTAATTAATAAATGTTTTAAATATTCTAAACAATTTTACGTTGTTGTTATTATTACGATTACACCCATTGAATATTTATAACGTAAGTATCATCAACGATCTATACAACGAATAACAAATAACGTTTATATATATATATATATATATATATATATATATATATATATAGAGAGAGAGAGAGAGAGAGAGCTAAGAGCTGATACACCTATTTTTTGTTAATACATTATTTGGAATAATACACTTCTACGACAGGATTTGAAAGTAAGGGTATATAAGGCAGTGGTAAGGCCTGTGAAATGATATATGCTAACGAAACGAAACCGGATACGTTAAAAACAAGCAGATTTTAGAAACAACTGAAAGACAGACGTTTCGTGAAATAGCAACGGTGGGTGGGAGAGCAGACGCACGTACTTAGAAAAGAAATATGACAACAATGGGATATAGGAGAAATCGCAGTCTGTGTCATGGGAACAAGGAGAGAATAGAACTATCACACATATAGATTGACAGGACAGGCTAAAGTAGCTGGAGGTAGCAGAAAGGAGATTTCAGGAAAGCTCAGAAAAAGATGTAGGGAATAAACAGATTGTGACTTTTGGAAACTTTGAAACTAACAAATAGGAAAAAGAATACATTATTTTAATAGCATATAAGAATATAGAAATGGGACGTCATATTTGCGGGTGTTTCCATGTCGCACCTGGCAAATGAGTAGCGTAATCCTATAAATTTTTAGTGACACTTACTTTACAGAAAACTTGATTGCATATTCCAGAAGTCTTGGTTTACGGAGCAAGTATGTTGGTAAAGAAATATTTTAATATATTTATAAATTTATTTCATTGAATGCTACTTTGAATGTACATAAGTATTTCAGTGGAAACATATTGTTTTTTTGCATCTCAAACTATCTTTTTCACATTTCTAAACAAATCTTTTATTTAAACTATAGAATGATTTACTAAAGAAAACAGTATTATTTCTGATTGAAAAAAGAAGATACATGAAAACAATACTTTTCGTGTCATTCCCTAATCACATAATACATATTATAACACTACTGCTTGTAGCTTGTTGCTTGTCCTTATAATTAATTAATAATTAATGATTTTCAATTACAAGCCTCACGTTGGTTTGCCAACTTTATAATACTGCCGTTTTTACTTGTTAATTATTATGGTTTCTGGAGAATATATTTTTTCTTTAACGCCCCACGTTGTTGGACGTCAACTTTATAACACTACCGGTTTACTTGTACGAAAAATAATAATATTCCCTCCAGTATTTACACGCCACACGTTGGTTTCATCAATTTTATAACATATATGTACTTTTTATGAATGGAATGAGTTTAATGAAATGTCTTGTAGTCTTATTGAGTAACACCTCCCGTGGTAATCGTCAATTAATGTAGAGTTTAAAATAATTAATTACTTCAGATTGTGGATGAACTAATTGCGACATCACTGTTCATGAAGTCATAGTTAGTTGATAAATAATTGAATCTTCAAATTACCAACAATTGATGAAAAGTAATTTGATTGGGTCACTCTCAACGTGCATAGCATTTAGTTATATCTTGATTTGAAGGTTAGTATTGATAACATTTCAGGCTGAGGCTAATTACCCTACATGAATAATTCATTAGATTATATAATTTAATTACGCTTGATTTCTTCTTAACCTTGATCTAATTACTTACCTAACATTAATTAAAAACACATCAGTTCTGCGGGCCATGGTGCTACCAACTGACTTCGTGTGTAAACATAATGTTAACTCAAACCACTAAAATCATGTTGACTAAAGAAAATAAATCCATATTCCATTAATGTTGCTTAAATTCTCTTTATTCATGGTATTATTTTTACTCCTTATTCCTTTCAAACTAATTAGCCTAAGGTGATTATAGTTAATTTACAACAACAGGTTGTGATTGTTAAAATTCATATCTCAGGGTTGGCAATACGGTTTCATAAACCGTGTAGTGAACAAATTATCTAAGTTATTTAAATATAATTCGGGTTCTTTTAACTGCAGTAATACGTAACGAAACTGTCTATTACTCGTAATAGACTGTCTTAAAAACCTCGTAATAGGAGAGTGATTACATAAACCATAACAATATCTTGACCTAATATAACAAAGTTCGTATGATGACTGACATCAACTTTAGAGGTTAGCCTATGGCTGAGTAGGTTATACAATTTTAACCTCAATTTACAAATAAATTACGTTTAACTAAGAAAGGTTACAATATTAATAGTGTTTAGTTGATTTGTAGTGGAAGAAATAGTTCACATATGTTCATGAGGTTATAAGCGAATTATAGGATAGTATGATTATAATCACTATACTTTCCTTATATCCTTAGGTACATTTTAATATTCACTGTTACTTTAATTTGCTTTCATTTCTTAATCGTCACAACACTTCGCAACACTCGTTGCTCGCGGTTGGGTCACTTCGCGTGGTTAGGTTAGGACGCTTTATTTACTTCCGGTACCGCACTGGGTTAGAGGTTACATGTAAATTATCTGTCACGGAGCTGGTGTCCTGTACTGCCCGAAAACTGATGACCAACTGCTCTAGTTTTGCGCGTCTCTCTCGCTATTCTTGCTTGGCCCTTCGGGGGGATTCTCGATATAAGAGTTTTGGTTGGTTGGAATGCAAAGAATTCCTTTATTAAATCTTCACCCCCGCGTTAACAAAACGATTTAATTCTGTTGTAAGCGTGGGTTTTAGGGAACGAGATTATCAAACCGACGCCAATCTTTTGATCAAAATTTATAAAAATAATTTACAATTGACATATCTTTCTTATGCTATTTATGATTAAAACTAGAATGTTACCATCACATTGCCTTTGTTTTGCTGAACAAATTGAAATCTCACAAGGCATAATTCTGTCTAATAATAACAAAGCTAATATTTTTAGCTTATGGCCTACTACAATATTTTGTTTAAAATATGTCCTTTTGATACATAATTGATATTCTGCTATTATACATATTGTGTACAACTAATACAACGTCTTCTGATGTTATTATTTATCATTATAAACATCAAACTTTTAATAAAACACAGAACTTGTCGCTAGGCTCCATAATGCCTATAGTACCATGAACTAGTTTTGCTTCATACAATACAATTATTAAATTCTAAGGGTTGATAACACTTGATCGTTAATCCTAATGAACAATACCAACTTTTGGTTAACATCATATTGTACAAGACATGCCTTTTCCTTGTATATTATCAATAATATAAGTAGAGTTCTTGTACAAGTAGGCAGCTTGTTAATTATGCTTATTACTACATTATAAACATGTTAGACTACTCTTATCTTAAGCCTAATTACACATATTATCTCTTTATACGTTTTGCCATTGCTTGTATTAATTTGACATCATTAATTTACCGTTTAATCTACTCATGGAACCTGCATCTTGGTTCAACAAGTCCTTCTCATTAAAGATATTATTAATTGTTCATTATCAGTAATAGTTGTACTCATTTTACTGACCAATAGCCAGTTCAATTATTATTTGTCATACTAATAGTATTTACATTATATTATCGTAGATATTTCTGTTGTTCTAGAAAGTACAAGATTAGTCCTTACTCCCTCTCAGATTTCATCATGTTCATCATGTTATTATACAATAATGCAATAATTATAACATCCTTGTAACCTAATCCTTGTTTTAGAATGGTCTATTTGTTTTCTAGTTTCATTTAGATATTATATACGATAGGTTTATAGTACATTTACTACTTATTTTATGTTTACAAGTGTGATTTCACATTTTGTTAGGTTAGGTTGTCATATTCGCCTTCCCTGGCTATATTTAGTTCACATTACTTTGTCTATATCATTTATTCTGGTTACTTATTTCCATTTATTAACTCTACTCTTTACTACATATAATTATGAGTACAATTATTCAGTTTCTACTATAATTATAAGTACATTTTAATTACAAAACAGTCTTGGTTCTGACATTCAGTTTGGCTGTTAGTTACATAAATGGTATTGTCTTAATGCAAAATACAATCTTATAATCTTATACTATACATTATTACATATCTCGTTATCATAATAAATATCCCTTCACTCTCCTAATCTGTTGGGTAACTTTTATTTCATGTCAAAATTATAGTATAGTCATGTCTTTTGGTATGTCTTGTCTGTCACTTTATTCCTTATGTTTCTTCCAATGTGGAATTCTATATTTTAATCTATTTATTATTTATATATAATCATTCTTTATTTGTGGGTGGTTGAGTTAGTTTTAAACTCTTTTTCTTTATAAAATTAATTGTTTTTTATTGTTTACATTTTATCATCCATACCTAGTTGTAGTACACCCTTTAATAGTTATTTTACGGTTGATCTGATTCAGTTCCCTGCATATTTTTATCTATCAATTGGAGCTTTTAATACTGTATAATTTGGTGATGCTACAATATTGATGCTACGTAATGCGTAATATTAAATTATAACTATTATATTTTGACATTCATTATAATTAGAATTAAAGTAACAAAAACGCTGCATGACCTCTACAAAACACCTCCTTATATAATTTTGTCTTAAATGCTAAAGTACATGCACCTATGTTGTTTTCCAGTTTGATAACTACTGTATTTCGAAAGCTTTGTATTTATTAGAAAAAATCCCTTTGTTTACAAGGCATCTATTTCTAAACATCACGTACGTTTCTTGTTAATGGTGGTGTATATTTGCTATTTCGAAATGTGCCACTAAGCACATAACGAAACGGCTCTTAAACGTTTCAGTATACTTTGATAACGAAGTGTAAAACTGTTTTATCCAAGTGACATGGCTATTTAGATTAGCACAAGTATCATCCTATTGTAGTAACAAAAAAGTTCTGAATCTTATTTCGAAAGCATAGGGACGTCTTGAATATACAGTACTTGTAGATATGAACGTGTTCATGAGGAGAACAGTAGGCGGCGTAGGGAATCCTGCAAGTAAAACTCATCTCCTTGTCCACTGGTAAGTTGAGCAATCCTTTAAAAATTAACAATGGTAATACTGATCTATTACTAGCGGTTAGTGGGAAGCTACTGCACATTTCCAATGCATTTATTTCAGGCAAGCGCGACTACGAACGCAAGACCAGATATTCTCCCACCTTATTTTTTCTAGAGGAAATCATATCCCAACCTTCAGTCCCACCCACCTAATCTTTTTCACGCAAAAAACCTAATCATGTTCACAATCGCCAACTCAACATGACAACGTTTGGCGTTGTATGGTATCGTGTAACACGTGAGCCTAATGATTTGTTGAAAATGCTAGAGGCGGCCTACAGTCTTGGATGGACTGAAGAAGGCCGAAGGAAAGAATAAGAAAGAGTAGTGACTTAAAACGGCACTTGTCAGTAATACATTTTCAGTAGCAAACTGAAATTTTTGCGCAGGTAAGTGACGATACCATTCCCGCTATAGTGGGAGAGTTGTGTAAAAAAGTTTTGGAAAATTGGGAGCAATCGTTAATAAGTTTATTTTCTCATTGGCACAGTGCATTTGGCAAAACGAACCATAAAAACACCCTAGTTACAGTGCCCGCAGAACTGACAGAAATAAAATTATGCAGATAATTTCTGCACAGGAATTAGATTTAGATTAGATTAGATATTAGGTTTTAGATTTTAATGTTATTTGATAATTATTTCGATTGATACAAATTAATTGATAAATAAACTACGTGGACAAGCATAGCACGTAAAATACACAAAGGGAAGTGATTAAATTGACTGAAAATAAAAATAAGTGTATGGTAGCTGGTTTTTTCCAAGAGTGCTAACAGCTGTTGTAATATATTGTATTCCATTTTGATGAGCCTCGAAGATTGATCAATTTGTATTTCGTTTGTCTGAATTAATTTTCTACGGTAGGTTAGAGACTACTGAAGTCAAAGTTGCCTCTTTTGTACCCTTCACAGGGTTTAGGTCAGTGTAGGTCACGATACCTTACCTCACTGTACAGTACAAAAGTACAGTAACAAGACTAGCACCAAACTTAGACAACCCTAAACTTATTCAGCTGGTGAGACCAGGTGTTATGGCTGATCACTGTGGACATCGATCCATCCTGAGATGGACTGAAACCTACAATGTTCAGCTTTGGAAGGAGTACGTTGACCACTGAGTCACCGGGGACCTATTAAATTTTTCTGCACAAATTTAATCGTAAATTCGGGTTTTCGGTTTTCCACATCATTAATTACGAAAACGTCAAGGTACAAGTAATTGTTTTCTCTTCAACAAAAGTTAATAGCCACAGTCTAGGAAATCTTTATATATTTTTAATTCGGTAATTGAAAGGAAAGAGTGAAAACGGGACGAACTGTTTATTGCATTTTTTGACTAGTTGTGAAATCAATGGTTTAAACCTATATCCGAATAGAGGGTTTGTGCGACAAAGAATCGGGCTCTAGGTCTGCTGGATCGCAGTGGGTAACTGAGTGGCAGAGGTACAAAAGCTTTTAGGTATGTGTTTGGCAGGTGTTCTTAATAGTCACTGCGATAGTTGTTCTATCGACTTTATCCACATTGACACCTTAACACCTGGGGAGAATAAAAAGCGGTAAACAGAAAAAACTGAAACTAAGAGTGAAATCCTGAAATGTTTCTGTAGTGATAACTGAAAGCTCGGTGCACGCAAAGCGATGCGTGACTCGCATATCTCTAACGGCGCAAAATGCAGTCAACACACGGAACCCAGTGGTAAAGCATCATGACGCTTCTTGTGAGGGTTACATCCATAACCTGATTACTATAAAACTTAATCATAAGCAGCTCTCTTCTCGGGCAACTCTACACTCTTAAGGGTTGGGAGGGGGTAAGGATTCGATTCGGTCAACATATAGAAGTTGCTAATCAGCTACTGCTTGTGTATGTTCCATACAAGTCGACGATACGAGCCTTGGTATGGACATATCATACATATCATGTCATGGACAAGGGATATTTCTTCTACATCACACATAGGATCATGTGACATATCTTGAGTTTCACGTTCCTTTTTGTCGCTACACACATGAGGAAGAAAGAAAGAAAGAAAGAAAGAAAGAAAGAAAGAAAGAAAGAAAGAAAGAAAGAAAGATAGAAAGAAAGAAAGAAAGAAAGAAGAAAGAAGGAAAGAAAGTAGAGAGAGAGAGAGAGAGAGAGAGAGAGAGAGAGAGAGAGAGAGAGAGAGATAGAGAGAGAGAGAGAGAGATACTGACTGTTTTTTGTGATTCCTATGACAATGAACTTTCGATACCACTTATAGCAACACTCGTACGCGCTACAGGACTAGACGCTGTGCGTTATAAAGTGTTTGCTCATGCTAAAGATAACCTCTCGCATTAATAAGCAAAGAAACTGAAACGGAATTATTTCACCAGACATATTCTATAAATAACGGAAAATTAATAAAAACTGAAAAAACGCAATACTAATACAAATAAAATTTATTACAAGGGAAGTTATTGTCTGATCAAAATTAGTCGGAACCGTTATGAGTGTGGGCAGCTAATGTGGTGTGAAGATATAAAGTACACCCTTGCCGAGGGGTCGCGTTCCCTCTTTCGATTTATTTTATCACCGCCGCTGTTGTTAACAGGGCTACGGTGGCGATAATCGAATTATAGCAACGGGGGCTGAGAAGCGTATAAGTCTTCCATGTTCCGATATTTCATCTCCGTAAATCAAAATACACGTTCCAGCGGTTTCATTGTTTGATTGCGTTCAACCCTTCTGCGACCCTCTCGACACTCAAATGTAATTTTAACAAGTTTATATTTGTTTGTCTATATTGGTATCGACTAAATATACTGGACTTTCATTAAAGAGTGAGTTTGGCTTGTATACGTTCACGAGGGTTAGTGAAACTTAACAACCTTAAGACAGTCTGCAGTACATCCTCCGCCCTCGCACACGTATATATATATATATATATATATATATATATATATCTTATCTTATGCGAGTGGGTAGTTAGAATACGACATATGCGTAAGAGTAATAAACAGCACGTTTCAGTAAATTATACAAGCTTCTACACTAATCGAGTATCGCCGTGATTCTTCACATGCCTAATGGGTGACTGATATGTGAAGTGCAGAGATAGAGAGAGAGAGAGAGAGAGAGAGAGAGCGCGTAATAGTTGACCGAGTGGTTTTATAGTGATATATTTATATATTTATGAGCTATAAAATGATTAATTTTTAGTGATTATTATTATTCACTGTGAATAGCGCGTAGTAGATTATTGTTTCAATGTAGAATAATTATTAACTTAAATGCCAGTTGAAGAATAGTAACAACCTTTTTTTTTATTTTAGTTTCTCTGGTGTCCATTTAATTTCACTCCACTGCAGATAGCTATCTACGTAACAATGCTTATACATAACTCCTCCCCACACACAGACTCATGTGTACCAATCCGAGTCAAAACAGAGAAGAGAAAAGAGTACAATCATGCAACACATTTAGCGTTCAAGGATTTTTACAAAGCCTCTGATAGCATTCACATAAAATTTCTGTGTAGCATTTTAGAAAACATAAGTATGCTAGTAATCTGATCAAAGACGTTTATATCAAGCAATTCGAATAGCAATAATTACCGGATCATCACGTACCGAGGAAATCAGAGCAAACAAAGGTATAAGACACCACCCAATCTTACTTACTAACAATTCCAAACCATTAGTTACAACCATTACAAAGGTTTACTTTGTCGCCCAATCTTTTTAACAACCATTGAATGACATCATTCGAAATAAAAAGCAATTGCGGACGATGGCGTTAATGTGACAGGACAGCAAAGTTTTAATCGAGATCAAGCTAGGGAAATCTCAACACATTTGTTGTACCATAGATAGGACAAGTAAGAAAAAGGCTAATAAAGATCTTGGACGATCAAGAAAATAGATGTCAAAAAAATGCGTTCGGCAGAAATGAAATTTTGTGAAAGATATAAGAGACTTAGAACGCATTAAAAACGAACACAGAAGAGGACAAGTAAATGTTTGTGATATGAACGGCAGGATACAAGAATATAGGAAAATGTGGAAGGAATACGTTTTAAGAATGGGCCTATAATTGATAAGAAAAATTACTTATAATAATAACTCACATAGCAGACGATATTTTATATGGCTACGTAAACGATGGGGGGACTCGCTGGAAGACGGAGCAAATAGTATCTAAACCATGCAGTGATGACGACTTACACGAATGTCATCAGTTTTACACTTACAACTTCGATTCTACATTTTAACGTTCATTAAATTTTATCATACTTTACGAAGACAGTGGATCACGTTATTAAAAACAACAGAATACATTTTTAACTACTATGGAAACTTAGAATCACAATTTTTATTAATACGTCTTATGATAATAATTTAATACGCCTCTTCTTACTCCTACATTACCCAGTACATTAAATATTTCTGCCTTCAAGTATTAGAACTGCGGCCTGTTGCGCCCCCCTGGTCGTAGTGTAAGTCACGTGCTCCAACACCGCCAGAGAGAAATCAACCATCTAGTAACCACGCGCGGTGGAGAGAGAGCTGCTCTTCGTGCGTGTATTTATTGTACGAGGGCCAGTTGAAAAGTTCGCGGAGCGACATCTATAGCTAAGCGGTACAACTAAAATTTTTCGTGTGTTGTAAGATTAATATTTCATATAAACAGCTGTTAATTCCAAAATCTGTCTGCAGATTTCTTCATTGTTTACCAACTGTTCGAGATTTACGTGTCACGTGTGTTTTGAAAAATGGACAGGCTCAAACATCGTGCTGTGTTCAAAGTGTTTGTTGAAAAACGTGTAGCGCCAATTGGAATTCACAACGAAATGTCAAATGTGTCGTTGAGATGTTACGCCTTCAAAAGCAATTGTCTGTAAGTGGGTACTCGAGTTTAAACATGGTTGTGCGGATATTGAAAATGACGATTCCCTCAGTGGACGCCAAAAAAGTGCAACAACTTCAAATACCAATAAAAAAATTCCATACACCGTGTTGGAATACCAGCGATGGTGAGTAGATTACATTTCTGACATCATAGGGATCTCACGTGAGGGTATCATATTTTAACAAAAACGTTGTATGAAAAAACTTTATGGAAGGTGGGTGCTGCATTTTGAGTTGTTGCACTTTTGAGCGTCCACTGCGGGGATCATCTTGAGTGCTCATATGGTCACGTTTAAGATCGAGTACCCATTAACAAGCCGTTGTTTCTGAAGGCGCAACATCTAACGTATTTATTATTTCATTCTGTTTTTCCATTGACTGTACAGGTTTTGACATGATAATGTCTTATGGCTGGGGGTCATTGAAAATTTCTGTAACGCATCACGCTGCATGACGTCATCATTTACCAGCCGGGAATCGTTAACTAAAACCGCGACCGCTAACGTGCTAACGTCCGTCGCAGATTAAAGACCTAACAAGCAAACAACACTGCATAGCTGTAGATAGGTATGTAACCAATCAGTCAGTCAGTAACCATAATAATGTTGCGTTTAGCTGGCGGCTGAAAGACATTATCATGCTCTTAAGCTTTTACCATTTGGTAAACGGTACTTTACATTTTTAACAAAGAATTCTTGATTTTGTCCATTTTTTTAAAACTCGTGTGACACGTAAATTTCTACCAGCTGGTAATTAATTAATAAACTGACAGACAAAGTTAGAAATTAACAGCCGTTTATACGAAATATGAATCTTACAACACACGAAAAATTTTAATGCTACCGTTAATCTATAGACGTCGCTCCGTGAACTTTTCAACTGACCCTCGTAAATGCGCCTTTGTTACTTATCTATCCAAGGCATGCCAGACAAGACCGCTGTATTATGTCTCCACCAAGAAAGGTGAGCAGGCAGACCCAGTCGTGATCTTGACACGATTCAACGCCTCGAGTGCAGCACAGTCGTTGGTATTGTGAGACTCGAACGTTACCATTTGACAGCCCGCGCCGATACGTTCAGTATACGACATGTAACAGTCACTAAGTTGATAAAGAACATTATCGCAATAAAACTGTTCAAATTTAACATGAAAACACATGAAACTTTCAATAATATTACACTCTTATTGATACAAACAATTGGCAGAACTAACTTATCGGTAAATTATACTGCCCCTATCTGTGTTTATAGGGGTCATTGCTTATCGAGGTCATTTGCGGAGTAATTAAGACCAAACGATTCCAGAAACTTCTACATTAATCGGTAGGTTTCTGAAATGTGTCAGCGCCGGGTCCGCCTGTTCAAGTAGTGGTACACAACATCATACGACGATCTGATGCTATTAAACACGAGTTATGCTAGGAACTCCGAAACTGTTAGAATTATAGAGCTATGTTTTACACGGTGACGGAATCACGGTGAAGTAGAAAAAGAAAGAACGAGGCAGAACGTAACAGAAAGAAAAAAATGAGAATGGTTAGAACGTATCACTTACTTTAGTGATGATTTTAAGTGAATCGTTGTCGAAGAAAACTTGTACATTAATTCATATTCATAAAATGACGAGCCTACAGATACCTGAAGATATAGTGGAAGAAAGGTCAAGAAACCCTGTAATTTAAGTTCAATAAAGTGAGAAATATCGGTTAAATATCTTAATTAATACTGGAAAATTATGTAATTATCTGTATAACTTTTCAGTCCTGTTTTATTTAAAACCACGCGTTATGAATTATCCTTTATCATAAGTGTTTATACAGTTGGCCTATCAAGCATTCTGCAAAGGCCAAAAACAATATTATAACAACAAAATTTGAAAAAATGTAACAGTTACCGCCGATCTACTGTGACTTATTTTCTTGTTTTTAATTTCACTTTATTCACTTTATTAACTACACATTACGCGCACGCTCACACACAACCACACCGTATTATTATTATTATTATTATTATTATTTCTATTGCTGTTATGAGATTTAAAGATCTAAATATCACAAGGTTACGAGATGCCGATCGTATTTGTAATATTCAAAGATGAAAGCTTTTAAACTTTAATTCAGTTACAACGTAAGGTAGAATAAAATAGATGTAGGCCTACATTATAAAGTGTTTGAATACGAATAATTGCTGCGATTCTCTTATGTACTTGAATGTCTGAAGCTATTTCACTGAAAGCAATACTCTTGTTGAAATGAATTAGTGGAAACATAATGAAAATACATCTTATTTTTTCCATACTTCACGAGTATATCATCGTACCTACTCATAATTATGTTTTCTTTGTAACTCTTGACGTTTTGAGGTTTTTGCAGTTGTAGTATATTACGTATTTTAATTTTTTATTACTATGTTTCCACCTTACAATGCAAATTTTAAGAATGCGATTTTTAAACGAGACAAAAGATGGCTACTGACGAATTCAATTATTCGTTATTCATTAGAAACCCGAAACAAACATTTATCACTTAACGAAACCGACTGATTAGCCCTATCGAAGCCTATTTAAATTAGAGATAAATCATATCAGTACGACAGTTTCTATCAAACTAAACTGAAATAAAGAAGATTCTTTACTGAACAACAACAAGGACCGTCCAGGTAGATACAGAGAAACTATAGATGTAACTGATGTGGAGGAAGATTTCTTCATAAGGTTTCATACGGTGAAAGTGAATGACACGAGCAGTGAATTCACTTGTTAAACAATTGTTTTTACGATTTTAACCTAATACGTAAATTTTGCCAAATAAATTATGGAGTATATTTGTTTCATATCGAGCAACGATTCATGTATATAATAATTTATTGAAAAAATATTGAATTTGTTATAATAATATATCTCCTAAATCTAGATAGACACGAACAGTACAACTGTAAATAATATGGAAATGATATGACAATAATAATATAGTAATAATAATAAATTATAATTTTATACATCATCATATAAAATAATAAAGTGTAACTTACACTATATCAGTGCAAATAGCAAGACGTTATTAAAAACTGTGTAACGTTAAAACACACATAATAGGTAGCAATCGATATTGATTAAATTTAATTTTTGTTTAATTGTTTACTCTCATAGTTAAAATATGCATTCTTCATTATACCCATATATTAAAATACCCTGTCTTGGAGGCAAAGGCTGTCTTGAAACTCTATAGGCTGTTACAGGGGCTAGATATTGGGATAAAATTAAAGCAAGTTAACTCAGATGGATTGGTCATGAGATGAGAATTCCCGAAGACAACCCTCTTAGAAAAAAAGTGTTGAGGAGGCCTTTTGGTCAGCGTTAGCGAAGAAGACAATAGAATCTTGTAAGATTAAAGAAGAGTAAGATTCTTGGATAATATAGAAGAGGGCCTGAACTATTGTAGTGAGAGGGTGGCGGCGGTGAGCAATGGATGGACACGATTGAAGGAATGTCCTGAAGCAGGATTTGGCCCACCAAGGCTCTGACGCCATGATGATGATGATAGTGACGACGACGATGATAATAAAAAATCATCTTGTACTAACCAAAATCTTATTTATTTATTAGAAAGTAATCATTCCTGTTGTGATTCGTTTGGAATTTCTTTTT
Source organism: Magicicada septendecula (assembly GCA_034769895.1). NCBI lineage: Eukaryota > Metazoa > Arthropoda > Insecta > Hemiptera > Cicadidae > Magicicada > Magicicada septendecula. The sequence goes on along the minus strand of CM068367.1, from coordinate 242,450,838 downwards.
ATAAGTGAAAATATTCAGAATTCAAAATGTGTGTAGCATAAAATTTTAAGAACCCTTAAAAGAAATGTTTAAAGCAATAGCTATAAAATAATGACGGTTGATATTATGGTATATGGTAGCGAGATATGGGTGTTAACAAAATATTGTAAATGTATTTAGGCTTCCAATTTCTGAATATTCTTAACGCCCAGTAGTATGACACTCATTAATAGACTGTATGAGTAACCCCAACATCAGGAATCAATTGAACATGTTTTCAGTAAATTATAAACTAATGTATCAAATGTACCACATCAAATGGTGAGAACTTTTAAATTCACAGATGGATGATAACACCACCAAGAAAGTTTAAACTGTATATAATAAGAGAATCCAGAACAGCCAAATGAAAACTGAGCACAACAAACTTTTAAGGGAGGAACAGACTAATCAATGTCTAAAATCTGAAGTAGATGATGATGATAAAGTCATTGTCTCTTATAATGCATATTCCGACTACAATAGTTATAAGGAATAAGAGAATCCAGAACGCTCTAAAACAGTGGTTCCCAAAGTGGGGTCCGCGACTATGTTTCAGGGGGTCCGCAGACACGTTTAAGAAAAAATAGAATATATACTGTAATTTTCTCCGATTTTTTATGCTATAAAATCTAAATATAAAATTTAGAATCTTAAAAAATTTAATAGAAGAAACCAGTATTTTTTTTAGAGTTCGAACTACTACTTGTAACTGTAAACGTAATTCCAAACTAATGGCTTTAATAATGTCTTTAAATCATGTTGCGCAGTAGATCTGTTTGTCCGCCGAACAGACTAGACCTCTCTCTTACAGTACAAGAAGAAGATTCATCGCCAGAACTTTCAACTGACAATTCATTAAAATTACAGTTTTTGCAATTACAGCTAGCTGATTTCTGGTTATATGTAACGACTGAGTATCCTGAACTCGGAAAAAGAGGTTTGCAGTGTTTAACTGTGTTTCGTCTACTTATTTGTGTGAAACCGCAGTCTCATTGCTCACGTGCTTAAAGCCAAAGTTAAGAAATAAACTTGATGTCGAGAGTTACTTAATATTGAAATTATCAGACATTAAACTTAATATTAATGAGCTAATTGTGCAAAAGCACCTTTATTGTTCACTTTAAACTGTTTTATATCATTAATATTATAATTTTGCAAATTAAGAAAATTTTGATTTTAATACATTTTAATTAAAATATAAGAGCTTCTAGCATAAATATTTACTGTTTGTTTTATTTCATAACTCAGACGGGGTCCGTGAACTTTTAAATTATTTGGGGGGGGGGGTCCGCGGATTGAAAAGTTTGAGAACCACTGCTCTAAAGCAAAACAGGCACAACAAACTTGTAGTGCAGGAACAGGCTAATCAGTGTCTGATCTCTGATAAAAATTGTGATAATTATGACAAAGTCACTCCATCTTATAACGCACATTCCGATTAAAACACTCCATGACTATGTATTGAAACAATTATAGGCATTTTCACAATTAATTTCCCGTTTAAATTGCATTCAGACACTGGTTTCAACAACCGTGTTTATTGAGCGCGCGCGGGCATTCGCGTAAGTTATATGTCGGTACATATCTTGAAGAGAAACGCTGCGTATTCCATTAGTGTCAGCGGTGTTTATCCGTTGCATTCCGCACCTGGTGTCTTTGCAAGCTTAGATTTTTCTGTGTTTATTTTCACTTTGCCTGTGCGCGCCTTGTCTTCCGTTTGTAAATAAATTCCACGATCACCGTGCTGGCTACCAACCCACACTTCCTTTTCTGTTGTTACTGTCTGCATAAACTGTGAGTATTGTTATACCTTTACGACGCGTTTCGATTTCCTCAAGTTCGGAAGTCGATAGTACAAAATTAAAGAAAATAAAAACTGAAGGAGTTCTCCTCGTCAGTTGTGTTTGTTTTGAGGAAAAGTTGGCAAAATTTAATTAATTGCGTCTGAAAAATAAAAATTTCACTACACAAAACGGCAAACGAACTGTCAATTCGTATAAACATCGATCTACAATCGATTACAGCACCATATGTTAAAACAACTGATTTAAAAGTTTGTCTACACAAATAACACTTGATTACATTACTGTTCGGTAAACATGTAAATATATATACGAACTCGATAAAATAACATCGTTGATAGAAAGGAACAATATATATGGACGCTTTTACAATCTACTGGTTGGCATAGATGAATCCGTTGAGCCGAGACCTTCAACCATGTTGGAAATAACTTGTATAAATGCACATTGTTAATGTCTCCACAGATAAAACTAATACGCTCTAGACAAATTATATTCTGCTTAAAGTATACATTTTTTTACGTATTTACCACGTTTATTATTGAGCACGGTTTTGAGTTTCTCACACGACTGCAAAATTAACTTAAGGCACGTTTTTAAAGTAGATTTATAAACATAAAAATTTTGGATATAACCTCAAAATTCTATGGAGACAACTGTAACTTTAAAAGAAGACTGTCATCAATATCAAATGTAACAGTGACATTAAAACTCGTTAAAGGATATTATTTTTTAATTCTCCAGTTCACACTGAAGTTAAATGGTCCTGGTAAAGTGAAGTTGTTAAAACTTATATTTATACTAGTAAGTATGTTTAATAGTTATTCTACGTAAAATTAATTTTTTGTTACACGTAAATGTTTACAAAGCGTTTTATAATTTTGTTTCTTTAAATGTGTAAAATATGTCAAACCCGTTGACGCAAATTGAATCGTTCAAAGAAACACTCGGATAATGTATTTTAAACATATTTTTTACATTTATTTTACTCGTTTGTTTTAACAGATATAATTTCTACTCAAATTACAAAAAAAATGTTTGATTATTTGTAAAATTTTATCAGAGTTTTTTCAGTAAATGTTAAAATAAACTAATTACCACTGCTAGGAAATGGCGTGCGAGTCGATGCTTGCTACTGTCTCAGTAGCAACAAACGGACGACAAATAAAAAATCGCTAACATAAAATGTTATCGGGTAACAACCAACTTAAGTGTTATTTGTGTCTAGTTAAAAACAGTTATATATAAATTTAACATAATTTTACAACTACTAACATGCACTACTATGATTATACACATTAAAAAAAAACACAGATTACGTACGCCATATTTTGTCGATCTCTCCTGATGACGATCGAAAACAAGCAATATTCTTCAGTATTGCTTTAGCGGAATCCGAGAGTTATAAAAAAATTGTCACAACACTGGTTTGTTACGAAAACACATCACACTGAGATCGAAAGACTGGAAAGAAGTCATTATTCGTTGGTGGCTAGCACATCGCAATGAACGAATCGGACATCGGTATGTTTGAATATTGAGTTTTCACTGTATTGGCCAAGATAACATAACTATGCCGTTTTGATCGCTATCACTGTAGTTGTCGATTTGTTGATAACGGTTACTTAATACTAGCGGTTGAGCTTGTCACCCTCAGCTGTACTTGTGGAACCATTAAATACTGCTTAACCGACTGTACTGGCTCAAGTAAATTTATTGTTCAAACTCTGCAGCGTGCGTGCGATAGTCGTATGTCACAATTGTAGGCTATTTGTATTGTATTGATAATCGTGTAATTAAAGTAAAATTAGTGCTGTTTACTGAGATAACAAGCACGGACTGACGTCAACGTGGAAGTCCGTGGTAATCATAGTTGTAGGCTACAGATTACACTATAGAATCATAGTGTAAACACTGGCATTTGGCACAAACGGACGTTAAAATTCTTTAAATAACGAAAATTCATGCCGTTTAAAGAACGTATGATAGATCTTAGAAGAACGGCTGATCGCTCACCCTCTTTTGCCTGCTGACTCTCAAAACATTTCAGGTCATATGAAAATGTCCGACTTTATTTGTAACTTTAATTAGGTATTTTGTCAGATTTTGGAAAAATTTATAAAATAAGAGAAATTTTATACTTAAAATAATTTTTGTCTTTTCCGCAATAAAAATAAAATAAATAAGTACTTAAATACTAAATGTCATAAACGTATTAAAATTTGGTATGGGATTAAGAGAAACAAAAAATTAATTTTTAAATAGATAATGTTATTAAAAAAAAAACTAACAAAAATTCTTCTATTATATCAGAATTTACTAATTAATAGAGACGGACATAAATGCCCAACTCTAACGATGTTCCATGATAGAAAAAGAGGGAGTTGTCCGTTAGTTTCCGGATGCTAGTAGCATGGACGCTGTAACAAAGTGGAAGAGGTTACGGCATTAGAATTTTGTGGGAAAACTATTATATTATAAGTCTCTTTAGCATCACAAAGTTGGGGAGCTTGTTGTACAGTCAGCTCAATTGTATTCCTTTCCAGTAATGCTATTCAGTTTCATATAATCATGTGTAACAAGGAAAATAAATGTTTATTTTAATTTATTTTTCCTTATTATCCTGTAATCTAATTAAAAATTTTTTATAAAATATTGAAAAAGGAAAGTGTTAAAGATTTTATAATAATATGTTAAATATTGTAAAGTAAAAAAAAAACAATGAAATTTGGCATTGAAGCTGAAACAAAGTAGTCAAGGAGTAACATTTTTTTAAAGATTTCATTAAACTGTTTCATACAGATCTTACTAAATTCTAATTAAATTGTATTATATCTTATTGATTTGTATTAAAAATATTAAGTAATTTTTCAGTGAAAAAATTTAAGTCTTTTGTTGATTTACAACAATTATTGTGCATTATATTTGAGGCATAAGCTTAAGACGAATCTTGAGGGGTAGTGAGACATTTTTTGGGGTGGATATGGTCTTGGAGGAGAACTTAATTATTATTATTTAATAACAAAATAATAAAAATTTGTATTATGGTAAAATATTAGATCAATTATATTGTAAAATTGATCAGGGATTGTAAAATTATTTTCAAAATTTTACTTAGGCCAACTTTGAAATTATTTCGTACTAATCTAATTATCTTCCTTGTTTCTTAAAAAAAACATGAATTAGAATTTGTAATTAAATTTAGACTGTTATTATAATAATAATTATCTTCACCAAGCCAATTACCGATTTCTATGGAATTATTTTGAATTCCCAAACTACCATTTCAATATATCTGTCGCTGCTCATTCGATCTAATTTCTTTTATTTTACTGTGCATGCTGAAGATATTCAATTCAATCCTCGATTTATTTTCGTGTCTTCAACGTCTCACAGTGCGAAGGAATCACATCTCTACAGTTTGTATGCGATGATCGTGCCGTTGATTCAGTATCTAAGAATCACTATCACACCATAGGTTTTGAAAAACTGTACGAAAGTTCTGAAAATTTTATAAATGATTCATCCGTTATCCTTGCTAACTGTCCGTTATGCTGTCTGTTATCCGTGAAGCATCTGGAAGCGGTCTTAGGTACACAACATACAAGACGATATTCATCCAGTTTACTCATAAGAATCGTATCCTAATCATAGGAAATGTCAAAACAAAAATAAACAAAATAATCGCTTTGTTTAATTGTTTTGATGCTTATTACAATCATTGTTATTTTGTATTCCTTCTCAAAGAGAGCATTGTTATTGTAACTGTTTTTTGAATATCTTCAGCTGACATTCTTTGAATACTGCGCGCAGCCGATAGATTTTCCTTTACCGCTCATTTTCAGTCACAGTGAGAAGTCGTATGTGCAGAAACAATGTGATTAAAACTGTCTTTAAGTACCATCAATTGGTAGCCGTAATTTTAACTGAACTCTTCATTCTGAATTAATGAGGAAAAGTAACTTTTATTAAATATTTATAGGAGCAAATCATTTAAAAACAAACGATTATCTTCACAAACCACCTGTTGCGATGTGGGTTGGGGTGGTTCTAATGAATTTAAAAGTGCAGGGTCTGTTATCGGTAAAATATATCGTAGACTGGATTAATAAAAACGTTGTTTTTATGACGACAGTTTAAAATCAGTATGCGATGGAAAATATATTGTCATACATTTATGCTTAAGTTTGTATATATTGCAACAAAATAATGTAAGGCATTAGATATAAGGCTGGAAAATCAAAGCTTTGAATTACACAGCTTCCATAAAAAACTGGAATTAAACTAATCAAACATTTAGAATTTAGTGTAAGTGAATGTTATAAAACAGTTTGTTTAAATGTTGACCGAAGTGCGAAAAACTTTTTAGCATAGCATACAGGAGGCAGCAGCGTCTTGTGTGCCGTGTTCGCGGTCTTTTGAATACTACTTTGACACTCGTAACTCAGATGTCAGCTTCGTTGAAACATCGTTTGAAAGTTTTAATGATCTGTGTATTTAAATATGAGTCCTTATTAGTCTCCATATATCAGTTACTAACATTTGGAATACTAATATTTCAGGGAGTCATCTATTTTTCCATATATCAAAGATCTACGTATTAACACTACTTTCATCAGAATGAATGTTTCTTGTCACTATACTTTTTTAATGCAATATTTCGGCTGCGATAACATTTCTGCCATATCAGGTAAAGTGTAAAGATACATGGACATAGACAATAAAAATACATTCTATCACTTAAGCAAGAATCAAAGAACAGACAGTCATGTAAGTATATATGGAATAAAACTGTATTAAATGATGAAAATAAAATAAAAAGTATTAAATAATTAAATGTAACTGAACCATAAAAATAACTAAAGTAAATAAAAAGAAAATAAAACTAAAGTTAAAAATACTAGGAATTCAACAGTACCTGCTGGCAAACACTGCAGATAAACCTGATTCTGTCATTCGTAACTGCGCTGCTAACAGAGACTGTTCAGTTACTGTCTTGTAGGTAAGATTTACATTTATTCTTTTTTTTTTAGTTTCATGAAAAGAATATAAACATTGCTTTCACCACTGGTTTTATTAATCACTTTTACCAAACTCGTTCTTCATTCACCACTCCACACGTTATTCACAACAAACGATAAAGATTACCAAAGTCATTATGTTAACTAAAACAACATTAAAATACAAATAAGCATTTAATATCACTTTGAACTACTTGCAGCGTAAAAAACTTATGGCCGTAAACTAAAAACTGATTGCTGTAAATCAAGATTTTAAGTCGTGGATCTGTCTACCTTTTTAAAGACTGACGTCAAAATTATTACATCATCATATTTTTCGTAATTAATTGGAAAATATTATTTATTATAACAATGAATCATCATGTTTATCAAGACATATTGACATTCAAAGAGCAACTACTGTAAAAGGAGAGGAATTATTAGCCTAAACAATGGGGGAAAATTTAGAGATTTCAGTAGAGGTAAATTGACTATGAAGAAGTCCACAAAGGTATAGAAACGAGTGACATACATTGGAAGCGTAGTAGCAATAATTATGGACGGACAAGAAGATGGAGATCAAAACGAAAATGGAGACAATTATGAGCATATTGATGAGAAATTAATCTTGGTGATTCGCGCTCACTGCTAGAAAATTTGTCGAGCAGCGAACGCTATTTGTACTTGTTCTACCATTAAAGATAACGCTTCAGCCGAAGTCAGTTGTTTTTCTAGTCGGACGAGTCAATACAAAAATTTTACTATGAATCAAAGTGTAGAAAACAGACAAAAATAGCAACTGTTTTGTCCAGTATGACAATGAGTGATGTTTTTTCATGAGAAAAACAACTTGAGCAAAAAGATATTTTTATAATAAATATCGTAGTATTGTAGTTTTTATAATATTATGATTTTAAAAAGTAATTAGAAACAAACTCTTTTAATTACAATTTTAATAATAGAGGTGTTTTTAGTATGTTCAGTTTCAACAGTTATATAAAGGTGCTACAATTTTTTTAAGTTCATTTGATAATTGTCTGCAGGTAAATATTATTGAAGGTTTTAAAATTCCAAATTGGATACAGTGACTAGGTCATTTATTGGTCATAGTAACTAGAGGTGGCCCCTTGGAGGGCACTATAATTTGCCGTATACCGAATCTCTTAGTATTGGACCAAATTATTTAAATTATTTCTCATCTGAAGTCCGAATAACGTTTCATCCAAATTGTGCGGGTTTCATTGGATTTAATAAGTATAGTCCATTTATGAAATTTGTAAATTTTCATAAAACGTCATCGAGTATCAAAACATCAGTGACGCGGTAGAATTTGAAGAAAACAAGTCTTTCACGAAAACGGTGTGATACTATTTATACTTTCTTATAGTGAGAAACTTTTAGGGACGCCATACGTCGAAATAAGAAATCATGATTGGGGGTTATCAAAAAGCAGACTAGCTAAAACGACCGTAATAAATGAATCCGCAAGGTCCATAATAGCAGATCCGTAAATTCTTTGCTTCCAAACATGTCTTGACTGAAACATATTTTCTTCAAACTCCGACACTACAAGAGTATTCGAGTGCTAGGAATATTCTCTTGAGGGATCATAGTCTACGCCTCAAGCGCCCAAAATATAGTTCTCTGATAACATCTACGTGTCAAACTTTGTACCCCTTTACATAGAACACATAATAGGTTCAACATTCTCACAAAATCAACAACACGGAGTATTAGGTTTAATTATTAGAAACAATAGTAACAGAGACTAGAAGCTGTACATAGAATGTAATAATTCTAAATTTTTGTTGTTTACAGACTTTAATTTCAACGGGAAACAGAGCTTCTAGCTTCACAGTGACTGTGCCATCACTGATTTTATGTTTAGTTAATTGACAAGTTCAAATAAATATGGACACTTTGATAAGTGGAAAATAACAGCCAATATAGATAGTCACTGGTTATCAGCAAACGCAATTGGTATCAATTATTTTCAGATTGTAAACATTTTGTAAATAAAATATATACATCACGATAGCCAGCGCTTTATGACTAATATAAGGCGTATAATGTGATCTGATAGGCTGAAAGGTTCTCATGAGTCACTGGTGTGATAAGGTCACTTTAGGTATTTTGTTTGTGTAAATCAGTAAGTCAATAGTAAAATATCGTTATGGAGAACCATACATGACTTCCATGTTGTAAGATTTATGTTTAAAATAATTTACTTGAATTCGGTTCGGTAATTTCTAAAAAAATATCGCCCACCCTCAAACTAATTTCACTATTTATAGATATTTTTGTTATTATGGAGTAGTCGTTTAATATAATGTTATTTTCAGTCACTTTATCCATAAAAATTAGATAGGCTTACTTTATTCTTATAAAGAAACCGAAACACGCAGATAATCATCCCTCCTCCGAAGCGCTCCGAAGTCACTCATGGACCCTGAGCATCTTGCAGAGGGTTCATTTCCTAAAGACGAAAAGTCTGTCTATGAACCGTTCCTCTGTAAACACGTGCAGTTACACTGCCCAGCGACCCACAGGAAGCAAATCGCTATCCACGCTGGACACTTTTTCGGCTTGCACGCGTTGTGTTGGTGTGGGTTTCAGCACTTTCCATTTAAAAAGCGTGCAACTGTATTTATGAGTGAGGCCATAAATAACGCGAATTGTGTGTGTGTGTGTCTTGCGTGCCTTTTTATTGCGGTAATCATAATAATAAAATGGAAACGTAAACATAATAATTGAGATATGCTTGCCTGCCACGAACGATATATTTTCTCTCATACATGATTTAAATTAAAATGAAAAAATATAGAATTTTGTTAAAGTTAAATGAAACGTTTCCATAGAAACTACTTCGTTGATTTCAATAACGTAGTACACACATAAAACTTATAAATGTCGGTATGGAGAACCATACATGACTTCCATGTTCTAAGATTTATATTTAAAATCATTTTCGAAATGAAATATTACCATAGAAACTACTTCTTTCTACTTACTGCTTCAGCCTTAACCACAGTACTGTGGTCACTAACGTATACCACCTCACGTTATCGCACTCGATTTTCACTGATGGTGGAAGTCGATGGCATTGCCGAAACGTCTGGTTTTGTAGAAAACATTGGACTACGGCCAAACAGCCCGGGAAGGAATTTTAACAAAAAACTACTTCTTTGTTGCCGATAACGTTGTACTGTACACATATATATAAAAAATATGCATAAAATTAATGGCTTGTATAAGTTAATGTTTGATCTCCATTAAGTAGTGCTCAAGTTTTAATATTATAATGTCCGTAATTAAAACATCAGAGCAGGTTTAATGTGTATGAGGGTACACCGTAGACAAAAATGTTCAACATTCCCTATTGAGCGTTGCTCAAAGTAAAGCTGCGAATCTACAGTGTACGTTTCACGAACAAACACGCGGAAAAGAAGGAGCGCTCCGAAGTCACTCATGGACCCTCAGCATCTTGCATAGGGTTCATTCCCTAAAGACGAAAAGTCTGTCTATGAACCGTTCCTCTGTAAACACGTGCAGTTACACTGCCCAGCGATCCACAGGAAGCAAATCGCTATCCACGCTGGACACTTTTTCGGTTTGCACGCGTTATATTGGTGTGGGTTTCAGCACTTTCCATTTAAAAAGCGTGCAAATGTAAGAAAATAAACATGAGTGAGGCCAGAAATAACGCGAATTTTGCGTGCGTGTGTGTGTGTGTGTCTTCCCTGCTTTTTTATTGCGGTAATCATAATAATAAAATGGAAACGTAAACATTACATAATTGAGATATGCTTGCCTGCCACGAACGATATATTTTCTCTCATACATGATTTACATTAAAATGAAAAAATTATAATTTTATTGCCTGGCAACAAAATTATTTTATTTTTAACAATTACCATGGTTTGAAAAAGTTTAAATGAATTTTCAAGTACTTTACTGAAGGTTGCAGGTAAACTACCCCTTCCCCTTAACCGATCTTCACCAAAATCAAAAGGCCTTGAGTTCTCTACAATTCAGGGATGTATACAAAACACTATTTGATTCTGTTTGAATATGCGGCAGTTATCGTTCGTCATAGAAAAAATTACCCTTGTTAAAACATAAAACGTTGCAGGTAAACTACCCCTTTCCCTTAACCGATCTTCACCAAAAACAACAGGTCGTGAGAACTCTATAATTCAGTTCTGAATTCGAAACATTATTTGATTCTGTTTGAATTTTCGGCTGTTATCGTTTGCCATAGAAAAAAAATTACCCTTGATAAAAAAAAAGTTGCAGGTAAACTAACCCTTTTCCTCAACCGATCTTCACCAAAGCAATAGGTCGTGAGTACTCTACAAATCGGCTGTATGCAAAAATTTATTTGATTCTGTTTCAATTTGCGGCTGTTATCGTTTGCCATAGAAAAACAATCTACAGACACACACACAGACACAGACACACACACAGAAACACACACACAGACACTTTTCGAAAAACGACTTTTTTCATGTTTTGAGTGTAGTAGGCTACAATCAGAATCTGCAATAATCTCGAACACGATTTTTTTTGCCATCACCATACTTCCATTTCCTTAAGGAACATGGAAGTAAAAATTTACTTCCTCCATCATCAACTACCATTTTAATTTATAAAAAAATTACCCCTTCCCCTTCAACTACCCTTTTCATTTATAGATATTTCATCTACCTTTCTACAGTGGATTATTATGACCTTCTTTTCAGGATACTTTATTTATCAAAATTAAGCACTTTACTCTTGTTAAAACGTAAAACGTTGCAGGTAAACTACCCCTTTCCCTTAACCGATCTTCACCAAAATCAATAGGCCTTGAGTTCTCTACAATTCCAAACTGTTTGCAAAAATTATTTGATTCTGTTTGAATTTGCGGCTGTTATCGTTTGCCATAGAAAAAATTCTGCACACAGACACTTTTCGAAAAAATCGGTATGGAGAACCATACATGACTTCCATGGCCTAAAATTTATATTTAAAATCATTTAAATATTAATTTAATAAGTGGATGCTTGAGTTCTGAAGAAATTACGTATCAGCTAAAATGGTACCACCATGTCAGGTGGATTAAGACTATCCTCAACCTTCGTGAGGAAGGACTGTACTTTTGGATAAAATGTCTGTAGGTCGAACGAAGAGCTAGCTAAAGGTAGCTGCGATCTGATTCCTGTAATGAAAGTGTACTCTCGCTGCGAGGGGCCGAGGGATGTCTATAGTGTTATCGAAGTCTTTCCTGTCAATACTATACTAGTCATTTTTCTTTTTTAAAATCGAGTCTTGATTTCTTTCTTTCCATATGTCTTCTGATTTCCTGAACGACTATTCTGTTCACCCGTATAATTATACATTTCTCAGCAAAACATTTCTTCCTTAATAGGTTTGTGTCTCCTGTTTAACACCCACCATTCTGATCCATGTCATAACGCTATATTCCACACAGGCTAGTAAGCCATCAGGGAGGTCAAAATATTTTCAAGGAGGGGCAAACAATTTTCCAAAGGAGAAAAATATTTATATATTTTTCATACACACACATATGCACATATTATTTTATAATTCTCATATCATAACAGAAATAAGTACACAGATTGTATTAATTGCTTTAATACAACACTGCCCAGCGATCCACAGGAAGCAAATCGATGTCCATCTTTTCGGCTTGCACGCGTTGTGTTGGTGTGGGTTTCGGCACTTTCCATTTAAAAAGCATGCAAACAAGAAAATAAACATGAGTGAGGCCAGAAATAACGCGAATTTTGTATCTGTGTGTGTGTGTGTGTGTGTGTGTGTGTGTGTGTGTGTCCTGCCGGCCTTTTTATTGCGGTAATCACAACAATAAAACTTTGGAAAAGTAAACATTACGTAATTTAGATATGCTTGCCTGCCAGGAACGATATATTTTCACTCATACGTGATTTAAATTAAAATAAAAAATATAGAATTTCGTTAAAGTGAAATGAAATGTTTCCATAGAAACTACTTCTTCAACTACCATTTTAATTTATAAAAAAATTACCCCATCCCCCTTCAACTACCCTTTTCACTTATAGATATTTAATCTACCTTTCTACAGTGGATTGTTATGACCTTCTTTTCAGGATACTTTATTTATCAAAATTAAGCACTTTACTCTAGTTAAAATGTAAAACGTTGCTAGTAAACTAACCCTGTCCCTTAACCGATCTTCACAAAAAACAACAGGCCTTAAGTCCTCTACAATTCAGGGCTGTATGCAAAAAATTATTTGATTCTGTTTGAATTTGCGGCTGTTATTGTTTGCCATAAAACAAATTCTACACACAGACACAGACACACAGACACTTTTCGAAAAATGACTTTTTTTCATGTTTTGATGGTAGTAAAATCAGAATCTGCCATTATCTCAAACACGATTTTTTTCGACATGATCATACTTCCATTTCATTATGGAACATGGCAGTAATACAGAGATGTCACAAATATAGGCCAATCAATTCTATTCAGTAACAGCTGTAATTTTCTTACGTCTACGAAAGTCCGTATGTTTCACCACTTGTCTATTTCAGCCCCCTACTTCGGTATTACGTCGTGTGATACCGATAAACTTTTTAGTGATCATTCTCAATCTTATTCAGCTGTTTCTGTTACAAAACGCATCACATATTTTACCTAAGGTTTCTTCTTTAGAAGACGTGAAAAGAAAAAATAAATTTCCTTTAAAAAATAACTTATATTACAGAAATATTATGGTATCAACACAAGTTGACTCGAGATATCAAATATGATCATTTTATGGATCTCAAAAAACTGTTATTAACAAATATACATAAATGTATACCAACAACAACAATACTACTAACAATAGATTATAAGGGTTAGTAGACCAGTGGGTTTGGCGCCTGGCTACTTATCAAGAGGTCCCCGATTGGAGTCCCGACGCAACACCATAATGTCCTTCATGCGAAATACGATAAAATCAAGTGCATTTTTACTTCCATGTTCCGTAAGGAAATGGAAGTATGGTGATCACGAAAAAAATCGTGTCCGAGATAAGGGAAGATTCTGATTGTACTACCCTCAAAACATGAAGAAAAGTCATTTTCCGAAAAGCGTCTGTGTGTAGAATGTTTACTATGGCGAACGACAATTCCCGCAAATTCAATCAGAATCAATTAATTTTTTGCATATGTGCCCGAGTTTTAGGGGCTCAAGGCCTATAGATTTTGGTGAAGAACGGTTTAGGGGAAGGGGTAGTTTACCTGCAAAGTTTTACGTTTTAACAAGAGTAAATTAGTTAATTCTGATAAATGAAGTATCCTGAAAAGAAGATCATAATAATCCACTGTAGAAAGGTAGATGAAATATCTATAAATGGAAAGGGCAGTTGAAGGGGGAGGGGTCATTTTTTGTATTAATGTTATAAATTTATTCGACCGAAAACTTAAAAATTTCAATAAAATATTGACTGATATCGTTCCATGCCATGTAACCACGGGTACGTAAACAAAATAATTTTTCGTTTTCAGAAAGTCACATAAAACAAACGCTGGGCGGTACACGTGAAATTTCTTTCGCGTTGTTTAAATAAAAGATAATCTAATCAAATTAAATTATTTATTTTTAAAATATTAACAACTAAGTACAATTCGTATTTTGATTATCTTTCTCGGCGTTTATATCAAAAGCATGCTGATGTATTTGGTTTCCTTCTGAGTTTTTGTACATATTAAGAATAATTTTATAATTAATTAGAACATGGAAGTTATGTATGGTTACCCATACCGATTTTTCATTACCAGATCTACTAAAACTGTGGAAACTTAGGACATACTTCTGAGCTGACAAATGAACGGCTGACGCGTAATGCTGGCCACGCTAGCTTTCTTACGTGCCGTATAGCTGAAGCTGGCAGCCTATTCTTCGTGCAATTCCTCAGCTATTTCGGTAGTACGAAAATGAACTATTATTACGTATTATAATAGATTACTTTTATTACATGGCGTTCCAAAATATACTTCAATTACAATAATAATGAAAAGAAAGACACACAAATTTTGGTATGTTTAGCACTGTTGCTTATTATTTTATAAACACGTATTATTCACTAGGAATTTGCCAGGGTGCTATAAAATATATGAAAGTTTAGGTTACTAACTGTTATAACGTATTACACTAAAAGATGGTAAAAATATGATGACCAGTCTTTTGATGATCAGTCTATTTTGATGATCAATTCTTTTTGTCTGCTTCTTTTTCTTTTTCTTCTTCCCCGTTTGGAACGAATAACGCCATTCCTTGTACCTTCCTTTACCTGTTACAGATTTACTAACAAGATTCTTTTTTGTTTACTCCCATCTACTTTTGAAGTTCTTGAATATTTATATTCTTACCTGCGTCTCTCTTCTCTCATGACGTGAGTGCGAAAGAGAAAAAACGGTCTGCACAGGCAGGTGAATAGTCAATGAACAGACGAATAAATGGGGGAAGAGAAAGAGGAGACAGAGGACACAGTAAGAGCGAGAGAGAGGGAGGGAGATGGGAATGACGGAGAGAGAGGAGAGATACACACCATGTTAAACATTTATGTGGCATTTAAAAGTCTAAAACACTTGTCAGTCGTAAATAAGATTGAACGTTGAAGCAGATAAAATTTACAACCAAAGAGACTTATAAATAAAAATTTCAATTCGATCTAAAATTTTGGATTTATATTTTTGTTAAAAAGGAACAGTTATTGTGCTAGTAATACTGCTACAATTGTCTTAGCAGTGTGAACATTTCAGAAACCTTCTGATTATTATTATTATACGTCTGCATAGAAATAAATCATTTCTAAATATCCACTGCGCTGAGAAATTTTGTTTTTGTAAATAAAGTAAGAAAATTACTAATTTAAAAAGAGATCGCCATGACTGAGATGCTCTTAAGGCGTTACGATTTTTCGTCAGTGGAATCTGTTGTCTTCAGCGCTCTTCCTGATAGCTTTGTGAGTTTTTATGTTCTGGACGATTTACCCCTTCTTCTTTTCCACCCATGTTTCCTCAAATGGCAGTCTCAGTACTACTTCGTCGAAAGGTGTGTCCCATTAACTTTAATATTATTCGTTTACTGAACATACCATGTAATCCACATCGTGCTGCGGTAGCAGGTCATCCTTTAAACTTTCGATTTTATGAGGTTGCCTTGAGGGGGCACAATTTCAAATCCGCAAGTTGCAGTGGGGAAGATTTTGCTGTCCTTTGTGGTGTTCCATTGCTGATAAAGTGGTAGAATGACAACACTTTTTCGGTTAAAAATCGTATTTTAATGTTATTGTTGTTAGTAGTAAACGTTTCACCTAATCTATGAGTTGGCATCCTCAGTGGTCACCGCGTTCTTAGGATGCCACTGAGGATGCCAACTCATAGATTAGGTGGAACGTTTGATGTTTAAAATAATATGAGTAAAACATGGCTGTCGATCGAAAAAGTGTTGATAATAAAGTACTTAAATTATACAAAATATGGAAGTTGATAATATCAATAATTAAGATTTGTAGTTTGTCAAAGGCAAATGATAACATGTTCAGTCTCGCTTCGAACGTGGTTCCTTTTTTATCACGGGACCACGTTTACCGTAATATTTCTACAGTCTTCAACATCTTTTGTGCTCTACTGGGAACTCTCATACGACAACATCGCTTGCAACAGTAATTTTCCTCTTTGCCCACAAATTCCTCCCGAGAATTTTTTTTACGTGTCGAATCTCCCACACAGTCTACTTCAAACGACCTCTACGTACCTTTGTTTTATCCCCGGATATTTAAAATATTTTCTTTGTAATTGCAAAGTATTCCGTAGGACTGACAGTAACTTTAAGTACATATTATTTGACATCGTTGTTCTTGACCTGTGTTTGTTACACTAAGAACAAAATTCTTAAAAACATAACTTTTTTTTATTATAAACTTAGTATATTTCCTTTTTTTTAATGTTTTAAATTAATAAAATTGAGCAAATCTAGTCTATACAGCTACATAAATAGTTAAAACAAATGTATCCAAATAGAGAATATTTTAAATAGATAGCAAGTTCTTCACTGTGTTTCTTACTGCCTGGAAATAATTTTTCAACATAATTTTATTCTTGTTGCATAGACTAACAACAAAAATCTATAAATTTGATATATTCTATTCAAAAATATTTTTTCTTATAGGATCAGTAAGTCATAACATTGGTATAATTTCAAGACTGTGAACTTTAATAAACATTTATCAATTTATGTCTTTTCCAAACAGTTAAACAATCTATAACTTTAATTATTTTCAAACAACTTTCAATACTTTTCGTTGTAGAGTACTTCTATAATAAATTAAACTTTCGGATTTAAATTTCTGTTAAAAACAACAGTTATTGTGACAATAGTACTGCTACAATTGTCTGATCAGTGTGAACATTTCAGAAACCTTCTGATTATTTTTATTATATGTCTGCATAGAAATAAATAAATCATCTCTAAATATCCACTGCGCTGAGAAATTTCGTTTTTTGTAAATAAAATAAGAAAATTATTAAATTTAAAAAGGACCGCAAAGCGAGGGGTAGGGCTTGAATTTCACAAGCGACGTAATTGATGACAGATTATTCAACGTGTTATATCTCGAGATAAATTATCGTATGAAAATTGTAAGGATTTGACAAACGACTTGCTACGGGCGACAATACACTGAAGAGAGAAAGCGAGATAAATCGAATCATGTCTGCTCTTCCTATGTCTTTCCCTGCTTTTCTCTTAATTCTCCCTACCATTATACATAATTATAAGGAATTGAATCGACGAAACTCTTGGATTTATTACACTTAATTTAGACAATTAATTCTTAACCTAGAAATGGTATAAATTAATAAGGCATATTCGTTCATTTTTCAATTATATCATAAGTAAGATAACTTTTGGATATAATAATAATTACTGTTTTGGATAGATAAAATAAATAATATTTCATATTATTTGGCCATTGTGGTCAGAAAAACGTTAGTTGACTAATTGTGAGGTTTAGGTATTTGGAATCAAATGGAGTATGACTAAAATCAAGATTTACACGTTGGGCAAGAAATGTAGATTCAAGGAATATACCATGCAGATATTGAAGCTTCGAAAAAGAAAAAGCAAAGATAACTAAAAACAAAATTGTATGAAACAATAGGCACACCAGTTGTATTGTTAAGAAATTAATCTGTTGTAATAACACGAAATAAATAAAAACGATTGC
The DNA here is from genome assembly GCA_034769895.1 of Magicicada septendecula. NCBI lineage: Eukaryota > Metazoa > Arthropoda > Insecta > Hemiptera > Cicadidae > Magicicada > Magicicada septendecula. The sequence goes on along the minus strand of CM068367.1, from coordinate 242,432,752 downwards.
CATCGTGCAGGCGACAGAAATGTTTTTACGAAGGTTTAAGAAGGTTCCTCTGCCCCGAAGACCGTTTGAATACGATATGAGGACAAAAAGAATTGTCATTAGGTAACAGAAGTAAATTAATTTAAGGAAAAGTGAAATATAGATTGAACAATTCAAAATCTGGAAGATCATCAATGTCAGGAAGAAAATTAAGTATTTGAGACGAGGAAAACGTTAAGGAAGGAACAACCAATTGTGTCTAAACCATCCAGTGAAAAAAAAAAGAAAAAATAATAAGAAGAAGAAGAAAAAGAAAAAGAAGAAGAAGAAGAAGAAGAAGAAGAAGAAGAAGAAGAAGAAGAAGAAGAAGAAGAAGAAGAAGAAGAAGAAGAAGAAGAAACAGTCCGGTAGCAGACGTGTATAGGTTCCTGACACAACCTGTCGCTGTACGTTGCATTCACATACTGTGCCAACCAAAGACTTCAGAGACTTTGCACTTAAACCTCTCGTCACCAGATGTTGTTTTCTCTTCCCTTCCTGTACAGATTCGCTAGCGAGATTCTACTTTTTTGTTTACTCCCATCTACTTTTCAAGTACTTGAATATTTACATTCATACCTGCGTCTCTCTTCTCGTATGACGTGAGTGCGGAAGAGAAAAAGCGGTCTGAACAGGCAGGTGGATAGACAATGAACAGACGAATAAATGGAGGAGTAGAAGGAGGAGACAGAGGACACAGTGAGGGTGAGAGAGAGAGAGTGAGAAAGCGAGAGAGATAGAGAGAGAGAGAGAGAGAGAGAGAGAGAGAGAGAGAGAGAGAGAGGGAGAGAGAGAGATATGGGGAGTGACGGGGAGAGAGATACACAGCATGTTAAATGTTAAATGTTTATTTACCATTTAAAAGTCTAAAACACTTGTCAGTCGTAAATAAGATTGAACGTTTAAAAAGCAGGTAAAATTTGCAACCAGACAGACTTGAATTATGATATATATTGAAAAAAATCTTCTTGAACAGAATTTTCAATGATATATATTGAAAAAAACCTCAATTATATCACATAATTACAGATATTTGAATTTGATCCAACTTCCATCACAGAAGAAATATAAATACTACGTTTCGGTCACCCAAACAATCGGCAGTCGTTTTCAGGCTAAATTGTAAACTAATACATGTAAAGAAATAAACAATACTCTATCAACCAGCGATAGAGAGTCAACAAATAATACTAACAAAAGTTCACATAGTATATAATCAAAAGATTAAGTAGTACAAATAAATACTTATATAAATAAATACATATTATACAAATAAATACTTATATATTACTAGAAAAGACTCTCTCTCTCTCTCTCTCTCTCTCTCTCTCTCTCTCTCTCTCTCTCTCTCTCTCTCTCTCTCTCTCACACACACACACACACACACACACACACACACACACACACACACACACACACACACACACACACACACACACACACACACACACACACACACACACACACAACACGCACAAAACACAAGCACAATACAGACGAACACTTGCACGCCAACAAGGTAAATAAAACACTGCGATGAATTCACATGTACAAATAAATAGACTCAAGAAATATTATATAAATATATGTTTTGGAAGTAGAAAAAAAAAAGTTTTCCACATTCACAGATTGGTCCTACATTATAACATCTTGGTCCTTTAATGTTTTCAGACTAATTCTCTCTTCTTGCTTCTTATAGTCTTGTGACAAACTTGCGAACTAACTACAGAAACTATCAATTTTTATGAACACGACAAATGTGGAGTAAAATTTGATAATTGTGAGACAACCTTGAAGGGTGCACTCTTCATAAAAAAACAAATCGTGATCTCGGGTTTGATGGTTTGAGTCCCGGGCAGCACCCGTCGAATTTGTAAATAAAGATAAGTTTTTATATATTTCAGCCCCTAGGACTACTCGGACTGTAGAAATGAGTACCTGGACCAGTATCCTGGGGGATAATAATTGGCAGTGTGCTGGTTACTCTACCTTCCTTGTATGCCGAGGAATTGCTGGACAGCCTAGTTCTCCTAATATGTTGTTATAAAAAAGAAACCATTATTATTACTATTATCATCACAATTGTTATATAATTTAGTCCGTTTACTCGACGCATTAAATTATCAATTTATATAATGTATACTGAAGAGAAAATTAACTTGCACGAAACGCTGATAAAAGAATTTATATCCGGGTTGTTTGGTCGTCGTCGATTGCTTTGTTCTGTCATTGTCTAAACGTTTCGGTTACCCATCGGAGGCCTTTTTCAGTAGACAAAATTTTATAAAGTCTTCAACAAAAGCATGTAGGAGCCGAACGAACCCCTAACCGAGGTAAAAGTAATGAGCAGAGCAATGTACGTTATACACAGATCTAACAGTACTTTATATGTACATGTAACACTTTTTATGAAGAAAAGTAATTGGAATAAATTATAATTAAACTTTACAGGTCAAATGGAAATTAACGAATTAACGCAAATCGCTTCATTCATATGTTTAAAAATATTTTGTCACTTTCAGAATATCTTAGCAATAGTGAAATTTGAACATCAAAGTGTCTGCGAAGAATGCTGGGGAGGGGGGACATAAAGAAAAAATCTCACGAGGCGGTAAGAAGAAAATCGACGCGCGATACTTCTGTTGTCGGTCGCAGGGCTGATAAAATATATACATGTAATACAACGGGACAAAGAGCTACTCTACACTTCAGCAATATATCTTTTTTCTTTATGCTTTTTGCTACGGATACCGCCAGCTGTCAATGCGCTCGATTTCTTTGAGATTTTTCCCTTTCGTGCGATGCATGTTTTATTGTGTTGGACGGACTTTGATCTTGATTCCTTACTCTCTCTCTCTCTCTCTCTCTCTCTCTCTCTCTCTCTCTCTCTCTCTCTCTCTCTCTCTCTCTCTCTCTCTCTCTCTCTCTCTCTCACACACACACACACACACACACACACACACACACACACACACACACACACACACACACACACACACACACACACACGCACGCACGCACGCACGCACGCACGCACGCACGCACGCACGCACGCACGCACGCACGCACGCACGCACGCACACAGGCTAACAAATTATCAAACAATATTATTACATGAATTTCGCTTTTAAATTTGAAATTTTTAAATTTGAAATTGTTTATTCAACATTCAAGCTTACTTTCATTAAGACTTTTTACATTTTTTAATATTAACAACGAACTTGTTCGGTTGAAATTTAATTAATTTTTTTGTTTACGATTTTTATTCGCTTCATGATTTGCTTTCTTATCTGTTTGTGTTTCAAGTGTATTTGAGTGGCTACAAGAAAAATCCTTGCGGGTATGGAATACCAGGCCACCCGCGTCGACTGAATTTAATTACAAAGAAGTCGCAGTAGCCACATACAGTAACAGTGACGTTTGTGATGCATCAGTGACACCTGTGCAGACGCATCTGAAGATTATTCAGTGATGTGTAAATATTGTACTAAATTTATAAAAAAATAACATCTGCCTCCATTTCGTCTCGCGCCTTATCGAAAATATCCAATTTAAAAGAATAATTCCTAACATTTCATGACGCCTTTTGTTATTCATTTCTCTTTAGAAACATTCACGAAGTATCGATATTGCAACGCCAGAACCCGTCAGCGAATTAATACAATTATCGTGGGCGAGTCATGGTACGTAATCTGAACAGGAATGTGAGCAAAAACATTGTACTTCGCTGGATGAGGGAGAAACCCAACAAAGTGAGAAATAATATCGGAAGAAGAAGAAGAAGAAGAAGAAGAAGAAGAAGAAGAAGAAGAAGAAGAAGAAGAAGAAGTAGAAGAGAAGAACACAATCACCCTGTGAGTCGCCGAAACTACCCAAATCTCTAATTGAAATTGCAATTTTTAGCATCTAATCGAAGATAAAGTTAAATCGCATTTTTTGTTGGTTTATAGTTCTTCAAAGATAAAGTCTTCATAATATAGCCTTCCCAATTTTCTGTACTGACTTTTCGTACTGCAACACTAATTTTCATAATATTTCCTTAGTTTCTGAACTGCCTAGATTCAAATTTATTGTTTGTATTTTAGTAGGATATTTCTAAGCGTAAGATAATATTGAATTCTATATGTATTTTATATTCTACATTTTGTGTTGACTTATTTCTGTAATTGTTTTATATATTTGGAGAAATTATTGTTCGAAGTGGACAAGATTATCAAAGAACATAATTTTACAATGTTTTAAAATATATTACACAAAATTAGGTGATATAGGTGAAATAATATCTAAGCTTATTTTGTTTCTTTTTCCTTTTTTTAAGTTCTCCTCTTTAAAACATATGTAAGCGTTGGCGATAATGAATTTAAATTAAGAAAGAAATCAATTTAAAATCTTGGGTTATACTACTTGGCCTAGATATATAATTTGGAATATACATTTCTCCTAAGTAATGACTTGTACAAAAATACATTGGGCTGTTGTATGTACTTGAATTTGACAAGCTAAATGTCAAAACGAAAATTGAGAAGTTTAACGAAGTATAGAGCAATTTTAAAGTGAAAAGATACGGCTAGAAGGTTCGAGATGGAAACGTCAGTAGGCAAAATTTGTTGGATTTTCAGCTTCTAGTGGAGAAATTTGTTTTTGATGTAAATTCTCCTTATATAATTCTAAGAAATGTGAGAGACTATGTACCGTATAAGAACGCACATCAAACTAAAATTATAAACATCTTGATTATTACTGAAAAGTGGGTAAAAAATGAGATTTTCAAACAGAAAACAATGCACGTACCGCAGCAGTGGGTCAATCGGTAAGCGTGTCTAAGTGAGACAAAGCGCTAATGATGTCTGGCGTTACTCAGGGTAATTACGATCACAACACTGCCAACTAGCATGCAACAATGCGAATCGTCTGTGCCAATTGTTTAGAAACTACCGCTATGAACCAGTGTCAAGGAAGTAATAATTTAAACACACTTTGTAAGAGGAAACATAGACTTGAATAGTTCTATAAAAGTGTAAATGGAGAAAACCGATGTGAGTAACTTCTGTAAACAAGTTTACAATGTGTACAGATCAAAGGTAATAAGATACCCCCACTGCTATAAATAGAAATATATCAAATGGATCCATTGTTATTTGAAACTAATTTACCAAAACATATCGTTTCTGTGACATTCAAGTATTTTCTGATAATCTGCTTCCCAGTTTTAGGTGAAATTGATAGTGTCCAACTGTGATGAAATAATATCTATACTAACGACCACGCCCTCGAATGGGGTGCGGCGAGTTCGGCTTCGTTGAGGGCAGGGTCAGGTTGTCGGAGACTGCATGGATGTCAGTGTTTACTGGATCGCCTCCGACCCGCCCACTTCCTGAACCGATCTCGTGAATCACTTCCTTTCCGCAGAGTCGACTTCCCGTCAGGTCTCTGACCCTGATCGCATCGAAGAACTATAGTTGTTAAATCTCCCCTCCGGCAGTCGACACTCTATCGGACTCCTTCAACTCCTGTCTGCGGTAGGAGACATTCTTTCTTGCTTACAACGTTCAGGATTCCGAACAGCTGGACGCCCAAAAACTTTGTTTCCGTACTCTACGCAAAAAAAAAAAAAAAATGTGGACTCTCCGTAGATTCCTATTTTGTCCAAAGCTACCAGACAATTCTCTTCGTTTGTCTCTACAACAAGTAGATGTAATAAAACATCGCTGGAAAAGTGCTTTGTTTCAGACAGTACGTGAAACAGTTAGTGTAATGTGAAGAAGGTCTGAAAAGAAACACAATAACGATTTAAAAAGTCGTGATTTTCTAAACGATAGACAGGATTTTCAAACACCGTAAAACGATGGCGTAATTTATTATAGGCATCCAATCCTTGCTGATCCGTAATGAAGGTGGTGAGCTTCATTCATTTTATAATAAGCAAATAATTTATTATCATGTTAGAGAACTTTATTCCAGCCACTGAATAACCACTGACCACAAAACCACTGAATAATTGTTTGACACAGTTTATATGCAAAATCAAATTAATTGTTTACTTATGTACGTTACAATAAAAAATATAATGAAAGACGGGCGTAGAAGGAATGTCAGAAAACAGATTGCGAAAAGCAGTAGTGTAATGTAAATCTCCCTGAGCAGAAGAGGAAAAGGTGAGCAAATATCGTTACCGAAAGTAATTAATGTGGTTTAAAAATCGAAATTTTCAGAATGTGGTCGGTGGAAGATCCGTGAGTTTTTGAAACAGCATTGTTGCATAACACGCGTCTTATTAAGATCAAAAATTAGGAAGAAGGTAAGACAATAATAGGTTCTTGGTAATTTTTAGGTAGCCCAGTCTGGGACATGGCGGATCCGTAGGTGGCTGATGATGGAAAGGTTGTTATCCACAGATGTAGGGGAGAGATCTTACTAGAACCAATATCAACACGTTGGGTATTTTGGGGAGGGGGATGGATATTTACCCTTTGTTCAGGGCAACACGATTGTCAGACTCGGGCGTGAGCATGTTTTTTTTTAATTACATTTGTTTGAGTTGATGCTGGAGGAAACAGCCACAATGTTTCTACTAAATTTGTGTAGGGGTGCACGTATTTAGGTCTAAAGGGGTTTCCTCTTCTTGTCATTTATTTCGATGTCACAAATGTATTAAAAACAAAAAATAAATATTAATATAAAATTAACAATACATCTTGTTTCTCACAATGTAACCAAGGATACGAATATCAATAGTTTTCATTGAATTTAAAAAAAGTCATAGACAGATTAGATTTATCAAGAAAAGAATCGTAAACAAAGAAGAAGTTAAGAATTATCGTAGCCCAACACATTTTACATAAGCAACAATTCTCCCTCGGAATTACAGTGTATAATGAAAGCGCGCGCGTGTGTGAAAGCGTATTTGTTTCTGTATGAGTGTGTGTGCGCATTTGTATGTAATGGCTTTAGTTTGAATTTAGTATGGTTGTATGTATGCATATATATATATATAAGTTGTGTTATATAATAAATAAGTATATAAATTATGTACATACACACATGTATACATACAATTTGGACATTTTCGGTTTTTTATGTGGAAATCAAAGGTCAATAAAAGGAAACAAAACGGTCTTGTTTCTTTGACATAAAGAACAGTTACTTATAGATCGGTCAACACTTACTGTTATTGATAAATCAGTCACATTTACCAGAAATCCTACTGCAACCGTCCAAGTTGAAAGAGTGTATCGATATTTACCGGTGCCTTCAGAGTAGAAGAGTCACTTAACGGGATTATTAACAACGTTGGTGTAAAAAGGAATCATGTGATGCGTTTTCCTTTGTGCACATTTGATTGCGAAATAAACGATTTTTTAGCTAACTGTAAATGGCGTTAATTAGCATTCGAATGTGGTTGCTAGAATTAACACGCTGTGAATACCATAGGCCTATGTTTATTTTCAAAAATAATTCTTCACTCTTTGGAGAGCTCTTCAGATCCCAAGTATCTGCAGGGCGTCAGTCCACTTTCGTGACTCGTTATTTGCGCTCTATAGGTGAATTTTTTTAATTAAGAAAGTTGTGTTAGTGGTTATAATCACAAACAGAATTATCACTGTTGCACACCACTATAGAAAAATTATTCTGATTAGCGCTTTCAAGCTTCTCAGCTCATCGTCAGGTCGGAAAAAATTCCGATCCAGAAATTTTTTTTCGATCTGACGATGAGCTGAGAGCCTTGAAAGCGCTTATCGGAATAATTTTTCTATAGTGGTGTGCAACAGTGATAATCCTGATTGTGAATTTTTTTGCTTTATGTAAAATTTCCACCAATTTATTTCTGGTTCGGTAATTTACTACCGATCCCTCTATTTTGATCCTTTTTAATCTCCGCCACAATTCGGTCGTTCCATTTCCCCCTTGGTCTATCCCTCCTCCATATTCCGTCTAGTTTCCATTCCGTTACATTTATTCCCTTCCGTTTCTTTTCTATATGCTCGCCGAGACCTCACTTCGCGACCATATTATCTCTTTTTGTTTTCAAAAATTCTTAACCTTTTATCCCAGACTTGTGTAGGTCTCCCTTTTTCATATTTTCCCATGTCCCTTTTTTCTCTTTTTCCTTTTTTTTATTTACGCATCTCAAACTCGTTTTACTGGCCGCGTCTTCTCCACACACACTAGGCGTCTCAACCAATTTTTGTCTTCCTTCAAAAAATTCAATCAATTAAATCGCATGTCTCAATTTCTTTTAGTTTCTAAAATTCTCGTTCTATCTGCCCTTGTAATTCCTATGACTCTTCTCGGGTACGTCGTTATAGCAACCTGAATTTTGCTTTCCTTATTCGTTGAAGAATATTATTCACACCCAAACAATTAGTTTAGTATAATTCGACACAAGAATCTAAACTTTCGTTTTTGTAACATTTTATATTTGGTTATAAAAGCCTTATGATTGCCATAATTTTATAAACACAGAATTCTGATCTAATGAGTTTTCCACTTTACTCTTGGTTTCCATTCCTTACATTCCTTATGTAGTATATAATGTTAAAATGTTTGTCTGTTAATTTTCAATTGTAATTTAAGTACTTAATTAAAGTACACAATTTTTGTTGATTTTTTATTGCAAAGAACAAAAGACAATTGTGTCTGATATATTCTTACATCTTTTCCCATAGAAGTTAATTTAATTCTAATTATTGTAATTATAATGAATTATAATTTAATTATAATTTGTTCGTTACGTTAAGTGCAATGTTTTTAAGTAAACGTTACAGTATAGCTGGAATAATCGAAACTCATAACTATTTACAAACGAAGCGCTCTTGAAGTGGTTAGAAAAATGTCTATTTCGGATATTCACTAATACAATCGGTCCGCTAACTGTCCCGTATGTTCTCAAGGAGAATCCACCGACTACGGATACTTCTCTCCTTTCCAATGTCACAGCGGGGGGGGGGATTTGGAAATACTATAGTGTCTAAAAAGTTGATTACTGAATACTTACTTAATACTACAGTGTCTAAAAAGCTTGCCTAATAATCTTCACTTCTTCAATGGTCGTCACCTCTTAACCTTCTAATACGCCACTAATGCGAATTTTCTATAGAATCTTTCAATCCGGAGACACGATTGAAAAATTGAGTGGAGGATACTTTTTTCAGAGAGTTTGATTTCAGACATTGTTAGTTTTTATATACTTGAATTAGAACAACAAAAAAAGCTAATTACACTAAAAGGAAAAGAACTGAAGCACTAGAAAATGTAAGGCACATTTTCGAAATGACATCAGTAAGAAATATATTAGATAATAGGCCTATGTACTGTTTACTAATAAAGTAAAATTGTATATACTATTTCAATTTTTATATGAATGAGTCAGAATCACGTAAAGACATCCACAATTCGACAGAAGTATAAAAGTAAGCACTAAAAAATAAGTACAATAAATAAATGTACTTATAGAATCGTTCATACAAAGATAAAAACAGGTAAGCGGTATGTCACAATAATAACAGAGGTTAAAATTTAAAAAAAATTGTAGTAAAAGATTGATCGAATCTGTAAGAAAGCAGTTGGTAAATACTCGTAAAATATAAACAGCAGACGTCTTCTACGGAAACATAGTTATCGTTAAAATGATAAAGAGGGATTTCTGAAAAATATTTTTAAAATGAGGCTTATATGTGATCAGAAAAATACGTTTGAATAAAATTTAGAGAAGCATTAAATTTTAATAAAATTGGGATGATGAATTGAAGTGAAAACACTATATATCAGGAAGGGCATTGGTCCTATCCGCGCGCGGGTGTGTGTGTCACGTTGGCCGGAGTAATTACGTCGCAGGTGTCACCTACTAATTGTTGTTCTTATTCAAAAATATACGTATTTACTAATTAAGTTATAAAGATACGTATTAGCCTGTAACACATTGGATCATTTTCAAGGGAACAATAATTACGGTTTATGAAAAAATAAATCACCGGCCGTAAACGTTGACTAGTACAACGTAACAATAAAATACGATTGATATACAAGTGAGTAATGTTTCTGAAATGGTAAGGTGTGCGCTATTCCTGCAAATGAAACATAATTGCAAGGTTACTACTGTTTGAAATCTTACATAAATACAAGAAAAAAATTATGGTTTGACTTTGGGCTGGGCAATTCGATTTATATTTTGAATAAGTCATCATCATTATCATCATCAACACGGCATAGGCAAGGTGCTGCCTGTTCCGCCTTCAAAGATCCTCCAGCCATCTCTTCCTGGGTTTACCCACACACCTGTGTCCTATAGGTTTATTTCCAGACTTGTTTGGCCAGTCTGGAATCTGACATTCTTTTTAGGTGTTGTTTTTAATCTTTTAAATTTTCATTCAAGTTAAGAACTTGTAACTCTTCTCTTATGGACTCATTCTTTACTCGGACAAGTTTAGAAAACCTTTTAACTCATCTTAAGAAACCCATTTCCGAGACCTTATTTTACCGTCTTGTTTCTTGGTTGTTGTCCACAATTCACACCCATAAGACAGTACAGGCACTGCCATAACTTTGCAGAACTTTAATTTTGTATCTCGACGTACCTTGTTTCTAAAAATATGGTTGATTGTCCCACAGATCGTCTGGAACCTACCTAACTTAACATCAATATCATAATTCCTATCATAGCCAATATAATTTCCTAAATATATTGAATAAATAAATTTTGAATAACTACGAGTAGTTCTCGGGTAAACCGAACCGGGAGGTAGCCATAGTACCGACATCCGGTCTCTCCTCGTGCATCAGAGCCTTGTTAGTTCGCGTAACTCAAATCGGCCTTCGGTTCGAGCTTCTGTACAAATGTTTGTGGGGAGGAACAAGTAGTAGAGTCGGCCTGTAAAGAATCTGCACTGGACTGAATCTAAAGTGATCGACCTGTAAGTTGGACTTTACTCTGAGACATCATGAATCGTAGAAGAATGTTATACACAATAATTTCAGTTGACTTCCTGAAACAACGCAACTATTAATATTTTTATAGTAACGTATACTTTATATGTATAGTTTTGGTTTACACTTTCTTGACTTTAAACTTTTTGTAATAATTTTAATTGTATTTTAATGGATTGTTGTTGTCGTGATCTCGTAACATTGATTTGATTTTGGATTTACGCTTATTTTTTGTTTATCATTATGTAAATTGCAATATTTCTCCTAGTCCAAAAGTAATAAAGTATTGTTTTTATATAACGTCCGAATTTTGATTGATCTTTTCCTCAGTTTTCTCAGTTCTACTATTTTTGAGGAAAAGAGCATGGCACATCCAGGAACATGCTAGATGTAAATATTTTAAATGGTCATGCCTTAGTTATCAAGAGGAATTGACAGATCTCACACTTTATACGCTTCACGCAATGCAGATGAAAAAAATACTAAATTTGTGCGATAAATTAATTTGCTTCTTGCAGTCATATTACTCGTTTATAAAGGATAAAAAAAATGTAATTTTCTTCCACGATAAAGAACAATTTACCAATAACAATTCGTTTTTGTAAAATATAATTATGTTGTAATTCTTAAACTGCGAACTCGATTATATCAAAAGTTTTAATAAAACATTTGATGACATGATGAAAATAAAGACGCTTGAGAGGCGACGTATTTATCTAGTGGGGAAAGGGATTTTACCTGATTCCTTTGATACGTACAGCCCTTCTTTTCGCAGCACAGTGGTATTGTGTGTTATTTTGGTGTGAAAAACGGATTTATAGAAAGACAAGCAAATGGATAATATATTTGTTGCAGCACGTGTCGAACTGACAGGATCACAGTTATTTAAGCTAACATATCGTGTCAGCTGTGTTGCGTGCCAAGGGGCACGTGTTGTGTTGTCTGCGACTAAGCTAACAGATTTCCCGCTGTGCGGACGTTATTTATTTTATAACAATGAATCTGCAGTTGAACGCCAGTATTTTATTTGGTTACAACCAACGTTAAAGAGAATGCCAGTGTGTGTTCGGATGGACGTAACTGGCAGTTGTGGACCCGTTGTAATCACTTTGGCGGACAATTTGAATGGTTGTATTAAAATACAGATACAAGCCGTTAATGCATGTTTATTGCGAATAGGCCTAGTATAATTTTGTAAAGATGATTAAAATTTCTCTCACTCATTAATCTTCTTAAATGTCCTTTCTGATTTCGAGCTATTGGATATACTGGGCACATCTTTCTAAGGTCCCCTTTACTGACCATAAGGTGAAAAGCTGTAAAACCTGTTCTTTCCTACTATTTATTTTTTAAAGATGCGAGACATAAAGCCTTTTCTTACCAGCGGGGGCTATGTAGTTGAGGTATTTTGCGTTCTAGGAGAACTAAGACCATTAATATGCCCAGAGCATTCTAGAATCAGTGTGACTGCGGGTAGAAGGCTGGCGGACAGCTGAGCCTAACAAATTCTAAGAATGTGAATCCACCCTCCCCGTAAAACTGGCGCGCTGCGAGTCTGATAGAGAACGGTGGCATTATAGGAGTCGCCCACATGTTTCTAGAAAAGTAAAGTAGTGTTCTAGCTGTTTGGGGTATTGAAAACAACAGACTACTTCTGTGGTTCTACTACACAGCTTCATTTCTACTAGACCATTTAATACGGCTTTTCAAGACATAAACAGTTTATTTTTACTTCCATATTCCTTAAGGAATGGAAGTATGGTGATGGCAAAAAAAATCGTGTTCGAGATTATTGCAGATTCTGATTCTACTACACTCAAAACATGAAAAAAAGTCGTTTTCCGAAAAGTGTCTGTGTGTGTGTCTGTGTGTCTGTCTGTCTGTCTATCTGTAGATTTTTTTTCTATGGCAAACGATAACTGCCGCAAATTCAAACAGAATCAAATAATTTTTTGCATACAGCCCTGATTTGTACAGTACTCGCGACCTATTGTTTTTGGTGAAGATTGGTTGAGGGAAAGGGGTAGTTTACCTGCAACGGTTTTTTTTTATCAAGGGAAATTTTTTTTTTGGCAAACGATAACAGCCGCAAATTCAAACAGAATTAAATAATGTTTCGTATACAGCCCTGAATTGTAGAGTTCTCAAGACCTATTGTTTTTGGTGAAGATCGGTTAAGGGAAAGAGGTAGTTTACCAGTAACATTTTATGTTTTAACAAGGGTATTTCCTATGGCAAACGATAACAGCCGCAAATTCAAACAGAATCAAAAGATTATTTGCATACAGCCATAAATTGTAGAGTTCTCAAGACCTATTGTTTTTGGTGAAGATCGGTTAAGGGAAAGAGGTAGTTTACCAGCAACATTTTTTTAACAAGGGTATTTTCTATGGCAAACGATAACAGCCGCAAATTCATACAGAATCAAATAATGTTTTGCATACAGCCCTGATTTGTAGAGTACTCAAGACCTATTGTTTTTGGTGAAGATCGGTTAAGGGGAAGGGGTAGTTTACCTGCAACGTTTTTTTATCAAGCGTATTTTCTATGGCAAACGATAACAGCCGCAAATTCAAACAGAATCAAATAATATTTTGCATACAGCCCTGATTTGTAGAGTACTCAAGACCTGTTGTCTTTGGTGAAGATCGGTTAAGGGGAAGGGGTAGTTTACCTGCAACATTTTTTTATCAAGCGTATTTTCTATGGCAAACGGTAACAGCCGCAAATTCAAACAGAATCAAATAATTTTTTGCATACGTCCCTGAATTGTAGAGGTCTCAAGGACGTTCGATTTTGGTGAAGATCGGTTAAGGGGAAGGGGTAGTTTACCTGCAACCTTTTACGTTTTAACAAGAGTAAAGTACTTGAAAATTTATTTAAACTTTTTCAAACAATGGTAATTGGTAAAAATAAAATAATTTTGTTGCCAGACAATAAAATTAAAATTTTTTCATTTTAATGTAAATCATGTATAAGAGAAAATATATCGCGCTTGGCAGGCGATATTAAGATTTAAATATAAATCTTAGAATATGGAAGTCATGTATGGTTCTCCATACCGATATTTTACTTCCATATTCCTTAAGGAATGGAAGTATGGTGATGGCAAAAAAAATCGTGTTCGAGATTATTGCAGATTCTGATTCTACTACACTCAAAACATGAAAAAAAGTCGTTTTCCGAAAAGTGTCTGTGTGTGTGTCTGTGTGTGTGTCTGTCTGTAGATTTTTTTTCTATGGCAAACGATAACTGCCGTAAATTCAAACAGAATCAAATAATTTTTTGCATGCAGCCCTGATTTGCAGAGTACTCGCGACCTATTGTTTTTGGTGAAGATCGGTTGAGGGAAAGGGGTAGTTTACCTGCAACAGTTTTTTTTTAGCAAGGGTAATTTTGTTTGTTTGGCAAACGATAACAGCCGCAAATTCAAACAGAATCAAATAATGTTTCGCATACAGCCCTGAATTGTAGAGTTCTCACGATCTGTTGATTTTGGTGAAGATCGGTTAAGGGAAAGGGGTAGTTTACCTGTAACGTTTTATGTTTTAACAAGGGTATTTCCTATGGCAAACGATAACAGCCGCAAATTCAAACAGAATCAAAAGATTATTTGCATACAGCCCTAAATTGTAGAGTTCTCAAGACCTATTGTTTTTGGTGAAGATCGGTTGAGGGAAAGGGGTAGTTTACCAGCAACGTTTTTTTAACAAGGGTATTTTCTATGGCAAACGATAACAGCCGCAAATTCAAACAGAATCAAATAATGTTTTGCATACAGTCCTGATTTGTAGAGTACTCAAGACCTATTGTTTTTGGTGAAGATCGGTTAAGGGAAAGGGGTAGTTTACCTGTAACGTTTTATGTTTTAACAAGGGTATTTCCTATGGCAAACGATAACAGCCGCAAATTCAAACAGAATCAAAAGATTATTTGCATACAGCCCTAAATTGTAGAGTTCTCAAGACCTATTGTTTTTGGTGAAGATCGGTTGAGGGAAAGGGGTAGTTTACCTGCAACGTTTTTTTAACAAGGGTATTTTCTATGGCAAACGATAACAGCCGCAAATTCAAACAGAATCAAATAATGTTTTGCATACAGCCCTGATTTGTAGAGTACTCAAGACCTATTGTTTTTGGTGAAGATCGGTTAAGGGGTAGGGGTAGTTTACCTGCAACGTTTTTTTATCAAGCGTATTTTCTATGGCAAACGATAACAGCCGCAAATTCAAACAGAATCAAATAATGTTTTGCATACGTCCCTGAATTGTAGAGGTCTCAATGACTTTCGATTTTGGTGAAGATCGGTTAAGGGGAAGGGGTAGTTTACCAGCAACCTTTTACGTTTTAACAAGAGTAAAGTACTTGAAAATTTATTTAAACTTTTTGAAACAATGGTAATTGTTAAAAATAAAATAATTTTGTTGCCAGGCAATAAAATTATAATTTTTTCATTTTAATGTAATATAATATTTTTCATTTATTTTACTTTTTACTTCCATATTCCTTAAGGAATGGAAGTATGGTGATGGCAAAAAAAATCGTGTTCGAGATTATTGCAGATTCTGATTCTACTACACTCAAAACATGAAAAAAAGTCGTTTTCCGAAAAGTGTCTGTGTGTGTGTCTGTGTGTCTGTCTGTCTGTGTGTCTGTCTGTAGATTTTTTTTCTATGGCAAACGATAACTGCCGCAAATTCAAACAGAATCAAATAATTTTTTGCATGCAGCTCTGATTTGCAGAGTACTCGCGACCTATTGTTTTTGGTGAAGATCGGTTGAGGGAAAGGGGTAGTTTACCTGCAACAGTTTTTTTTTAGCAAGGGTAATTTTGTTTGTTTGGCAAACGATAACAGCCGCAAATTCAAACAGAATCAAATAATGTTTCGCATACAGCCCTGAATTGTAGAGTTCTCACGATCTGTTGATTTTGGTGAAGATCGGTTAAGGGAAAGGGGTAGTTTACCTGTAACGTTTTATGTTTTAACAAGGGTATTTCCTATGGCAAACGATAACAGCCGCAAATTCAAACAGAATCAAAAGATTATTTGCATACAGCCCTAAATTGTAGAGTTCTCAAGACCTATTGTTTTTGGTGAAGATCGGTTGAGGGGAAGGGGTAGTTTACCAGCAACGTTTTTTTAACAAGGGTATTTTCTATGGCAAACGATAACAGCCGCAAATTCAAACAGAATCAAATAATGTTTTGCATACAGCCCTGATTTGTAGAGTACTCAAGACCTATTGTTTTTGGTGAAGATCGGTTAAGGGAAAGGGGTAGTTTACCTGTAACGTTTTATGTTTTAACAAGGGTATTTCCTATGGCAAACGATAACAGCCGCAAATTCAAACAGAATCAAAAGATTATTTGCATACAGCCCTAAATTGTAGAGTTCTCAAGACCTATTGTTTTGGTGAAGATCGGTTGAGGGAAAGGGGTAGTTTACCTGCAACGTTTTTTTAACAAGGGTATTTTCTATGGCAAACGATAACAGCCGCAAATTCAAACAGAATCAAATAATGTTTTGCATACAGCCCTGATTTGTAGAGTACTCAAGACTTGTTGTTTTTGGTGAAGATCGGTTAAGGGGAAGGGGTAGTTTACCTGCAACGTTTTTTTATCAAGCGTATTTTCTATGGCAAACGATAACAGCCGCAAATTGAAACAGTCAAATAATGTTTTGCATACGTCCCTGAATTGTAGAGGTCTCAATGACTTTCGATTTTGGTGAAGATCGGTTAAGGGGAAGGGGTAGTTTACCAGCAACCTTTTACGTTTTAACAAGAGTAAAGTACTTGAAAATGTATTTAAACTTTTTGAAACAATGGTAATTGTTAAAAATAAAATAATTTTGTTTCCAGGCAATAAAATTATAATTTTTTCATTTTAATGTAATATAATATTTTTCATTTAATACAGCAATAAAAAGGCAGGTAAGACACAGCCTGGTTGTTTGGCTGAAAATGATTTTAAATATAAATCTTAGAATATGGAAGTCATGTATGGTTCTCCATACCGATATTTAAGATATGATAAACAATTACAGTAAGACATCCAAAGACGCTTATATAGTGAAGTCGCGTAGCTTATATTATAGTGAACACGATTATTTAATCTATGGTTGCAATAGCATATACGTATTACCTTAGCATATTACATACATAGCATATTACAGTACATTACCTTAATCGTAGTGCACACCAATCTCTTCACAATCGCTTAAAAAACTTTTTTTGTGTGAAATGCCATGAATTCTAGACATTTTTGTGTTACGCGAAATCCAATTAAGTCCAATTCTGCAAAAAAGTATGAATAAAAACTATTTATAGCACATTTCAGAAATAAGGTTTCGGAATAGAAAAATTAAATGCAGCAGAGACAGTCAAAAAAATTCTCGGAAGTAGAAAACGAAGAAAAGAAATTTTTAAGAAAAATTCTGGGATCCCGAAAAGTACCCGAAAATGCGTTACACTTTATATGAAGTCTAACCAAGAGCTTAATGAAAAGTTCGAGAAAGTATCGACCGTGATAAAGTAAAGAAGAGTGGATTTCTATGGACACTTTACAATGATGGAGCCAAAAAGGATAGCAAACAAGATCCTCACCTTTCAGGAAAATTGAATGACGTTAGTACTATGGATGAAAGAAGCCCGCCAGGATCTAGAAAAATATGGAATCATAATAGAAGTCGTAGGCAACAGAGAAGTGTGCAGAAAGAAATTTGTGGAGGTGAAGGGTTTTGCCGAGAAGAAAAAAACAAGGAAAACCAAAAGGGTGTTATTGGAAGGCAGAGAATGAGAGAATACTGGCGAAGGAGAAGAGAATGTGAAGGAAGTTATATAATCACAGCCTACAGATGTCTAAAAAAAAAACGGAATTAAGAAAGGAAGAAAAGAAGAAAGGAAAAGTAAATAAAATTGAGAAGTCCACACGGTAAAGTAACAAAGCCTTTATCATGATTTAAATGAATCAGAAATTTAAATGTGTGTATGCTAACATTAAATTATTATTTTTAATATACGACCACAACGGTCAGCCGAAAACTTTGACTGCGTCTGTCAAAAACGCTTTAATTAATTCGTCTGTAATTAGCTGTCCGAGATACGAGAGCCTCAACTGTGTCTCGGTAGCGTCGTGTCTATAAATGTAATGTATTTGTTAATATTTGTTTACGTTGTAGCTTTTGCTTCTTATTCTCTTCCCATCCGTGTGGGGTCGTGAGTGCGTAAATATATTAGAAAATTTCTGCGACTCAAGGAATCATATTTAGAGGTGTGCAAAACGCAACAAACACTGTTACGAATCGTCCTAAAAATAATACACTTTTGTATGTATTTATTCACTTGATAATTTAAATCAAAGACTGGCAAACAGTGCGTGCAGTGAAGAGGGTAGTGTGGTTGCCCTCTAACGCTGAAGAAACGGGTTTCCACATGTAATCGCAAGTAGCATACCAGTGCCATGGATAATACTGGTTTGCAGGGACTACCTGGCTACAGCTTGTCTGTTGTAAGAATGATAAAGTTGGCAAACGTGTGCTCCTATGTTTGGACGATTTGACTTGGAAATCGATGCGGAGAAACATTTTTAACGGTAAAATCTCGCAGAAGAATTTTTTGTCTTTTGCGCCCATAGTGTGTGGAAGTTATAAAAAGAATTTCTCTATCGTGTACACAGCTGTGTGGCATGACTCCACATGTAAATTCGTTGCCATCAGAGCTTCACAAACGTGTCATATTGGTTAAGAAGACTACGAATTAAGTTTTACCTTGATCATGAATGAAGCTGAACAAACAAACGCGATACCTTTGCCAACTATCAACCCAGTCACTATACGACTTATTTTGAAAGCGTTTAAAAAAATTACACGCCACCGTTTGTTTAATTCAAACATCTCGAACTCTCTGTACCTTTTCTTTCCTGGAAGACAACATTAGCCGAGCCTCATCGTACACTGTGTTGGAAAATTTGAGTGGTTGTTTATCCCGTAACACCTTACTGAGATGGAATCGGTGTAATCCATCTTTCGGCTTAATTTATCGTTTTTGTAACCACCTAATTTAGTCTGACTACTTGCTTTCACTTACAAGGTGAAGTGGAGAAACATGTTAATAAAAGAAAATTGGCTGTAACGCGAGACATGCGCGAGATGTGAGAACTTCAGCGTCGAGTGGCGAGTGAACTTATTGAACGTGTAAAAGGTTGCTCGTATGTATTTGGAGTAAGAGATATGTTGCTATAAAGAATTAAGATTCAAAAAGAGTGAACGGATAATTAAATGAGACGAGGGCACAGTAGTGCTTATATGTATTTTAATAAAAGAAATTGATATTTATTATGAACATAAATAGAATCATATCACACGTCGTTTTATTTTCGGTATACATACATATACAAACAATGTGTAACAAATACTTTTTTCAATGTAACAATTTGAATTACACAGTATTTAGTTAAAAAGTAGACTGTGACTATTATTAGTCTATATATTTATAATTGATTCAGTTTATTGCACGGGAGTGAGGCGGGTATCGTAGTGCCGTATATGAAATTCTCACATCAGAAATAAAAGACTTTCTGTTAAACCAAGATATAAGAATGTCTTCTTAATTTGTCTTGAAGTTTCGGTCTTTGGAATTACAGCGTATAATAACAGAAGTGGTCAACGTATGGCAGAACAGTGCCTCGTACGTGAAGAACGATACAATTCAGGTCTGGAGGAGAGCTACTGTCCCTTTGTTGATACCACAGGAAGATCTGTGGAAGATTATACAGGAGAACTGCTGAAGCTGCTGAAGATGACTACAAGAAAACCCTGACTGAAAAGCCGATCGACTCTGCTCTTCGGTGTGTGTGTGTGTGTGTGCGCATTTGTATGGAATAGCTTTAGTTGAATTTAGTATGGTTGTAAGTGTGTATGTATATATTGTAACGTACTGCTTATGGAGAGGTGTTGTAGAGTTATTTTATATGCCCCACGTTGTTAGCGCCAATCTGTAACGTCCTGCTTTCTTTGTTAATTTAGGAGAGTTAATAGCGAAAACTTTGTATGTGGCTTATTGGGTGTTCGTCTTATTTAATTAAGCTCCCAATGTTGTTATGCGCCAATTCTGTAACGTAGCGGTTTGAGATATTAAAGTTTCCGCCTCTCCGCAGTCGCCACTTATGAATTATAATAACTGAAGTTTTTAAAAAAATAAATAAAGTATTTTATTTAATGTTACTCAATCTAAACAGAAATCGAGAGTGTGTGATTTGGGGTCAAGGAGGGAAGTTGTTCAGCCTTATGAGGAAGAGAGAGTAAGTACCAATGATTTACACTCGGTTTAGATGATTTCTGATTTTTTCAAATTGTTCGCTGTGATTTAAATCAGCTGATTGTAAGACAAGTTTCCACGCCTAGTTTAACCAGCCTACACTATAGCAAAATCTGATCCAATGTGTTGATCTCTTCTGTTTTTGTGCTGAAATCTATTACAACTACCCACTACAAAAATTATAACACACTTTATTATTCAATATCATTTTTCAATAATATTATTTATTTATATTGTTGGTTTTTTGTTTCCTGCCACCAAAATACAAGTATCACAATTGATCTTTCCTTAAATAAAACATAATCTCGACTTCATAGAGTAAACATGGAATTGTCTAAAGAAAAAAACATATATGGTTTTGTTTACCAAATTTTACACTATTTTCAAAAACATCAATTAATATATAATTCTTAATAATTCCCCAGGGTTCAGGGTAAGTTCTTTTTGTTATGAGATGGTCAGAAATGGATAATTCCTAAGCTTTACAAATTTGTTTATTTTTCGTTTAGTATGTAGTTCCAGGAATGACCGTAAGAGAGCAGCGTGCTTTTGTTTACTTTAAAAAAACATGTGATTAAATGACTAGTTTCGTGTTCTATATCAACGTTCGGAATGCGTTTTCTTCTTGAACTATTAAACGAAATGTTTATATTACCTCTCTTCGTATGGTTCTTACTGGAATGAAGCTTTTTCTCTGGTGAGGTCCGTCTTGAGGTATAATTTCTTTACCGTCTGGCTCATATTCTATCGTCAACTGGAACTATGTCGAAACCAGGTTGAATCATCAGAAGGTTTTCTTTCACTGTTTATTAAGGAGTATAACCATTTAATTTTGATAAATCATGTATGATTATATAGTGGTCATGTTGTTTTTTAATTTTGTACTAATTTTCACTCCTCCAAGGTTCCAGAAAGGTTATTTTTATTATAATTTTAGTAGCATCATTTTTTCAACTCTATGGTTTTATTCCAATTTTTTATTATTAACAATACTTGTTATTCTCGTCACTCTTAGTAACCCATAGTATTTTTATTATACAGGCAGTTTGTAATTATTATAAATTTATATTTTATTTACCGAAAAATAATTCTTTTCCATTCCGGTTTCTTTATCAATTTGGTTTACATAATAAGTTTTTGTTCGTTTTCTTATGACCTTGTATATAAGTATTTGATATTTTTATTATTTTTAAATAAATTTATATATATTATTTATTAGTTTTTCATAGTATTCCTACACTGCACTACTTCCTGTTGCCATTTCCCTCATAGTATTATTTTAATTTTTTATTATCCTTTTATATTTAAATTTTTATGTTTTTTAAAACTAACCCTGGGTTATCCTATATTATAACACAAATATTTAAAAAAAATATAACATTAACTTATGTATAACAATTGGTTGTTCATACAATATAAATATTACAATAAATAAATAAAAATACAAAATCAGTTAGTAGTATTATAGCCTACTCTCATAGTTTTATAATTTCCAAACCTACAGCACAGTTCTGTAATAAGTTACCTTCACTTTTATTTTTTTTACCTCAATGGGTACATTATAACTCACTTTGCACCGTATATCACTCGAATTGTTTATCATTTTTAATGATATGCTTTAATTTAGAGCTAGTTACAGGTTACCCATTTCTGACCTTTATATTATCATGAGTTAATTTATTGGGACCGGGTTATGTAACGTTACAATATGTATAAAAATAAGTATATAAATTATGTACATACACACATGTGCATACATATACAAACAATATGTAACAAATAATTTTTTCAATGGAACAATTTGAGTTCCGCAATATTTAATTAAAAAGTAGACTGTGACTATTATTAGTCTATATATTTATAATCGATTCAGTTTACTGCCGTAGGAGCGCGAGGTGCACGGGAGTGAGTCGGGCACCGTAGTGCCGTATATGAAATTCTCACATAAAAAATAAAAGACTTTCTGCTAAACCAAGACGTAAGAAATAGTCGGGGTATATACAAAACATGGCAGAAAATATATTAAGACATATTCAGACCAATTTTGATTTGAAGCAAATTTTACGGACAATGTGATGTATGTCAAACTGTTATACGGAAAGATAAATAAAATGTGACAATATAGTTAAACTAGCTGAAGGTTTTAACCGTTGCTCGTAAAGATAACAAACAATTTAAAGCAAAACACACTCACTTGACTGATAAAAAATATATGTCACACAGAAGAGGAAAATTAATTAAAGTATTCGTAAAAAGCAACTAAAATGTTTGAATAAATAACAGCACAAAAAGTCTTGTAGAAAAACGAAAGGAAAATATATTCTGTTACAAGAAACAAAGGAATGCATTTAAAAAATACTGGAGAAAAAAGAGAGAAAATTGTGACAGCGGATTAATCCGTATGGGATGCTACAGACACGGGTGTAGGAAGAAAGGGTTTTGGAAAGAAATAAAGAACTGTTTACAACAGTTCACTTTAAAATAATGAAAAGGAACGAAATAAAATATAAAAAATTTGTTGAAATTGAAGTTACTCCTAGAAAAAAGCTTAAACTGAAAAACCCACGCCTAAGGGAGTATGACAAACATATGAAGCACGGAAGAGGAAAATTAATTAAAGTATTCGTAAAAAGCGATTAAAGCGACTTAGTAAAATAATAGCACAACAAGGTCTATGGGAAAGCAGCTGCAAAATATTTTATTATCGTTTAAAGTAGGTAACGCGCTGTGCTTAAAAACAGAGGAAATTTAAGGGAGAGTTCGTGTAAGCTGAATAAAGTGTATTAAATATTGTTTATTAGGACGGGAAAGTTAAATAAAAGTCAAATTAGAACGAAAAACGGGAAAAAACGAGAGAACGGTGTGCGTGTAGAGTGAGACGAAACGTTAATGACACGTGACGTGGTCGGGGTAGATATCATGTTTACTAACTACCCGCTAATCTCTGTCTTAACACGCAGAATGTTAAGCGATACACCTTAATCACATTGAGGTAGTCGAATGTATATTATGTCCGTTATAACGTTTGTTAACAACAATCGCATAAAAAGCAATTGTGGAACAATAGGAGAATGTGTAAACAATACTCGAACAAGAAACAAACTATACATATATTTATTTATTTGTAGGTTATTCTTGTTCTTTAGCACTATAGCCCAACGCGAGCCCTGGCTACCAACACCGATCTTCTCCAATGCCTCCTACCCATCTCAGCGTAATTCCTCACAGCAATTCTGAGATCTTCCAGTACATCATCCAACCATCTTATCCTAAGCCGACCCCTCTTTCTGTTTTTATACACCTGTGCCCTCAGGATCCATCCACCTCTCCAAAACCCTTCTGTCCGTCTCCCGCAATCTTCTCATCTTTACCAATATATTCTTTGCTCTTTTGTTGGAATACCTTTGTCATACTGCTAACCGCAGCATGGAATTTTCTAGTCTCACTTTTGTTCACACAATTTATCTATCTCTTCCAACTGTTTCATAATAATTTTTCTTTTCTTCTTTTTTTTGAGCATATTATTGGCCTCTCTTCTGATCTGCCTGTACATTTCGGCGGTATTTCATGTGTTTTTCTGCGTCATACGTTGATTTCTTAAGTCAGGTTAAGTTATTTTTTGTTTTAGTTAACAAGACATGCTTCCCTCATTCTACGTGTAGCGTCCTCAATGGTTAAACCTGAGACTGAGCGCTATGTCTAACCCACTTCTACTTATGAAATAAAATCCGCATAAAAACGTTTCAAAGAAGCTCACCTAGTTCCAGATGCCAACCGTTACATATCACGTACACCCAACGAATGCAGAAAATAATTGTAAGCGCTAACATTATATAAAACATGCACTGTTTTCCACAATTAAATATAAGAATATTGCATTAAAGAAAATTATGTAAGTTTATTTATGACAGCAAATTTGTAACTGTTCTCTTTGTAAAAGTTTTGTGTTTTATGCGCGTTTCTTATTTGTTTACATCGTGTCTGATGACTAGAAAAAATAATTTTCTATTAATTATTTTTGGTTTCTTTTTATTATATACTGTTGATTTGTATATATTATTATGTATTACTTTTATTACATTACAGTCAAAACTTACATAAGAATATCTAATTAACATGTCAAAAATGTATTAGAAAAAGTATTTAGCTTATTGTTCTTATTGTACTATGTACCTTAATTGCAATATTAAAGAGTAGAATATTATACACTGTAGCGTAATTTATTTAGAAAACCGTAATAATATTTTCTCTCCTATCCGGAATGCGTCCCGCCCGCATTATTCCGGTTATGGAATGTTCTACTGTATCTAACAATACTGAACGTGAGAATGTTTCTAGAATAATAATAATAATAGTAATAAACGTTGAAACGAGGAAAATTAGTTAACAATGGGGAAAACCAGAGGAGTTTTATGGAAACGAGACAGCGTGTTTTGTAATACCCTTTGGAGAGTCTGTGAAATTAAATAATAGAGTGATGAAAAATTAAGCAAAAACACAATATGCGGAGGGCACTGGATAAGTGTGTGTGTTTGAGAGAGAGAGAGAGAGAGAGAGAGAGAGAGAGAGAGAGAGAGAGAGAACGATGTACGATGTTGGCCGAGATAATTGCGTCGTAGGTGTCACGTACGAATTGCTGTTCTGATTAAAGCAGTATACGAAAGACAATTACCTGTGTGTGTGTTACACATAGTGTGTCTGCCCAGGGGGATCAGTATTAATGAAACACTGATGTATAGTCTAACTATATATCATAATATAATAAAAAAAATTGATTATTGTACACATACATACATATTAACAATACGATGTGTGTGATTATATCTACGAATGTGGAGCGCATTAAATTATTTTTGGCATGGTCGGCTTTCCAGATTGTCACTACGTTCTTCTCAGTAATCTTTTCTATGCCTTTCTATGATCCATTCTATTCCAACATCCACTCTGACGATTTCACCATCAGAACTAGAATGCTTTACTGTTTTTTTTTTGGTCGTGGTGGTGTTTATATAGTTGATATAGTGGCGGCCTTGGCAAATTGTTCTTATAGCCAATGAGAATTGTTCATAATTACTGCAAAATACCGTGTACGGTGGCACAATTATGTCGGTAAAAATTACTTGACGCTTTCTGTGGAGGCCAAGATGCAATGAGTGACCAATTTTACGATGGCGAGAACACTGCACTTGTCAGAGTAGTTTTACTTAAAGTTATTCCTTTCACAACTTTCATACCATTGACAGAGTTACTATAGGTCAGGCTTCATTGTTTCAAGTTACTATAGGATAAAGCAGGACAATGTGAGTACCTATACTCCTGAACCTTCTTTAATTTCCTAGATAATGAAGCCTGGGTGGGCTCGGAGTCATGATGAACCGTCCTTTGTGAGGTAAAATGAAAGCATTTGAGGTGATTTTATATTAGACTGGGCAAATTAAAACCAATTGTATATTTTAAAGTCAGAGCTTCAGGCCAACTAATGAGCCCTTTTATTTCAACTGGTTTGTTGTTTTAATGCTTGATAATAAGGAGAAAAGCTTTACTGTAGCGTGGATTTTCTGTGCAACCGAGATATAAGGAATTATCCATACTTACATGATGTTGTCTAAAATATGATGCGATGTAAATATTGTTACGACGGTCTACTGATCGTCTTACGATACAGTAGAAAAACAAAATACAAGACACCAATAAAGTCACTAAAAACCAGCTGTAATTATCACAATTAACAGTTTGTAATCATCAAGTTATACAACAAGATTATTCTCGTACAACAATTCAAGTTAATCTGTCTACACAAATAACAATGTCACTGTGATCCCTTTAATTCTAATATGGCTTCTGCACTATATCACTTTTTACTAATACACCACTTGAGACGCACCGTGTAATCGCCCGATGTAAACTGAAAACTAAGCGGCGGGTTGGGGTATTTGTAGTCTGCTGGATTCCATAATATGCGTCCTTAACAAACACTTGAAAATTCTAGAGCGCGGCCTTGGCAGAAACACGCACCGTTGGGCTAGCTGAGAAGCTTGTCGAACAACGTTATCGAATGTACGAGATAGTTCCGTATAACGTAACACTGTAATACGCATGTTGAGTGTCGCGTACGCGCACAAACATTACAGCTGGGCTCGCCGAGAAACGTGTAGACCGTTCTGCAATGGCGTAACAATACATTCGACACGATACGGGTTGAAGCAGTTTGCACAGAACAGATCGACGTGTGTATACAGTGAAAGGGGGTTTGGAAAATAACTAGTGAAATGTTTATGGTTCAGGCTAAAAGGATGAGAAAAGGCAAAGTAAAATGTATCGAATCTGTTAAAATAGCTGGAGGTCAGAAGTCGCTTACATGGAAAACAGAGGTTTAGAGAAGCAGTAAACAAATAAAACGTGGAAGAGAAAAATTAATTAAAGTTTTGATAAAAAGCAATTGAAGTAACTGTATAAATAATAGCACAATGACAGTGCAACAAGGGGCTGTGGGAGAGACACTGAAAAATATTGTTTTGTTTATTTTTAAAAAGAAGCCAAAACGGTGTGCGTAAACACGGGGAAAATTAAGGGAGAGAATTCATGAAAGCGGAATAACGTGTATTAAATATTGTATAAAAGAATCGGAATGTTCAGCAAAAATCAAATGACAGTGAAAAAGCAGTAAAATATGGTAAACCGGCAGTCAACGAGAGTGTGCAGGTGAAACATATCTAAATGACACGCCTACTTCATGACGGTGGTCGAGGCAATCACAGCGCAGGTGTTTCGTGTACTGAGCACTTGGCTCTGTAATTAACTCATGGAATGCTTAGCATGGAAGGTGGAGAGTGACAGACTTCAGGCAATGGAGATGAGGATTTGGCGAAGAATGACAAAAACTAGTTGGACAGATAGGAAAACGAATGAACAGATCTTAGAGGAAATAAATGAGAATAGAACACTACTTAGGAGTATAGAGGTGAGGAAGATTAAGTTCATAGGGCATGTGATCAGACATAGTGCTTTTTTAACTAACATCTTTGAGGGCAAAGTAGTGGGGAAGAAGCCCAAAGGAAGACCAAGAACTGCATACTTCCGCAGCACAATGAGTGTCGTGAATAGTGGGTCCTATGAAGAAATGAAGAATATCGCAAGGGATAGAGTGACGTGGCTACAGCGACAAGGCATTGCCTTTAGGAGTTAATAATAATGCTTAGCAACACACATCATAGACATGTAATAATGATGGTTTAATGGAAGTGTCAGTTATAGAACAGTATCTATTGTTAGCCTATTCAGCAGCAGTGAAAACATTTATTAATAAGCAAATAATATAAACGCTATTTTTCTGTTATGAACAAGAAAATTTTCGCTCCTTTTTCAATTTGGAATTGCGAGTAATGTGTTCGACCCACTGGTAGTTATATAAAGAATTTTTTTTAGCACGTTTGCGGAAGATTATTTTTTTTTAAACTAGTAGTTTTCCGGAATTTAATTCTCTTAAAATATGTACTTCATTATTTAACACCCTTACAAGAATTTTATACTCAACACTTCAGTTGAAGAGAAACTCCTGTTTAGTCATCACAATCTCTCTTGAGTATCTCGTAAAACCTGGTTTTATTATTCACGTTTTCGAGGGGTAGAGAGTTAGTGCTTTTGTTGCCACATAAACATAAAGTATTCCATCCCTCGGTGGAAATATGTGCCTGTGTATCTCTAAACATCCGACCCGTGTAGTATTATGTTATTTGCGTTCTCTCATTGTCTTAATCGTTAGCCCAAGACTTGAGCCCGAACAGTTATTTTGTTAAGTATGTTTTGTTCATGTATATCGCTGTGCATAAGACAAATAGTCTTGCAGTATCAAAAACCCGATAAATATTTTAAAATAAACAAGTTCTACAAACGGAGGAAACATTTTATGGGAATTCAATAATTCCCTAATCCCCTGGCTGTTTTATTATTAGGCTAATCAGTGCTCAGTTTTGTATATTCACTAATGGTTTATTAATAGAAAATTTAATAACGATTTTGTTAATTTCACTATTCATTTGTTTTTTATAATTTAGATGCGTAATTTTGAAATAAACGAAGGAGGTTTTATTAGTATTAGCTTTCGTCAGGCAGGAAGCTTAGTAAGATTACTATGGCACCTACTTTTGGGAGCGGGAAGACATATTTTGTTGTCTGAATAGATGTTCAGAGACATTTGTAAAGTTGCGTACATCGGAGCTGGACACCATTGCTTGACTTAATTATTCCGTACGTTACAGAGAATTTCAAAATATGTGCAGCTGATGTGTGAAACAATTTTGGCAGGCGCTACTGGGAACGATTCCATTCATTAAATTACGACGCAGGATATACAAAGTACGTTAATCTCTTTATAATTTATGTTAACAATTGTAAACAAAAATTATTTAAATAGGTCAACAACAATTTATTGTTAGAAACTCCATATACGTACGAGAAAACTCATCCGCGCTCACACATGCACCTCCCACTCGCTCTCTCTCACTCTCTCTCTCTCTCTCTCTCTCTCTCTCTCTCTCTCTCTCTAATTCAATTCAATCTACACGTACTCGCATTTACAATGAACGTTATATTTACGTTTCACTAAACTGGATATTAAGTTTCCATTTCTTGCAGAAGGTTCTATTTCTACCTTTACTAAATCTTGCGTAGAGGTTAGAAATATGCCTATGTGGAGGTCACGCTACTAAATATTACTTTACTAATTTTTAAACTGATAAACGAACAAAAATACACCCAATTCAGACGACGTCTGTCATTGAATGTTTTGATATTTCTTTCAATGCAACGTCAAATTTACGACCTCCAGAAGCCTTCATCTTGTAATTTCATACTATTTGCATATTTGACATATAGTATGGAGAATGTTCTTATCTAGTACTGCAATTAGTGGGTAGATACAATGTTCTGAATACCTTCCTGATCAATTGGAAATCCTTTTCATAAAATCACAAAACATTTAAATAATGTATTCTGTACTTCGTAATGCGTTTATGAAAAAGATAAATAACAGTCTGTACACGATTATGTTCGCAGACGATAAAGTTGTGGTAGCAGTAGACGAACAGGACTCCAACTGCGTAATACAATAATTCCATGAAGAATACAGATCTTGGGGCATCGACATAACTTTTGTAAGAACCGAATAACTGCTTATTGGTGATGAAAGTGTCAATGTGGCAGTAGATTCGCGCATTATAAAAAGTAATGCTTTCTTTAAAGGTATCTTGGGCTTGGGCGGCAGGAAAGATAAAAATATCAACTACAAAATAAAAAAATGAAAAACATTGATTGGCCAGCCTAAATTCTGTGCTTTAGAATGGAAAAATAACCCACAAAATGTAACGATTTATTCTGTTATCTTAGAAAGTATAGTCACCCATGGCTCTGAAACTTGGGAGCTAAATCAAAGAACGTCCCGAAGGCTCCAAGCAGTGCAAATAGAAACCTGGCGAATTTCTTGTGGGGTGTCCACGCTCCAGTGCATTAGAAATATAGATATTTTATTAGGAGGCAACTTCATGCTGACAAAACAATTTTAGACACTATAAATATGACTACAAAGCACCTCGTGTGGTACGGTCACTTGAAACGGATGCCTGACGATCTTCTTTTTTGAAGTTTTACTTCTTTAGGGTGACATTTTTTTTTCTTTTTCAAATCCTCTTCTACTGCAAAGTGTAGAGGTTGAGCAAAGGTCTCGCCACCGTGGTCTCTGCATGACCAGGGCCTTGGCTTCATTCCACTGCACTCCCAGCCCCTGCAGAAAGCACTTCACACTGTCCTCCCAAGTCAATCTTCTCCGGCCCCTGGGTCTTCTCCCAGCAAGTCTTCCTTCATACAGTTGTTTTGGAAGTCTATCCCCTTCAATCCTCTGAACTGTTCAAGCCAGCACAACTTTGCTTTCTTAATTTGATCTTTCAAAGGTACTCTCTTAAGACTAACTCTTATATGTTTCTGACTCAATTTCTTCTTGTCTTTCCTTCAACAAACCTGAGGTATCTCATCTCCATAGCTTGGAGAGAGGTTAAATGCTTCTGAGTTGGAGTCCAGGTTTCAGCTCCATAAATAAGAACTGGCACATACGTGTTTTTGAAAATGGTCGTCTTAACTTTCTTTGAAATTACTGCATTACCAATGAACTTTGTCTTTAGTGGATGGAAAAGTCTCGAGCTACTGCTTATTTTTGAATTAATTTCCGCATTGATTTTTACCATCTGGGCTTATTATAGAGCCTAAATATTTGAACTCTTGGACTTATTCCAGTTGCTTCCCTTTGAAGATAATCCGGTGTCGAGGCGGATCTCTTGTTGCAATCAAATTAATTCAAATTTTTTCTTGTACCAAGTGTTCTTTTTAGAGCACTTTCTATCATTCGCTGGGAGAAGAAGAGGGTCCCTGTTCAACGGGATCTGACTCTCATTATACTTACACAGAATAAATCAGAACACAAATAGTCGAATTAAAAATAATAAAGACAAAGAGAGGAACACATGACTAAACGAACAAAACACAAATAGTAGGTACGTAGTATCTGCTGCACGTCAGTTCCGAAAACGAACATAGCTGCTAACTGAGCGTTTTGCTGGTTTATACAGCGGCAACAAATTGGGTGGACGAATGTGTCCCCCCTCCACAGTTTGTACAGTGACAACTATTACGAGGTCATTGACCATACGCAATAAAACATTGCCGATGTCTGAGACGGAAACAACTCGTTGGAAGCGCCGCAGTTCCAAACAATGCTACGGTTTTCTTCAAGTTTCCCTATAAATATTCGGATTTCAAATTATTCAATAATCAAAGTATTTATTCCGTAATATAATTAATAATATTTTCTCTTATTTCCAGTACTGTTGCAGCCGGGAATAGTGGTTACATGGACGCCACGCTACTGATGTTATGTAGAATATAATATTTATATAATTTACTTAATATTGAAATACAGTACATACAAATTTTATGTAAATTCATATAACAATATATAAATATGATATATAAAATACAAGATATTTAAATGTATAATTTAAATAAACGTCAAGTCAATATTCAGATTGTTATTAAAAAAAGTTGATCCAAGCGGCCAACATTTTGTTGCTTGGAAAATATGCTTTAAATTAAAAATATACTGTAATATTTATGTTACCTGTGTTCCAATCGTCCTAAAAATTGCCTCTATTGTCTGACTTGTTTATTTAATAAGAATGTATGTTTTTATAACTTAGTATTGTAAGCTGTTGCGAAGATAAGGCAAAATTTATGTTCAGTCAAACATATTCGTGATATTAAAAGAGGGAGACTTATTTACAGAATACTCGTAAAACGAGTTTATGGAATTTTTAACGCAAAGAGAATTTTTCAGGAATATTCTTTGCTGATTAAACCTATTCGGGGACATAACCTTTTTCGACAATTGTACTAATACTCCGCTCTTTCCTTTCAATATTGTTTTATGTTCAAGTTTCTAATTTGTAATTAAATTTGTTTCTAAATTTTTCTACATTATTTAGAAGCAACCGACCGACTATTTCATTATTTCATGTTCAGGTAGAACAAGTACACTATTCAGGTAAAAACGCTTTCATTTTCAGATGTTCTCTGAGTCAAACTTGCTAATTATAATTAACTGTTTCGGCCTTTTTTGTTTTATATAACGCAGTTCCGTCACCAGTGACGTAAGAATCTCGACGGCACCAGATTTGCCTCGATACTTTGAGAACGTTGTGTAATGTAGTGTAATGTATTGTTTATATGCTAATTCATACGTTATTGTGTGATAAGCTATAGAGTTAAGGTAATAGTAAAAAAACGAATTATTCTATTAGATTTTCTTCGTTGTCATACGCTACTTTAATTAAACAGTTAAATAGTAGTTTAAGCAGGTACGTAGTTAAGCAATTTAAAATTTATTGTCGAATTCTGTATTAATTCATTTTTTCCGATGTCGCAAAGTCTTTGCTTCATTTATATTTCATAACAACCATTACTTAAATAGTGACCGTTTTCTAATTAACTTCAGAAATTTTATCATTTTATTAGCTATCTACAAACACAGATTTTAAAATTCACTCATCGAGTCAATTAAATATATTTTATTTAATCTTTTATAAGCCTGTTGAAGAATAATTTTTCTAAGTTAATATATTTTATATAAAACTGGCTTTATTCAACATTTAACATGCGTGTGAAAATTTTGTATTCGACACTCGTAAGGAAAACCCGAGTTTGGTCGTCACAAAAACTCGTTTTCCTCACGTAAAGACTTGTTCTATTAATCTATTATTCACGTTTTCGTAGGGTAGAGAGTACACACTTGTATTTCCATATTACATAAACGTAAAATGTCCCATCCCTTGGTTGAAAAATGTGCTTGCATACGTAAAGCAAACATGTAAACGCATTACTTGCGTTCCTCCATTGTTTAACAAATTCTGTGTGGGGCGAGAATTGTTTCATTTTTAACTAAACCTAAATGCCAGTAAGTTTCATGCTCGATTGAGAGTACACATCCTTTGAGAGTACGGGGAATTCCTAAACGAGTAAAAACTTTGTTAAAACGTTAAATGAGGGGGTTAAAAACGTTTCGACGATATAATTTTTTGTTTTACTATTGTACCAGTGGAATATGTGATAACTTATTAATATTATAAATGTTATATATAATATTAATAATCATATAATACAGTACATCTACATAATAATATAATATAATAGATATACAACATATGTTGCCAATCACACACACACTCACACACACACACACACACACACACACACACACACACACACACACACACACACACACACACACACACACACACACACACACACACACACACAACAATACGTTGATTACATATGTCACATATGATTTATGTGATACGTTATTAATTGATTATTGAATTTAGAATTGTTGTATTTTATAATTTAGGTGCATAATTTAAATACAGAAACTCTATAATATTTAAATATAAAAACTATATATTTATAATTTAATATAATTAATGTAAATATTAATTTAAATATTTATGTAGCATCTGACAGGAAGCGCTGTTATTACAGAGAGGATGAGACGTATTTTATTGTCTTCACTACACTAACAATTCTCTCTCCTCCGAGACGTTTAGTCAGTTTATGCAAGTTGGACACGGGAGTTGGGTGGTAATGTTTTAATTACATTTTAACGCTACACAGTACTTGAACGAGTGTCCGGCAGATTGCTGAATAATTTTTGGCAGGCGCTAACTGGAAGATTCTGTTCATTAAGATACGAGAACATGACACAGTAAAATATAATCGACTTTTATAATTTAGTTTAATAATATTAGGCAAATCACTTAATTCATTCAAAATTAAGATTATTATTAACAATTCTGAACACGAACAAGCTAACTCATACACTCTCGCCCCGTCCACACACAATACTCATATGTTCATATGTGTGGCATAATATTTATGATTTTAATTAATCGTCTTCCTCTGTCCACCTTTTCGAATATAGAGGTTCCCAGCCATCGAGCCACCGTGTGGTCATCTATCCAGGCTTCTGACCCATGCTTGTAACGCTTGGCTTTCCAAGTGGTACCACTGTGCTGTAATCACACACTCGTTCCACCAAACGATATTTATTCATGTTTGAGTGACACATGGACATTTTATTCTATTAAGTAACGCTTTGTCAGTGGTTTATTTTTTTATTTCTTATTTTTTTAATACGAACTTTATGGAAGGGCGAAACATTCTATATTCTGTTCACAATATTCCGCGTGACATACACTCCTCAGAGACGTTTAGTTAGTTCATGAAAATGAAAATAGCATTGGCTATTTAATTACAGCTTAACGGTGTACAGTATTTTAACCGGTGTCCGGGTGATTGCGTGAGTGACTTTGGCAGGCGCTAACGGGGAAGATCAAACAAGTACGAGCAAAGTTATACACTTGCGCACGCATTTACACGATACTCATGTGCGCGCATTTTTGTACATGTGCGGGTTATAATTTTTATAGTTAAGTTATTTATCTCCATCTGTCTACCTTCTCCAGCGTAGAGGTCCGTGACCCGGAGCCCAGATCCTCCAACAGATTCTGTTCACCCACCGCGAACAGATTTTACGGTAGCCCAGTTCTGCAATAATGTGTCCTACTCGTTCTTTCGATATGCCTGTCCGGGTGACGATGATTTGTGTGATGCGACCGTCATTTTGACTCAATTCATTCACCTCCATTTGGTGCTTCTCATCAGTCACAGAAACTGGTCGACCACTGCGAGGTTCATCCTCAATATTTGCTTTACCAGCTTCCGATGCACGAAATTTTATTGCCCACCTACTCACGGTACTTTGATCAACAATTTCATCACCATAAATGGCTTTTAGAGGACGATGAATGTCACTAGCGTTCACTTTTTCAGTTGTTAAAAGTACAATCACTGCACGTTGTTTTAGACGCGTTGACATAGCTGGCGTACTCGACTCCATAACAATGTCGACTGACAGAAAACGAGAAACAGTTGGTCAACGAGATTTGGGACGTTTGTAATACAAGATGGCAGCACGCATCGTGCTGTACATTGTTTTGTTTTCTCGTTATATGCGACTGTGCATTACTTACCAGCCGCCCCCCGTAGAATTAATTTTGTTTAAATTAAAGTTTGTAAAAACTGTAAAAGTTTAATGATGTTTAGTTTGAATAATGCTTATCACACACACTAAACACTGTGTACAGATTCAAATCATACCAGTCTTACCTTGCTATAAACACATATACCAAGACTGTGTCAGTCAAAATATTAGGACTTTAGTTAATTGTCACAATAAATAGACATAAAATACCGTGTCGCGTTTTGCACGAAGCCAGGATATCTGGGACTTCCATCATCGTCAAAACGATCATCATCCCTCAAACATTAAATCCAAGGCTAGTTGTGCCCTCTAACCGTGGTACAGGATACACCAGACCACAGCCAGGGAGAGACTAGTTTACAGTTAACCACGTGCCGTGACGAGCTGTACGGAGGAGTGTTGTGTCTGTTTACATGTAGATGTCGCGTTGTTACTAACCAAGACCCGCCCACCTTCTTTAGCCAGACGTATGTATTTCCGCAACAAAAGGTAGCTTTACATTTAGATCTAAAAATAATATTTTGGTGTTTCAAACTGATGTTTAGTCATTACTCTTCGCCAAACGTGAAAGCCAGAAATAGAGACTCCATGTTAGTTTTAATACAACCGAGTTTTGGAAAAAGTAGATAATGATACGAACGTTAACTCGTTGCTGTTGAGTCTTATAATAAGAGAAGTATCAAAGAAAATCAAAGAAACATGTATGTGTACAAAATTAGTTGTCGTTATTAATTGATTTTCACGTCGAGAAAACGCATTTTGTAACGTTCTACTACTCTAACAAACGTCTCCCGTTAGAGATGTTTATTTATTTAATGAGCGTGAAGCTGGGCATAACCGACTTGGGTGGCAATGTTTCATTTAATTACGTCATGTGTTATAGTGGCTACAAAATTTATTCGCTCGAAAATAGTGCCAATTGTGGGTGTGAACTACTTTCGCGGACTGAGTTTGTTATGCACTCAATCAGTAAAACACAACGACACATGCTATTACGAGTTAATGCTATTTATATACAGGCCTTGTACATATATCCTGCTATCCTGCAAAGCTATAATTGTTTTAATAACTTATGAGTTATTGCTAGCTCCTCGATTTGTACACACGCATATTCCTCTTCTGAACTCCCTACACGAGAAAACCTGTCGCCTTCCTCATAGTAGAGTTCTTTAGAAGCACAATGGTAAATAAAAAAAACCTCTCTCAGATATATCCTATGATGGGAGGGTGGATATCTGACTGTTCTTTCAGGAGACTCAGATATTCCAGTCATGGGAACTTTAAACCTTAGATAATTTAGTTCAGTTTAGTTGTTCAGTCGTGGCCAACTCTTCGTAACCCCATGAACCGTGTCTCGTCACGCCCTTCTATCTTGCATTATTTCCCGGATAACGTCTATATTCTTATTTGTTGCTTCAATGACGCAGTCTTAGTGTTCTGCTATCTTCTCCTATTTTTGCATTCTACTTTTCCCAGTATCAGATTATTTTCTAGTATGCTCTGTCTCCTCACCGCATGACCAAAGTATTGGAGTTTGAAGTGTAATATTTTAGTTCTAATGAACGCTCGGGATTGATTTGTTCCAGACTGGTTAATCCTCTTCCCAGGCCATGGGAGTCTCAAATTTCTTCTCTTGCGCCGTAGTTTAAAGTAGCCAATTCTTCGGCGTTCAGCTTTCCTTCCCGCAACCCTACATTACAGTTGGAAAAACCATAGACTTCACAATACGAATCTTAGTTTCCGAAAAACTTGACACTCAGACGATCGTTCTGCAGATGTTGAATTTTAGAAACTGTCTCCTTTCTCAGTGTGCTCGGTTTACACGTATCGAGAATGCAAAGAGTGCAAAAAAGAACACGGTTTAAGGCGCTTGCGATAATGCTGTAAAGTAGATTACGATATAACGTAGGCGTCGTGCCAACACGGTAGAAGTATACGGTTTACATGTGACGGACATAAATATAGTTTCCTCTTGTTTCAGCTAAAGCCGAATTTGACAGTAAATAACAAAATGTTGTGCAAAGAAGTAGAGATGGAAAAAATGAAAAGAAATCATGATAATGGAAGAAAAATTAAATTCGTTTGCCAATAAGCTAGTACGCTAATAAAAAAAAAGGAAGCAGCAAACACTGAGCATGAGAGTGTGCTTCTGGGAGTACAATAATTATCGTTAAAATGAGCAAAATGGCGATGCTGAAAAATAGAAAACTGAGGGGTTTCATGGGAACGGAACAGCATGTTTTATAATACCCTTTGGAGAAGCTGTAAAGTTAAATGACAGAGAGACGACGAATTAAAGTAACAAAAAAAAAAAATACGACAGGGCGTGCAGAGGGTAAGTGTGTGTATGTGTGTGTGTGAGAGATAGAGAGAGAGAGAGAGAGAGAGAGAGAGAGAGAGAGAGAGAGAGAGAGAGAGAGAGAGAGAGGAACGTCTGACTTTGGTCGGGGTAATTACGTCTCAGGTGTCACGTCTCTAATCTCTGCGCTGATTTAAACAGTATACGAAAAGGCAGTTACATATCTGTGTTAATTACGCGTAGCGTAAGTCAAGGTTGCTACACAATGCGCCCTCAGATGAAAATTATCACTTATGAATCTGCGATTTACCGTACACGCCTACTTACGGGCAATGACTTTCACGTTTACCAGTAAAGTATTTAAAATACCGTATTTTGTTTTATAACATCGCAATCCGGCTCAATTTTGGATTATTTTACGCTTCTGCGAAACTTAAAAACCTATAATTGCAAAAAATTGAGACTTGCAGTCTACACGAATTTCACATTTCCTGACGAAAATTAGTATTTCTTCATTGGCATACCGCGTTTTAGCCGTAACGTAATAAGTGTGTTTTCTGCTGTGTAAAGTCTCCGATCAAAATTAAGACATGAAGTTCAGTTGGTTAGGCCTGATGAAGGGTGGAGTGAACGAGGTAACATTTTGTTTTGAAAATATACTTAAAAAAATAACGGCAAGTTTCCTTAACTAAGTGTACAAAGTCAGTAACGGCTGTGGAACGTCAGATTTTAAGTAGAAAGACGTTATAGTATATGGAGTAAATTTAAGGAAGAAATTTTCTTTAGCCTAGAGCTGCAAATGTAGTCAACATGTTTACCAGGTAAGTATAAAGCGACAGGGCAGTTTTCGTTTGAGATATATTTGTATATCAAGCATCATCTTCTTCTTCTTCACTTCAAGGATTAGGTTATACAAACCTGTTCCGGCACCCCTCTCATCCTCGGGCGACCCACGTCTCTTCTAACAATGGCTTTATAGTTCAGTGCCGCTTTCGGCAATCGATACTCGGCCATCCTTTGCAAGTGATCCCACCATTGTCTTCTGTAAGCTGAAATAATTTCATTTATGTCCTCTACTTCGAGTTCTGCTCTGATATCCTTATTCCTTATTCTATCTTGCAATGTATAGTTTAAAGTACTTCGAAGAAACTGCATTTCAGCACTCTGAATCTTGCCGCATTCCTTTTTTTGTCATGATCCACGCCTCACTCGCATATTGCAATTGTTTTATAAAATATAATCCTTCTGCTGGGCCTTGTTTTATTTCTAAGATTTCTATGAATCGTTCCACAAATATTCCTATATTTATTTATCTTCTCTTTTATACCATATTCAGATTCATAGGTTACTGCACATGCGAGATATTTTAAAACTTGTTCTGAAGTGCTGTTGTTTATAACTATCTTAGTCCTCACTGGATATTTACCTTTAAAGGCCATGGTTTTAGTCTCTTTTACTGAAATTGTCAGTGAGTACTCTCTTGCTACTTCTTGCAATTGAAACATGGTTCTTTGTAAATCATCCCCTCATTTTCTTCAATAATAGCTGTGTCATCTGAATATAGCAGGGAGCCCATACAAATTGATTCGTTAAGCCGTATTCCCGAAGTCACTCTGGATTTCCATGCCCTCAACATGGCGTCAGTATATATTGTTACGACATTACCGAACAATCTACGTGTTTCTCGAACGATCCTGTGGAATGTTATGTCGTACGTGATTCTCGGCATGTGTTACGAGATTGGTCCGGGACTCGCCGGTCCGCGCCTGCTGTGTGTAAGGCCGCAACTAATTATGCTCTGGTTTTTTTCTAGTAGCATTCTTGACGCGCAGTTAGCGAATAATCTAGATTTTCGGCGGGGTATAAATACAAGTACCCAGCGGACGCTCAGTCAGTTTGAGTTGCGATATATCTCAGTGCGGTTCAAGTTATTGTCGGCGATTACTCTGTGCGTTCAAGTGGTTATTAGTGAAGTATTGTGTTTTATTATCGGGCGGGACTATTTTAATACAATTGTGTTTTATATCAGTTAACATTTTTATTGCGTGTGAACAATTTTTATTTGATTTGTTGTAAGAGACTGTCTTGTTAATTACAAACTGTTTTATTGTGACAATTAAAGCTGGTGATTAGTGACGTAATTGGTGTCTTGTATTTTGTTTTCCACTGTACCATACGCCGATCAGTAGACCGCCGTAACAATATATATTTAAACGTTTATAGCTTCAAATGTTTAAATATAATATAATATAACTTTAAAGGTTTATAACTTTAAATATAAATGTCGTCGATATAAGCTTTAAATATTTATAGTCTAACATCAGTTTTCTTTACAGAATTTTTGTTATTTAAAAATATTATATTCACGCTCCTTGGTTCGCTGTGATTGCGTTGAGAAGCGTGAATGTGTCTGATGAGAAGAGTCTACTTCGTGTATAGTTAATTGTCTACAATAGAAAAACCCGTAAAACGCCTTCGACAGCTACTTGCGATTTCAACTTGTGCCACTTAACCTGCGCATAATTAAGAAGAGCATCAACAATGCGGTAAGACAGCTGACGACACGTCAACTGACAGGATAATTTGGGTCAGTTAACGTCAACTAACACCGAGGTCCTACCGAGTTAGGTACTGCGCTGTTCTTGAAATATTAGTTTGACTCTGAGTATACGTCTAGCTAACTTTATAGAAATCGGCACAAATATGTTGCTACAGTCAGGGCCGCCCAGAGACTCTTGGTGGCCCGGGGCAAAGTTTGGATTTGTGGCCCTCTCCTTTACAATGACTTATATATATATTTTCACTTTTTTGACCGCATAGGACCACTTTAGTCAGTCCATTATCCAAGTCTCTACGAAGGGACTGTTCGGGCCTTGCGGTCCTCCCAGTATTGACTATCAAGGGGTCTATTCATTAAACCTTACTTAGTTTTGACTAATGGAATAATGAAGCTTGCTGTTTTAGGATAAATTTAAAAACATGATAAAAGTTTCAAAACAAATTTTAATACCACAAATACAGTATTTAAAAGAAGAAACTGTTTCAAACGAAAACAATAATGTTTAAATTGTAATTTGATAGTTCTTTGAAGTGAATAGTAATGGCCTAACTCAATAGCGCTGCTCTTTAAAACACTTATATGTTATAATACGTTAAACATTTTATATTTCGTTATAAAACTGAATTTAAAAGCAAGAAAAGTAAAACACACACACACACACACACACACACACACACACACACACACACACACACACACACACACACACACACACACACACACACACACACACACACACACACACACACACACACACACACACACACACACACACACACACACACACACACACACACACACACACACACACACACACACACACACACACACACTCACTCACTCACTTAAGGTTGCACATGCCAGTAAATTAAACAATCTTTTTCCTAGCCTTCATTGCAGCAAAGTCATTGATTACTTTTTCAAAAGACAGTCTGTCTGCGAGTTCATGCTCTATACTTAACAACACTAGGTGATTAAGTCTGTCTTCTGTTGTGGTTGACCGCAAGCGGTTTTTGATCAATGAGAGCTTACTAAATGCTCTCTCACCAGATGTTACAGTCACTGGGGTCACTATGAGAAGATGAAGAGCCGTGCAAATTTGAGGAAATACAGACTCCAATCCTTTTTTGTATATCAAGTTTATAAGTTCTAGTGCTGATGAAATATGACCACTTACACAAAACTTTGACTCTTCGCGAATTTTGTAAAAAAAGAAAGTTCATCATTCAGGTCATCTTTTTGTAAGTCTGAAGGATAAGCAGTCGACAGTTCTTCAGCTTGTTCTTGTATTTGTTTTTCACTGAAAACATAATGTGTTGATGTTGTGGGATGATCATCTTCTGCTGTACTTGCACAGTGGTCTTGTTCTTCATTAAATGGTGGAGTTAATATTGGTGAAAACAATCTTGAACAGTGTGACATTCTTTCAGTCAAGTCACTTAGTTGGACCAACAGAATATCAAGGGCTGGGTTGAGAACTTGCACTTGAAGTCTCTCTTCAGGTGACTTAAAAACGTACTTTTCAACTTCAACACCTGTTTCGTCATGAAATCTTATTTTCTTTCGGAACCTGGTCACTTTCAGCTGGTGATCAATTTTAAGTTCCACAGCTACATTTTTTGATTCTTCAAGAAGTTGAACCCATGAATCTCTTATCAACTGAATATCAACTATGAGCCCTCTTATGTGTTTAGTTGCTTCAGGAAGGCAAAGTTTGGAACTTTGTAAAATCTTATTTCTAATGTCGATACACTTGAGCAGTTTGTACCAGACTGTGGTAAAAATTACAAATTCGTAAGAACTCATCCACTCTCAATTAAGCCATTAACATCAGCTTGGTCTTCAGTTGGTAGTTTAAGATCTTCCAATCCATTAAGTGCCGACAATACATTATTATAGTTCTTTGCTAGAGGGCTAATTGATTCTGTTCTTGCACTCCATCTTGTTTTTGAAGTAGAACGAAGAGATATGCCAGCTTTGTTTTGAAGAATTTTTCATCTTGCAGGGCTTGCTGAAAATATGTTATACAGCTTTTCGACATTTCCAAAGTAGGATCTAATCTCAATGCTAGTTTCCATTGCACGAGTCCCACACAAATTTAAGGTGTGAGCACAGCAAGGTGTGAAATATGCTTGTGGATTTTCTTCCAAAATTCTCGTTTTAACGCCTTTAAACTTGCCAGACATATTAGAGACATTGTCATAGCCTTGACCTCTACATAAAGACAAATCCAACTGAAAGTCGTTTCAGACACTTTTGACTTGATTTGTTATTGCTGCTCCCGTTTTCTTTTCAAAGGCATTCATTTTAATAAATCTTTCATAAACTTTCCACTCTCCATCTTGATACAGAACATATCGAATGATAAATACTAGCTGTTCTTCGTGAGACACATCTGGTGTCCCATCTACGATGATGCTATAGTAGTGAGCTGATCTTATTTCCTCAAGTATTGAATTTACAACTTCATCAGCACACACTTTTAAGAATTCATTTTGACTTCGCCAGGACAGATAGTGAGCCTGAAGTCTTTTACCTGATTCTCTGCTATTACTAATATTTTCTAGGTGCTGACCAACTTCAACATTGTATCTTCCCACTAACTGGAGGGTTGCTAGGAAAAGACCACTGTCATAATAGTCGATTGTGGAACGGGTTCCTCTTAATGGTAAATTACTTTTCGCTAAAAAAAGAACAACATCAAGTACAGCTTTCAACATTTTCCTCCATTTTTCCTCTTCCTGCTTAATGTTTTGTTGTAACGCTGCATCGATGCCTCCCATGTCTTGTAGTGAAACACAAAGGTCTTTCCATTTAATGTAGCTTCTCAAGTGACAAACTTTTAACTTCTTTATGGCTTTTAACTTTTTCATACAGTTTTTTCCATTTGTCATTAACTCCACCTTGACATAACTGTGATTTTAACATTTGAACTTGATCGTCACTATCATCACATTTAAAAAGTGTACATGGAAAACAAAAAAGGGAAGCTGCTTCTTCGCTCCAAACAAGCCAATCCCTTTTTACACTCTCGCCATTAGTCTGGTGTTTAAAAAAAATTCCTCGAGGAAATGGCCTGCCTGACATATCTCGCGGCAAGCTCTCAGGAATAGGAGGTGGTCCTTTTAAAACGATCAATTCCCTCTGTTTTGTATCTAGAAGTTTCCATTTTGCAGGATCATTAGATATAAAGTTCTTAAAGCCTTCATGAGTTCCTTCACACAAATCATTATTGACACGATGTACACTAGTGCTTTCGAAGTCATTATTAGAAGATTCTTGTGGAAACACTGAAACAACCTCAGCGATTTTATCATTTACGTTATTGTCATAGTTTGTACGACTATCTTCGTTAGAAACTTTTTTTACTGGATTTCCTCCCTCACTAGTCAATGTACAGTTTGAGTTGCTTGAAGACTCGGGTTGGCCGGAATTCCCTTTTAAGAAACTATGAAGGGTGCGTTTTCCTCTTTCCTCACGCATTAACTTTTCTCTTTTTTCCTTTCTTCTTGCCGCACCAGATTGAAACGATCGTTTCATTTTTAACTTCTATTTTGTTGACCTGAAACAGTGCATATTTGGCACTTTCTTTTGTTATTTTTGTTATTAATTATGTAAAACATGTATGACGATTGTATAAATCTTAAGATTTCACACAATAAATAATAAAAATAAAATAAATCTATACATATAATAAAATCGTTGTCTGTTTTCTGTCTGTGCACGCTAATCTCCACAATGGCAGAATGAATTTGGGTGTGGTTTTTAGTGATGTATTGAGATAAGCTTGGGCTAGCATTTATTGTTTGTTTCATTTAAGCCGGTTGACAAATAAGCTCGTTCGGTGGAAAAGATCAGAGTGTATTTTCAGCGCGTCGATGTAAATACACAGATATAGACAGAAGTTAGGCTACAGAATGAGGTACCGAAAGTAACTAAATAAACACAGAAAACAAATACTTCGACATTAGACATGACGAAAAACACTAAGTTAACAGCCAGACGGACAAATAACAATTATGTAAATATCATATAATATAGTATAAGTAATTAATAAGAATAAAAATAATGTAAAATAGATCATAAGTATTGTGTTATTGTTAATACGGAAAGCCAAAATCGCGCTAGGGATTGAACACGCGATAGCAAATTCGGCAGTGTAAGAAACTCCAAAATAAAGTACGTAAACGATAAAAGTGTGTTAAATAGTATAAACAGTGAGTATCAAGTATCAATCGCGGGCACAGCTAGTGAATAATAAATACCTAACCA
The DNA here is from genome assembly GCA_034769895.1 of Magicicada septendecula. Lineage (NCBI taxonomy): Eukaryota > Metazoa > Arthropoda > Insecta > Hemiptera > Cicadidae > Magicicada > Magicicada septendecula. The sequence continues at coordinate 242,388,722 of CM068367.1, read as the reverse complement.
AAGGGATATTTTTTTTTTTAAGGCAACTGAGATAGAATCCAATGGCTAATTAATTACTTACCTAGTACAAATTGTAATAACAAATTACGCAGCTGCACACTACAAAAAACTTTATTTATAAACTGTAACAGTGTCACTACGACCTACATAGAGTCTGAAGACTATCAATACCAACACTGCAATGCCTGTCTGAACGAACAACAGAATATCGAATGTCGAGATCAGGTAGGCAGTGAACTTTAGAGTGTTGGCAGAAAGGGAGGGGGTGTTGGCGAAAAGGGAGGGGAATGACTCATCACTATCAGAGACGGAGCCTGGCGCTCTGTTTGTTTCTGTTATCGTTCTCGAGTCTCGATCATGCATCCTGTTACGCAAATAGTATTTTTAGTACCGAAATAATGTTTTTTTTTTCAAATGTGGCCCCCTTTTGAGTTGAGTTTTTTGTGGCCCGGGGCAATCTGCCCCTTTTGCCCCCCCCCCTCTGGGCGGCTCTGGCTACAGTGACAACTATATACGAAATTATAACAGTGACAAAAGCACCAAAAGGGCAAGAATTTGTTTTATTTTTGTGCCGTTCTTCTTTGCAGTAATCGAAGAAAATTATTTTACATCTCACTTACAAACGTTTGTGCTTAAAAACACTGTTCTTGGTTTCAACTTTTTTTTTTGTAAAGGTAAAGTGTTTTGTCCATTCCCCGTAGAACTATGTCCGAGTCACAGAGGAGTCACAGTAGTATTAGTAATTACTGTACAAGATCACAGGATGACGGAGAAATTATTTCAATAAAAATGATAAATTATGTAAAGTTTTCTGTGAGAACCAAGATATAAGGGATACTCCTAAATTTCGTCATATTCACGACGGTGGAACATTAATTGTTACAATAGATTACTTATTGTTATATATAATAATGTTATGCTCTTCACGGTGTTTAGCGTTATTGTAAGACATGCTCAATCGTTTTTGCCATACATCACAAATTAGAAAATGTGACTTGAGTCTAAGAAAGCCTGACCTCCTTTCCACAGATGACGAAGAAGGTTGACAAAGTTTCGCAACCAGGTAGGGATGATTAGGCCCTGAGTATGTCTGGATATCATGATAAACGATCTACCCTGATGTGGATTCGAGGGAGTTTATTTTACAGTCGACACAGTAAAACGTGCTGAATATTTAAAGCAATTTATTACGTAACAAATACATTTGATATGGATATAATTCGTGTACGGTGTACGTTAAGTAAATCGTTAACATAGTGTGCAATTAGGGTTACCTTCGTTTTACTTAGTTTCTTTTTTTCTGCCTGATTATGACAACAAAGAGACTTTGTAGAGATTTTTCATGAAACCACGCTGTAAGAAATGTCCTTGTACAACGGCGTCGCCTAGAAAATAATATAACAAAAAATTATATTCAAGATAATACGCTTTACAGCAACATGTGTGTTTACTAAAAACTGATTTTGGACGTAACAAGAGAAATGTTCGCAACAAGGTAGGCTGACAGCACAAGAATGTACTAAACAAAGTGGAACAAATTTTGTTGAAATAGCTAAGGGGTTGGAAGTGACACAGAGAACAAAGGTTAAACCGAATCACACACGCTTAAGGGAGTAGCGGACACACGGAACGTGGAAGAGGAAAATTAATTAAAGTCTTTGTAAAAAGCGATTAAAATGACTGAGTAAATAGCAGCACAACAGGGCCCGTGGGAAAGCCGGTGGAAAATATTTTATTATCGTCTAAGTAGAAAAACGCTGTGCATAAAAAAACGTGTAAATTAAAAAAGAGAATTCGTGAAAGCGGAACGACTTGAATTAAATATTGTTTACACCGAATATTATAAATAAAAGCCAAATGAGAACGTAGAACCAAAAAATTGGTGACAAAGATTTGGTGAACATTGACTAAGAGAGAATAAAAACATTGACGTGTCTGAATTTTGCCAAGGTAGGTGTTACATATACGGTGCATTAATGTCCTTCTTGATTCATGTGGAATGTTAAGCAAAACACACGTGTTTAAATTATTTAATACGAAAAATTATTTCAGTAAAATATAAGTGACAATCAGTGTTGTATATCAGAGTCACTTTAGAGCAATGGTAAATTAAAAAATAAAATACAGCCGCATATATACAGAATTACAAGGAACACATCGAAATTATTGAAAACAGATAACCATAATTATGGACTTTCCCAGCAATTATACAGTTACAAGGTTATACGGAATGTATTTATTTCCTGGAGTGATATCTACATTTCAGAGATAACTGGAGTGATATCTAGGCATTACAGGAACATAGAATGGTACGTATCTGTGGCGAAGCAAGACTGGTTTGTGGGCTAAAACTCCTTCAGAGTAATATAAAAAAGAAATTGTCAAAAATTAAAAAGAAATTCAAAAGTAAATTTTCGGGAAAATTTACTAAGTCGAATTAAATAATTAGTTTAATTAGTTCTGTGACTACGAATATTTGCAATTGAAGTTAGGCCGTTTCTTCATAGAGAGCAGGAAAGAGACTCTCCTTCGAATGTTTATTCAGTCTGCAGTGTATTCAACTCGGTTTACGACATTTACAGTGCGATAACTAATGCTTCAGCAACTTAAAAACTGTTTATATTAAACAATCTTTCTCTCGCCATTCGATCTAATAGATATGACTACTGTTGTCCACTATTTTTGATCCGTTTTTAATATTTTTTGTTGTATATTTTAATAGCTTTATTACTATTAAAAAATAAAATCTTAAAACTTGACCTTTATTTTGTACTACGTAAGCCTATAACTGAACGCGGAGCTCGAATGCCACTTATAAGGGCTCAGTAGCCTCTACCGGCTATATTATCACAATGGTTCTGACAGTGAACAGATTTGTGTGATAGCGTCAAGTGTGTGACGCCAAATGCACATTTCCGCATACATATTTGTTTTTTTTTAACGACCTTTAGTGCATTTTATACAAAACTTCTTTGACAAAACGAGTTGACTGATTCAATTCCATTTGCGGACACAAATTTCATTCTATTGACATTTTACAGACATGTACTCACTAAGACAAATTTTAAAAATTCGTTCAAAATACATCATTCAATAATTTAAGAGACAAATAGCTGTCGAAGAAAAATGTTGGTAGGACAAATACTGTAATTTAAAACTGTAAGTTGGCAATCCTCGTGATGAGTTCTGATCATCTGTTCGATTAGACTTGTTATTTTTATGTCACTACAGTGTTAGGCGGCGAAGTATAAATACTGGATATCGAAGCGGCCTAATCAATTTAGACCTGGCGATAAAAGAGTGCGGTTCAGAGTTATTGTGGCGGTTTAGTGGAAAATGATTATTGTGTTAATTAGTGTACGGGTATAATAAGGTGACATTTATTGTTGTACGTTGGACAAATTTAATTTGAATTGTTGTATAAGAGTTCCATAGTTGATTACTAACCGTTGTTTATGTCAAATTGAAGTTTGTACTTAGATGATTTCATTGGTATTTTGTTTCAACTGTACAACACTACGAGCTTTGTGACTGTCGTAACAATATTATTATCTTAATCTTACATGTTAGTAAGTGGTATACGTGGTATTATATTTTAACGTTTTTTTTTCAATTCCTTGTAACCGATTTAAGAAATACGACAGTTACATCTGGATCTTTAAAAATTGATAAAATTATATGAAACGTTAAGAATCTCGTAACATGAGTAAACAGAGTGTATATTTTTCTTCAATAAAGAAGAATGTTTTTTGTTTTCGAGAGCAATTGAAATTTATAATAGTATAAAACTTTATGTGAATGGTAAAATAAATTATCTTCGCCCCAAAAAGTTTCGTTGACGAAAAAGATTTTTTCCTACTATTTATCACCTATGCATTCGATAGTAATTTACGACCTATTCTAATTCACTAATTTTGAAATTTATTGGTAAATTCGAAAGAATGGTATAGTAACAATGCTTTCGATCTTACCAATAAATTTCAAAATTAGTAAACTAATAATTACTAGTGGTCGCCCAGTGGTCGAAATTCGACCGTAATTCATTACAATTTTTAAGTTTGAACGTTATTGAGGTTCTTTTGTCAAAGAGTATACCTCTATAATCATTGCATATAATTTTTTTGAATTTTGTTCTATTACGTCAGCTGCGAGCGTGTACAAATACGTCATTAGCGTGTGTTGTTTGCCTTAATTCCTTGCAGTACCTATGAAATTTAAAATTTAATGTTAGTAACAGTTGAAAAAAAACACAATTACAGCTTGTATTCGTATTTATTTTTTGATATAATTCATTGTCAGTTTTAATTTTTTCATGTTATTATTGAATCAAATAAACGCTAATAAAAATGAGACTTGACATTCATAGAAGTATAAGATACATTGTTTTCAATTCCAGTGGATTACATTTCATTTTTGGTAAGGTACAAAATTCGAAAACAGTTTGAAGATTATCTGCTACAAAGCTTATATAATTTTTTAATTTTTTTCTATGCATTAATTTTCGAGTTATTTGAAAAATATGAAAGATAGGAAAAATGAGGTTTAGCTTGGCTAAGCCATATTTAAAAAGCAATAACGCGTTTTTTGACATTTCCTTGAGTTTTTTTTTATTGCCATACTGACCAGGTTTCGCCAAGGCTACACAGTTATTTTGCCTATCTTTTTCGAATTATATAAAATTTAAATAAAAAATTAATACAAAATAAAAAATGAAATAAAAAATACGTGCCTCGTATTTTTTCGTATATTTTTCATTAAATCAAAAAAACCGGGCGGTTAAATAAATAAATGTTGTCCATTGAACTTAAAATAGTTTGAAAGTGATTTAATGATTCAGAACTTCTGTGTAAACGATGTTTTTTGTAAAAACTCTTTCATCATTTGCTAAATGCCCTTGGCCATTATATTCGGAAATATAAAATCTCACCATCGAATGATCGAACTCTACTTGCTGCGACGTACAATTGACCATGTGTAAAAACTGGCTGCCTCAATAAAATTCCAATTTTTTCGAATGTTTGTCCTTGAGACTTATTTATTGTCATCGCAAATGAAGGTACAATTGGAAATTGAGTTCTTTGAAAGTTAAATGGTAAAACAGTACCGGAATATGTTAAATTTATACGTGGAATCAAAATTCTCTTATTGCGTGCGGTTCCAGTTAAAACTTCGCAATCAATAGCATTACGATGCATACACTTGATGCGCATTCTTGTTCCATTGACTAATGCTTCCTTTGTATGTAAGTTTCTGATCAGTAAAACGATGCAATTAACTTTCAATACTAACTTATGTGGTGGCAAACCACTAATAGTCAAAGAATTCAAAAACTCTACTGGATAGTTATTGATTTCATTGTCATCATCACAAATTATTTTATCGTAGCTATGATATGTTTTCTGTTCACCTGGTATTCGATTAAGTATATCAGTATTAATAAAAGTACAATCATCATTTTTAGGTGCTAAAATAACTGACATCAATATGTTATCTGAGAGTATGTTTTCGGAAATATTTCCATACACCTCATTAATAATATTATTTTCATCTCCTATTAATTGCTGAGGTATTTCAATAATATTTTCACCAAACTGAGGGAATTGTGGGGCTTCATCATTACCAATTTTTTTCAAGAATTCAACAAATTCTATTTCACTTGGTAAGGCTCTCATATTTTGAGTAAACGTTACTTTATGAAAATAAACAAATTTATGCCAACTCGTGACACAATTTTCAATTAAAGTTGCACGTGATCCATGTGGGGCAACTGGTAAGATTTGCCGAAAATCACCGCACAGAAGTATCGTTTTCACTCTAGATGGTTTATGTTTATCATTTTCATCGCATAGATCCTGCAATAATCTATCTATGATTTTCAACACTTGCAGTGGGCACATAGAAATTTCATCAATAATTATCAATGATGATGAATTTATGTAACGTCCATAGCTACTATTTGCGGTAATATTCGCTACAGAATTTTTCAAAATGGGTATAGGCAATTTAAACACATTGTGTAAAGTTCTACCTCCAAGTAATAGAGTTGAAGCTGTGCCACTGAACGCTGTTGCAATGCAACTAAGATTAAGCGAATTTAATTTGTGAATGATTGCTGTTTGTGTGAATGTTTTTCTACAACCTGCATGAGCGGTTAAACAAAAAACATTAGATCCAGTATCATGGTGCAAAACTTCACGAATCACACGATCAATTAGATTACGCTGTTCAATATTTGCAGATTCATAATGCTCAGAAAACAGAAACTCTTGTTCTATCGGATTAATAGCATTTGCTTCGTCTGTTCTCTGCGAATACGTGGGAACTGGTAAACCAAGTTCTTGACATAACAAATTATGAACATTCAAAATATCTTCAATTTCTAATAGAGCTGTGTTAAAGGATACTTCTTCGTTGTAATCTCTCAAAAAATATTCACTAAGATATACTTTAAATTCATTCCATAACGCCAATGCATTGGCTGGCACATTTAATGCACAAATGTAACCAAATAAATTTCGCATTTGTTTTGGTGAATGTAATTCTTTTGCTTCATTTAAACATTCGCGCCATTCATTATCATTTGAAGCAATGCCGCGAGCATGGCACGCTTCAACAAAAGAAGTGTGTATAATTCCATTGTATGTTCTAACATCCTCAAATGATTTCGGACCACAGACATGTAATAAAAGCAATCGTAAATGGAAAAGTTCGATGTCTTTTGGTGATACTACATATATGCGTGTAATGATTTTATCACCTCCACGCCTTCTCTTCTTCCATTTTTTCGGGAATCTTCCCACACATAATGCAAAGGAATTTCAATATACTTATATTCAAGCGCTGATGGATCTGATCGATTCAATTCAAAAAATGCTAATAATTTTGTTTGCCTTGCATTTTCAATTGCTTGACGTTCTTGCCCTTCTCGAAAGTAAACATTCTGTCTACGCGGTAAATGAATGTCAAGTCTAACGATGACATGTGATTGAAAATGCATTGGTAATTCATAGATGCGCCATACAGCTTCAGTTGATCCGACATAACGGCCATTTAAAAAATTTTTAACTTCATCAATTTGTATTTCTTGACCTGGTTCATTTCTCTCTGAACCTAATTCAACAGATGCACTGTCATAGCCTTTATACACGTATATATAAATGTATTTAACACTTTTAACTGTAGTGCATACTTCAACATTTATATGGCAATTAAATTTGGCAAGTAAATACGGATTGTATGGTACAACATAACGATTGTCGAGGCAACTACCGCGAACTTCAGCATTAATACCATTATCACGCCTTCTGTATAATGGATATCCATTTAATGATTCACATGTAAATTCATTAAATCGTTTTGGATAATCTTTTGTGCATTTCCATCTCTGATACATACAGAATTTGGATTAAGTACACCGCATGGACCATGCATCATGTGTTTTACAACATATTCATGTAATGTAGGATGTGTTTGAATGTTAGGAATCTCCGCAGATACAACTTTATCAATATCGGTAGCGTTAACAATTTTATCTTGCTCATTTAAAGAGAGTAAAATGTGAGCATGAGGCAATCCTCTCTTTTGAAACTCAATTGTATAAATGAGCGCTTCAACTTTACCGAAGATTTTTTTTTAGTGTAAGGCCCTCAATTAATGCTTTCAGTTTGGACTTGAATACACGCACAACAATATCAGGTCGAAAATTAGCTGACTCACCTACACCAATATTGCTGACTATTTCAGGCCAACTTGGATTGCAAGTCATTGTAATAAACAAAGAAGGCTTTCCGAAATGTTGTACAATTGACATTGCATCTAAATAATTCTGATACATATTTCTTGGAGATCCATTGAATGAAGATGGTAAAATTACTCTACGGCCAACATTATTTGCATTGGGGTTCAATTCTAAATAGTCTGTTAAATTGTTGTAAACTTCAGACCTAAGACTTGTTTGATTTTGTCGAATGAAATGTAACCTTGTGCCCTCTATTCTCACATACATATCAACTATCCACTGCAGAAATAATTTTTGTGAATGGTGCAACATGCTAAAATCTTCTCTAATTGCAAGTCAATAGGCTGCATACTGAAGCATGGTTAATTTATTTCTGGGCGCTCTTGAATTAGATGTAGTTGGTACATTATGAGAAATATTGATATGCCACCCAGTATCACCATTTGGAAAAAGTAATGGATACGCTAAAGGGTCCAATGATGAATCCAAAACAGAGTTATTTTTAATGTACTATTAACTTTTGAAAACGAAACCATATTTCGTTCAAAGGGTGGCTCACCATCAACTGTAATAAATATTACTGCTACATCAGTTTGAACTGCATCATTATAACGGCGTAGATCTAAATCACGATTTACTTTAATGAGCATACAAATTTCTTTATTTTGATTTTCAACTCTCTGACAATGATCTTTCATTGCAATGAATGACCGAACGAAAGGATTAATGCGTTCCAATTCAAGAGAGATTTCGCGCATTATATTGTTATTGCATGTTTGATTATAGTGTTCACGTAATATATAATTGACAGCAGTGTCAACATAATAAAAATATAATTGCGCATAACATGGTGAGCGACCATATCCAGCAGTCATTGGACCTGATCTGTGATAAAAACATCATGTATTTTAAAATGATACACTCCACGCGTAACTGTATCCGAAATTTTAGCTTCTGAGCTAAACATAGCAAACGATGAATTGTATTTACGAATGTTTTCAAAATAATTTTTTGACTTTCTTTTCATTGAAGGTTCATTTGAAGTAAGTCCATCATACAATGATTTAAAGTAGTCATTTTGACTTAAGGCCGGTAATATTGCTTTACCCTTATGACAACATGAAGTGAATGCAGTCCTTTCACCTAAAGTGACCTCAGATTCAAAATGTTTTGCATTGCAAAACCTGCATTGTAAATGCATTAATCCACAATCAAAAGTATTAAAATTTCTTGGAATGACATTCAGTGGGCGTTTAAATGTATCCCTCAAAATAATTTCATCATTTTGTATACTATTTACACTATTTAAATTTGCATTTGGTCTATTATCATTTTGACTTTCACGCGAATATATATTCCTTCTTCTTTGTCTCTCACTCCGACCCGTCAATGTTCTATGTCGAGGCATAATGGAAGTAGGTGCGAATATCTGAATGTAAAAAAAAAACATGTAATGAAATTACTGAAACTAAGATTAGACAGGATTTAATTTAAAAATAATAAAATGTACTCACTTTTTTGAAACCACCAATAATAATTAGGCGAGAGTAAGTCAATTCAAATTGCTGCTACAAAATTTTCCTTTTGCAACAGGTGTATATTAAGCAAGCTGTATTTCACTTTCAACTGCACATTAATATATAAAACACAGATATCTAATATACAAAATATAAAATAAACGCTTTTTTGCCTTGACGTACACTCCACAGGCTATTGAAAAAGGAACATTTGAAATCACACAAAATTCACAGCTCATTCAGTCAATCTGTCAGTAATTATTTGTTGGCAACATTTTAAAATTCTTTGGCGACAATCTCTACTCTGTGCGACTGTTTGACCACAGACTATTATGTGTTTGACATTGGCGGTATGAACGTAAACAAACGACGGACTATTATGTGTTTGACATTGGCAGTATTGTGCCGAGTCTAGGATAGATTCGGCGCGTATTCACCGTTTAACGAAAAAGGAAGTAAAATACTGTACGGTATTTAACGTAGCAGCGGTAGAGATAAACCAATCTGCAGTTTTGATAAGTACTGTAACTGGTTTTACCATTGAGAGCGGCTTGATTAGTGCTGCACCCTAGCGTGAACCACGGTTTACGAGGTCAGAACGGAAACTACGTTTTCTGCAATTCTTTGTCTCTGGTCGACCGCCGTGCTGTTAGCTGCGTCTTTTGTTTTCTCCGGTAGAGAAGAATAAAATTAGTTTCACCATCTTCATCTATGGCAGGCTAAATCTATACAGAACTGCGGTAAGTTACGGCAATATTATTATATATATATCTATTTAAAGTTTTACTAATGAAAAACTTGTTTAATAGACCACAGTAAGTAAAATCAGATAACCTTTTGAGTCACCTCGTGTGGAGTTGTGCAATACGTAATTTAAAGGTAATTTTTTTAAATATAGTAATACTATATTAAATTCACATGTCTTAACTAAGGCACCAAAAGTGAGAGTCATATAAATGCAAAAAGTATTTGTTTAAATCGTACAGACATAGATGTAATCTGATAACCTTATTACGCCACCTCGTGGCGAGTGTGCAATGCGTAATTCAGAGTAAGTAACATACAACCTTTACTAGTGATTATAGTAAAACTTTATCAATTTCAGAAAGCTGACTAAGGCACCAATTGAGATGAATGTAATTGCCAAAAAGTATTAATTTAATAAGTATAGAAATGATGTAATCAGGTAACCTCTCTCAACCACGCTCTGCTACCAAATGTAACCCCTCTTTAACTTAGACTGGTAAAAAAAATTATTTTTTTTTGAAAAAATTTTTTTAATTTTTTTTTTTTTTTTTTCCTAAAGAGGGGCCACAAGATAATTAAAACTAGAGCAAAGCCTAGAGAAGCCAAAAATGCGCTGGATCCAGTGAGACGGGACTTGCAATGAAAACTCATAAAATTAACAATCAATAAAATCCTTTTATTATTCTATCTCCTTTCTGTTACCTACAAAAACAATAAATATAACACTCAGAATCTATTTTCCCCTTAAAAACTGTTAATCAAAAATAATTTATATTCTTTAAAAAGGTTACTTGAAATTATTAATAAATCCAAAATTATTTTCTATCTTCTCTTAAAAAGAATATTGAAACTTAATTGAGATAAAATTAATATACTTCTTGATAAGGTTAATTAGAATAACTAATTCTCTTATGCATGACCAGTACCAAAAAACTAAATAGACAGGGGAAGATATGTCGGAGGATGTCTTCCCCCCGCTCTAAATCTGTTCAACTTCCGACGACCTCCAGGCAATTGTTAGCATCCAACTCTTCCGACATCAAGGTCCGGTCCATTACCTCTCAACACCTTTCAGTATGCCCCTTTCTGTCGCTCGAGGTAAAAGGGGGTCAGCTCAGAGCCTTAGTTGACTCCGGTTCAGCCCGATCCATCATCTCATCTCGGGTATACGCGGACCTTGAAAAGCAGGGCTTGATCAAGGAGTCGAACCTGTCATCTGCAGTATGCTGGACTGCATCCCGGGAAATCTTGCCTATCTCCCGGGTTATCACCTTCAAAATTAAAATCGATGGGTTTTCTTGGGTGTGGCCTTTTCTGGTTTCTCCTGCTCTGGGAGTGGATTGTATTATTGGTGCCTACTTCATCGCAAAAAGTGGTCTCGTGCTGGACATCCAAGCGCACCAATGTTTCTTTAAGTTTAATCGGGGAGTTCTAATTCCGTTCCTTGGGTACCAGGGCGCAAAGCCGGGTATCCAAGAAGTAGCTTGTCCCGATTCTGCACGAGATCATCTCACTCCATCCCAGCAGAAGGCCTTAGACCATTTGTGTGAGGAATTTCCCGAGGTGTTAACTCCTACTTTGGGACTCACACACCTACTGGAGTACAAAATACGCCTAACAGATTCCAAAATAGTAAGGTCACACCCTTACAAATTCGCTCCTCCGAAGATGACCATTCTGCGAGAGAAGGTTCAAGAATTGTTAGAACAAGGGGTAATTGAACCTTCTCATTCGAGCTATGCCAGTCCAGCATTTTTAGTACCAAAGCCTGGGGGCAAGCAAAGAATGGTAATAGATTATCGGAAGTTGAACTCCAATATAGAGGTGGATTCTGTTCCCCTCCCAGATTTACATTCGGCCTTTGATTGGTTCAGTGGGGCCAGATATTTTACTATAATCGATCTTAACGCGGCCTATCATCAGATTCTGCTGGCCAAAGAGAGTAGACCATATACGGCCTTTTGTGTACCCTGGAATTTGTACCAGTACACAAGGATTCCCATGGGTTTGGCTGTGGGGGCCCAGACACTCACTCGTCTTCTCGATACCGTTTTTCACGATGTGAAATTCCGGTTCGGGTTTAATTACCTTGATGATTTATTGGTATATAGCGAGACCTTCGATGATCATTTGGGTCACCTCAGAGAAGTGATGGGTCGGTTAAGGAGTTCTGGTCTCACTGTCAATCCCTAGAAGGTTCGTTTCGCCCAAGAGAGTATTTCTTTCTTGGGCCACTTAGTTTCACACCGGGGCGTTACGGTCGACCCCGAGAGGACACAGGGCATCCGTGACTTCCCTCCCCCTAGGGATGCGAAGGGCATAGCGAGATTCGTCGGTATGGTAAATTTTTACCGACGTTTCATACCTAATATCGCCGAGATTGCCGCACCCTTGAACGAACTGAGGAAAAAGGGCGCCAAATTTACATGGGGTGAGACTCAACAAAAGGCTTTCAACACCTTGAAGGAAGCCATCATCTCCCCACCGGTGTTACGGATGCCCGACTTTTCGAAGCCGTTTATACTGCAGACGGACGCGAGTTCGGTTGCGCTCGGGGCGGTTCTTTCCCAAGTTGTAGACGACGCTAGGCAGCCAGTGGCTTTTATTTCCCGGACATTGACCCAGCAAGAACGAAAATCATCTGTCTATGAGCTAGAGTGTTTAGCTGTAGTGTACGCTTTAGACAAGTTCAGGCGTTTCCTGGAACATGCTGAGTTCCTGCTCGAGACCGACAATCAGGCTCTCTCTTGGCTTCTGGCTCATCCCCGGCAACTGGGTAAAATTGGTAGATGGGTGGTAAAGATCTCACCCTTTAAGTTCACAGTGCAGCACATTAGGGGATCTCAAAATGTGGTTGCAGATGCCTTGTCCCGCATGTTTTCCCAGCCCAGTGATGCCCAATCTGAGCAACCCTGTTCCGTTCTATTAGACTTTCCATTAGCCTTCACTGATGTGTTACCCCATCAGTTAAACGACGAAGAGCTGGGTCCAGTCATCCAAAATATCAAGGAGGGTAACGTACAGGCCCCTTACTTCTTGTCCAAGGGAGTCCTCTGTTGTAGAGAAAGAAAAGGACGTGCCCCTAAGATCGTGCTGCCTAGCAAGTTAGTGCCCATGGTCTTCAGTTATTACCATAATTCCCCAGTAGGAGGCCACAAGGGAATTTCTAAGACCATTTCCAGTATTAGGAAACATTTTATCTGGAAGGGCATGGATAGGGACATCGCGACCAGGGTTAAGAGCTGTCATCTATGTGGCTTGAGCAAGCCTGCCCAGAACACCAAACTAGGGTTGTTGTCATCTGAGGTGGCGAGCAGATCGATGGAGAAGTTGTTCATCGACTACGTGGGGCCGTTCCCCCGTAGCAAGTCAGGTAATGCTTACCTGCTTGTTTGTGTGGATGCTTTTTCAAAGTTTGCCTGGCTACTGCCCTTACGGCAGGCAACCGCTCGTTTAACCATTAACGCGCTACAGAACAATGTGTTTCAGCATTTCGGTCTTCCGACCATCATTGTCTCGGACAATGGCCCGCAGTTCATTTCGGGTGAATTCCGGCGAATGTGTTTCGCCAGTGGGATTAAACACGTAACCACTTCCCCTTATTACCCACAACCGTCCCATGCGGAGAGATTCAATCGGAATCTCCGGTCCGCCCTGATTGCTTATCACGCAGAGCAACAAACCACCTGGGATCAGAATCTGAAGTGGTTACAGTTAGCTTTCAACACGGCCCGACACGATAGTCATCAGGCCGTGCCCTTTGAAATCCTGTTTGGATTCTCGCCCGCACTCCCGTTGACCAATTTGTGGAATATCGAAGATCTTCTGCCGCGGGAGCCCGATAATAAAACAGCGGAGAGGTGGAAGGAAGCTCGGAAGAATTTGCTGCGAGCGCACGAGCGGGTCCGTCAGCGTTATAATCAGGGGCGAATTCCAAACCCATTCCGAATTGGTGACTGGGTGTATTGCCAAAGCCACCCACTCAGCTCAGCCGCAGACAAACGTGCCGCAAAGTTGTGTTACCGCTGGTCAGGGCCATATCGCATCCTGGGATTCACGTCACCGGTGACGGCCCGGCTGGGCGTACCGGGGGACGATGCTAAAATAGTGGTAAGCCATATTTCTAAATTGAAGCGCTGTCGGGGGGGGGGGATCGCGGATTACTGAAGGGGGTTAGTCCCCGTAGAGATAGGGCAGATGCCCTGTTAAGGTGGCAGTCGTGTTCTGGCTTTAGTGGACAAGCCTCAGGAGGTCGGAAGTCTGGGAGCTCCTCAACTTTCTTTGGTCTTTTCTTCGCTGTCCCTCTTTGCTGTGGGCTGGCCCTGATCAGGTCAGCGTGCAGCACCCGCACACTTACATACTACATGCCTTCTTTCGTCTCTTTCGTTTTCTTTCTGAGCCTCTGTTCTCCTGAGAGCGAGGGCTGCTGGGCCGACCTAATCACGATGACCACTGGCTTGTTTTGGGAGGGGGTACACTGCAGGGTACCCTCCCTGCGTTTAACTGTGAGGCAACTATGTTGCCCTTTTGGGGTGAGGGTGTGCCGAGTCTAGGATAGATTCGGCGCGTATTCACCGTTTAACGAAAAAGGAAGTAAAATACTGTACGGTATTTAACGTAGCAGCGGTAGAGATAAACCAATCTGCAGTTTTGATAAGTACTGTAACTGGTTTTACCATTGAGAGCGGCTTGATTAGTGCTGCACCCTAGCGTGAACCACGGTTTACGAGGTCAGAACGGAAACTACGTTTTCTGCAATTCTTTGTCTCTGGTCGACCGCCGTGCTGTTAGCTGCGTCTTTTGTTTTCTCCGGTAGAGAAGAATAAAATTAGTTTCACCATCTTCATCTATGGCAGGCTAAATCTATACAGAACTGCGGTAAGTTACGGCAATATTATATATATATATATATATATATATATATATCTATTTAAAGTTTTACTAATGAAAAACTTGTTTAATAGGCCACAGTAAGTAAAATCAGATAACCTTTTGAGTCACCTCGTGTGGAGTTGTGCAATACGTAATTTAAAGGTAATTTTTTTTAAATATAGTAATACTATATTAAATTCACATGTCTTAACTAAGGCACCAAAAGTGAGAGTCATATAAATGCAAAAAGTATTTGTTTAAATCGTACAGACATAGATGTAATCTGATAACCTTATTACGCCACCTCGTGGCGAGTGTGTAATTCAGAGTAAGTAACATACAACCTTTACTAGTGATTATAGTAAAACTTTATCAATTTCAGAAAGCTTACTAAGGCACCAATTGAGAAGAATGTAATTGCCAAAAAGTATTAATTTAATAAGTATAGAAATGATGTAATCAGGTAACCTCTCTCAACCACGTGGCAAACAAAAATCAGACTATGTGTAAATCTTATTAAAAGTATAACAAGCCGAATAATTAGCTAATCAAAATGGAATTATGTTAACCCACATGGGTAAAGTTTATTAATATGAAATTTCACAGAACTAAATGTTTTCAAATAGGGCCTGGTGGCCATATAACCTTGTCAAGTGTGTCAAATATCATTTTTTAAATAGCCCTAAAGCTGTGTTAATTTTTATATATGGGTTTTGGTGCGTGTGAAGTTTCTGGGGGAATTGTTTTGTGAACTCTAGCTGATAATATGTTGTATGATCAGGGTTCCCCGATGAAGGCGAGGAACAGCCCCAGCCTGAACATGTAACACCCAGATTCTCTCTCTCTCTTCATCTGCCGGAGAAGAATGGCGAAGGCTAACACAAACACCCTATCATGAAAGCCAGATGATCACCACTTCACACCCATGGAAAAATTAAGGTGAACTCAGTCCATATATATACTCTTTACACATTGTGATGTAACTCAATAGAGCCAGTGAACCAATTCAATCACTCAACAACATGACTTTAAGTTTTTAAACATTTTAATTGGATCCCCGATTAACGGGACAGAATAGTGCGTGAACTGGAAGGGAAATCTTTTGTAAATTTTATTAATTTGTTTGTATAATCTGTGAGCTCAGGGGCTGACATGCATCTTTGGCAGCTCACCATTCAAACGTGCAATTTCTTCTTATTTTCATTATAAGGGTTTCATCACTGCTACTAATTCATTCAATCAACTTGTAATTTCTCTGTTTCAATTTAGTGTTCATTTTATATATTAATTTCTCATTTTTAAATTCAGTTTGGATTATATAGGGATAGAAGTTTCTGTGGTAGTTAAGTAGAGTCACAAGATTAATCCTGTACAGGTGCATGTCCATGCAGTGTTAAACATGCTGTTGATACAGGTTGAATTATGCACTGACTTGCCCATGAACATGTCGGTCTCTGGGCCAAAATTACTTTTAAAAGAGTTATAAGGTTCATGACATATTACTATTTTCAAAACTTAACAATATTTATCAATATATAAATTCTTCTAATTAATTATAATCATTGGGGTGTTCACTGTATTCTAAATTTTATTTCTCCCAGTATAAGTGCCCAGTGTGGCAGCATTTTATAATAGTATTAGGCACTTGGCCAAATTTTTGAATTTATTATGTCCTGGGGACTACTGGTGTTGCATATATAATCAGATACACATGTAATGTGTTATGCACATATTAAGAATTAAAACCTGACATGGATTTTCATAAATTATTAATGATGTACCTCATGGGGGTAGAAAAGGGTGTGGCAAGAGATCTATGTAATAATTGTCCTGTATTGTGGAACATGTAGATGTATTGTATATTCGTGTGTGTATTTTGTGGCGTTCTATATGTATTGTACATTTGGGTGTATTTTTGGGGGGAGTTAGATATAGGGCTTCTAAATTTTATTTCTCCCAGTATAAGTGCCCAGTGTGGCAGCATTTTATAATAGTATTAGGCACTTGGCCAAATTTTTGAATTTATTATGTCCTGGGGACTACTGGTGTTGCATATATAATCAGATACACATGTAATGTGTTATGCACATATTAAGAATTAAAACCTGACATGGATTTTCATAAATTATTAATGATGTACCTCATGGGGGTAGAAAAGGGTGTGGCAAGAGATCTATGTAATAATTGTCCTGTATTGTGGAACATGTAGATGTATTGTATATTCGTGTGTGTATTTTGTGGCGTTCTATATGTATTGTACATTTGGGTGTATTTTTGGGGGGAGTTAGATATAGGGCTTATAAAAAGAAAAGATAAAACATAGGGTTATATATACATTTAATTTCTGATGACAATTAATTAATTCTATCTCTATTAATTTTTAATTAATATTTTTCTAAAGAGAGTTAATTTATTTTAATTAACTTTAATAAAGAGTATGTAGATTTGTCTCTATTTATTTTTAATTAATATTTCTTTTTTAAAAAGAAAATTAGTTATTCTAATTAACCTTATCAAGAAGTATATTAATTTTATCTCAATTAAGTTTCAATATTTTTTTTTTAAGAGAAGATAGAAAATAAATTTTGGATTTATTAATAATTTCAAGTAACCTTTTTAAAGAATATAAATTATTAATGATTAACAGTTTTTAAGGGGAAAATAGATTCTGAGTGTTATATTTATTGTTTTTGTAGGTAACAGAAAGGAGATAGAATAATAAAAGGATTTTATTGATTGTTAATTTTATGAGTTTTCATTGCAAGTCCCGTCTCACTGGATCCAGCGCATTTTTGGCTTCTCTAGGCTTTGGTCTAGTTTTAATTATCTTGTGGCCCCTCTTTAGAAAAAAAAAGAAAATTTCAAAAAAAAATTTTTCAAAAAAAATAATTTTTTTTACCAGTCTAAGTTAAAGAGGGGTTACATTATGAACGTACACTAAAATGAAAAAATTATAATTTTATTGCCTGGCAACAAAATTATTTTATTTTTAACAATTACCATTGTTTGAAAAAGTTTAAATGAATTTTCAAGTGCAAATGAATGTTTTATTTTATTTTATTTAATGTATTTGTAACACATATTATATATAAATTTTAGCTTTCTGCACTCCTTCTCCATATAAACTTTAACTATGCCAAATCTCATACTCCTCCGTGCGCGCAATATGCTTAAAAAGGGGTACAAATTTTTCTCTTCACGTATTAATATAATATAAATTTTAGCTTTCTGCACTCCTTCTCCATATAAACTTTAACTATGCCGAATCTCACACTCCTCCGTGCGCGTAATATGCTTAAAAAGGGGTACAAAGTTTTCTCTTCACGTATTAATATATAGATATAATTTTAGTTTCGAAAACTACACAACGCCATTTTTGTCCGACAGGAAGCATGGTTTTTAAAACAGTTACACCTTACTGTGGAAGGGGAGGGTTGTACACGTGTTTTGTTGTCTGTGACTTTCCTAACAAATTGCCCTCCTCAGAGTCGTTTATTTATTTCATAAAGTTGGCCGCGTCGGAGTCGGATGCCAATGTGTTATTTAATTATAGCATACGCTACAGAGCATTACAACATACGTCTGGCTGAATGTGTGAATAACTTCTGGCGGCCGGCCGCTACCGTGGACGATCGCATTCATTAAAACACAAGGTCGTGACATATATAATGTATACGTTTTTTATGATATACCTAAATAATTGTCAGCTATTTCAACTCACCTATTATTGTTAGGAACTTCGTAAGCGTGTTTTAAAAATTTTAATGTGGTTTTTATCTATTTTAAAGTAGTTAAATTTGACCCTAAGTTGGTAGGTTTTTAGCACCTTGTAATTAAATATGGAATATCGTATTATATAACGGAGTGCCACGGTCCTTGAGGTTTGAAGGTTTCAATAATCGAATTTTCAAAATAGGATTGCTAAGGAGTGTTCAGGAAGGCGATAGAGTAAATGTTTCCGACGATCAGTAAACAAACCTTTATTTAGGGAATATGACTTTACATCGGAAATGTAGCCTCTTTCAATAAGAATTGCAACAAAAATCGGACAAGAATAACGGATATAGGTTGCTAGTCGGGCGCTGAATGATTCCATACTGTGGGGAAGTTAACGGCGGATTTGGTGTAGAGCTAGCCATATTACCCTGGTTGGGTAGTACACGGCTAAAACAGTGTAGCCTGACCTAGACTGATCTTAAATCCTGTGAAGGTTATGAAAGAAGTAAGTATAACTTCTTTCTGTTTTCCATAAATGCCGTACAGCGTCGAGTTTTCTAGGTACATTTTTAAGAATCTGCTAATCTTTTGTGTCAAACGCCTCACTTCTCCTACGGCCTTTCTCCTTTCCTTAGCTATCTCTATGACAGTGTCTTCCCAACGTGTCGTGACGTTTCTTCACGGAAAGTTCTTTTTGGACAGTTGCTTCGGCTTTTCAAAGTACTGACTTCTTTTGTTTTAGTGATAATATGGAAAAAAAATACTACTCTGCGTTTGCAGTCACGACTGCCTTGACTTAAACGATGTGGTGTTATAGATATTTTTCATCGTCATCATCATCATCATCATCATCATCATCATCATCATCATCATCATCATCATCATCATCATCATCATCATCATCATCATCATCATCATCATCATCATCACCACCACCACCATCTTGAAGGTTTAAACCAAAAATGGTTTGTTCCGGTCTCAAATAGGCAAATATTACAGCTGGTCACTCCAGCGCTTCCTCGGACGTCCCACACATCTCCGTGCCCTCGGATTATAGTTCCGTAGTTGTTTGGGGTTGCGGCAGTCATCCATTCGGTAAAGATCTTCCCACCAATTCAACCAATACTGGGCGATCCTGTCGAGTATACTCATAATAAACAGTTCCTGCCGTATATCTGTGTTTCTTCTATGATCATGGGGAGTATACCCTGCCACGTGCCTGAGAAATCTCATTTCAGCCGCTTGGATGCCGACTGGCCTGGCCTTTCGTTAAAGTCCAACTCTCAGTCTCGTAAAGAAGTGTGGGAAGAGCCATCACCTTGTAGAATTTTAGGCGTGTTCCTTTATTTGCTGACTTAAGGGTTCGCCTGATGGTCCCGCACATAAGGTTGAACTTATGCAACTTATGCACCATGGCGTTGCTTGCATTATAAGACACACTGTAGTCCAGGTATTCAAAACTGCTAACTTGTTCCAGGACAGTACCACCTATAAGAATTTTTGCCTGTACGGGATCAGTTCCACAAAAAGCCATCACTTTGGTTTTAATTGTGGATATCTGCAATCCAGAGTCTTTGCAGATTCCATTTAACAAATGTATACCCATCTGAAATCTGTTTTCAGAGTTCGACAGAATAGCCTGATCGTCCGCAAACAACAAAGTGTCAATTGCAGAATGACCAATAATATATATTTTTTAACGAGTATTTGATGATAAATAAATATCGTAAGTTTTCTTCTAACGAAGCCAGCTCGCAATAGTATTTTTTGTCCCACGATTTTAGACTTGAATTGTTTTATAAATTTGTTGGTTTCTTTTTTTTAATGTTAATTTAAAGTAACAAGTAATTTAATGTTACTGTCTATTACTTGTTATTTTTAGTGTATTGCTATTAATCTTCATATCGCTGATTTACTCATTAGCTTTGCAGTTATGGGTGATTCCGCCCAAGTACTCCTACGTTCATTTGCTCAAACTGGTTACTGGTTTCTTCTTTATTTTTTGTTTGCTGATGTTGCGGTTTGGAAGCTCTTGAAGAATCGCGAGTTATTCCAAAGACGCTAATAAGGAAGGCTGGATTGTTTGTTAGAAAGAAGTGGACTGTATTTGAGATATTGAACATGCGTTTATTGAATAATTTGGTTTGTTAGTTACGATCGGCACGTGCGGATGCGTTTTGAGGCGATAATGCCCGAAATCAACTTTGAATGAAATCGTGGTCCATGGTAGATGGACGCAGGTAGACGATTAAAGTTGAATGTTATAAATGTATGCTGAATAATAGCCAAAAGCCGCGGCTGTAAGAGAAGTGTTTAACGAGAGTTGCGTTCGGAGTCGTGTTATATACTAAACTAATACCGGCTTGCAGTCGGCTAGGCTGGCCGATTGCAAGGTTTGATAAAAGCGTGACGTCATCCGCGCGTGCCGTGCAATGTTAGTGGCTGCTTACAACTGACAAAACAGTACAAAGTTTAAACATACTGCCCGCCAAAATCGGGACGATTTTGTACATTAACGGTTAAATTGAACAATATAATAATTAGACTTACATGTCGTAAGCGATACAATAATTGGCGCACTGGCCAGAGAACAATGACATAATAAACATAATATACTTAAAGACTTATACATAAAATTTGTAAAAAACAAAAATCATTAATCTAGCACAAAGCTTAAGTCAAAACAAAACAATTTCTGTGCTAGAAAAGGTACAACAAATAAAAAATCGTGATAAAAATGAACCTTTACATAACTGAACATGATCTCTCTTAAAGCATAACATGTGGATAAAAAATACATATATAGAAGAATTGCCACTATAACTGACACTTGTGGTTCTCAGAATTTGAATCACACAAACACATTAACGATACACAACATTCATAATAATTGATAGTACATATGAGACATAGTCACTGTTGCTGTAGTAGCTAGCGACACTTAACAATGTTACAATGCTTATGATACAATTGACTTGTATGCTCGCCCCGGGGAATGTCCCGGGCGTGTTCCATGTAATGACACGCACACACACACACACACACACACACACACACACACACACACACACACACACACACACACACACACACACACACACACACACACACACACACACACACACACACACACACACACACACACACACACACACACACACACACACACACACACACACACACACACCTCGTGTGTCTCGTATGGCACGCATACGATTAGCTTGTTGCCACCGGAAGGGGGCATAATTTGTGGATGGGTCGGCGTAAGATACCTAGCGCAGTGCGTACTTCTGCGACGCGTACTAAGGAATCTTGACCCGGAAAAACATTGGTAATTACCCCACGCTTCCATTCTAGAGGGGGGGAATTGTCATCCAAAATGAGGACAAGTTGTCCGAGCTTCAAATTTTTAAATGGGGTGCGCCATTTGTTGCGCTGCTGCAGCTGGTGCAGATAATCCCTAGACCACCGTTTCCAGATGGTCTGCGTAAATTTTTGGAGCAGAAGCCATCTGCCCAAATGAGTATTATTGCCTTGTGTATAGTCGGGTTCCGGAAGTGCCGTCAGTGGAGCACCGACCAAAAAATGAGCGGGTGTTAAGGGTTCAGGGTCTCTAGCATCGTCGGACACGGCGCATAACGGGCGTGAATTAAGGCAAGCCTCAATTTGAGAAAGAAGGGTAGAATATTCCTCAAAATTCAAGATCGTACCGCCAATTACGCGACGTAAATGGAATTTAACACTCCTTACACCACTTTCCCACAAACCACCGAAATGAGGGGCTGAAGGGGGGATAAAGGACCATTTGATGCCGTGGAGACCGCAAAACTCCAGAGAAGATTGTTCAACTTCCTTGGAGGTTAAAAATTTGTACCAATCATGCAACGTGTGGTTGGCACGACGAAAATTCGTGCCATTATCCGAAAATATTTGCGCGGGAATACCTCTGCGCGATATGAACCTTTTTAAAGCCGCTATAAAGGCGTTGGAAGTAAGATCCGACACCAATTCTAAATGGATGGCCCTAGTACACATGCATATAAATAGAGCGATATATGCCTTGGTCGTGGACTTAGAGCGCTGCCCGCCATGGCGCAAAAACACCGGACCTGCGTAATCCACGGCCGACTGTGAGAATGGCCTTGACGGCGTGACCCTAGAAGAGGGTAATTGACCGAGTAATTGATTCGCGCCTTTAGCCCGGAAACGAAAACAAGTGACACACTTATGTATCACTGAGCGGATATAGGACTTATCGTGTATGATCCAATACTTACGCCTAAGCGAAGCTTGAGTTGATTGCACTCCAGCGTGCAACAAACGGATGTGTTCGTATTCAATTATTAATCTCGTGAGATGAGAGTGCGGGTGTAAAATTATTTGGTGTTTATTCTCGTAGCTAAGTGGGGAGAATTGCAAGCGTCCACCCACTCTTAAAATGCCTGATTTATCCAGGAATGGGTTGAGAGCAAGAATTTTACTACTGCGTGGAAGGCACCGGTGTGCCTCAAGTTCCCTAACCTCTACGTCGAAATGCAACTTCTGAGATTGCCGGACAAAAACCAAGAGCGTGTCAGACAATTCTTGAGCCGACAAAAAGGACGTGTCTCTATCAACCACCGCGAGCCTAGAATTGCGAAGAAATCGACGGCAGTATGCGAAGACGCGAATAAGCCTCGTAAGAGATGAATAGTTTTCAATGTAACTATGTGTTGAGGACGCGACAATTAGTGAGGTTTGAGCCTGCTTGCGACGTTCCTCTTCAAAGTCGGGAAAGGTACAGGGAGTATTAATGTCGAACGCGCTGACCGGCCATGAGGCCGCATCACGAGCCAACCAGGAGGGACCATGCCACCATTGAGCATGACAGTGCAGACCACGAGGGAGGCAACCGCGCGATAAAACGTCGGCAGGGTTGTCATTCGATACTACATGACGCCAAATTCCCCTGCTGCTAACAAGACGCTGTATTTCTGCGACACGGTTAGCCACAAATACCTTCCAGCGGGAAGATTGCTGATGTATCCAGTACAACGCTATCATCGAATCCGAATAAAGATATAATCCGTCAAAATTGTAATCGACGGCATTTAAAACCTTGGACGCTAATTGAGCCAACAATAAACAAGCACAAAGTTCAAGTCTAGGAAGCGTTATCTGTTTCAGCGGTGCGACCCTAGATTTAGCACACAACAAGTTTGATGATATGGCGCCGTTCGAATAGACCGCCCGCACATAAATGCAACACGCGTAACCTTTAACCGAAGCGTCGGCGAATCCGTGCAGCTGCAATGAACTAACTGGGCAACTGTTCGAACTCTTAACCGACCTCGTAATCTCAAAATGAGTGTCGGAGACTAATTGGGTGTATAATTCCGACCATTGATTGGCTAGTGACCCGGACAAGGGTTCGTCCCAATCAGTGCCCGCCAACCACAACTGCTGCACGAAATGCTTGCAGCAAAATGTGATGGGAGCAATTAGACCTAGTGGATCATAGATCCCGGCAATGATTGATAACACGCTTCTCTTGTTGAGAACGGTTAGATTGTCATCACCCCTAACGGTGTACAAAAAGTTATCCCCCTCAACATTCCACTGTATGCCCAAGGTACGCACGTTTTGACCCTTGCTGAAGTCACGGGTTACTTGGGCGCGAAGAGTCATAATCTTATGGTGGTTAGAGAACCATTTGTGTAACGAAAAACCATACCTCCTCAACAACTTCTCGATCTCGCCTTTCATTTCAGCTAAGCTGTTCGGATCATCCGAACCCGTTATGAGATCGTCTACGTAAAAGTCATTTGCTATGGCCTTAGCAGCGGTAGGGTAGTCGGCTTTATTTTCATATGCTATTTGAGCCAGACAACGCGTAGCAAGGAAGGAGGCACTAGCAGTGCCATATGTAACCGTCCTTAACGCGTAATGTCGCAATTCCTTATGCGGTGCATCACGCCAAACAATGCGTTGCAAGTTTGAATCCTTAGGATTAACAATGATCTGGCGATACATCTTTTCAATGTCCGCAATAAGTACGTATCGGTGGGTGCGGAACCGAACCATTATCGAAAACAGATCCTGCTGGATCGTAGGACCGACCATTAAAGTGTCGTTAAGGGACAAATTATTGGTGGTTTTAGCGGATGCGTCAAATACCACGCGCAATTTAGTGGTTAAGCTAGAGTCTTTGAAGACTGCGTGATGGGGCAGATAAAAGATCTCTGACCTGTCAAGCGACAGATCGTATTCATTAAGCGGCGACATGTGGCCAAGTCTTAAGTAGTCATTCATGAACTCACTATAATCCTTGTAAAGGGTAGGGTTCTGCTTGAATTTGAATTCTAACGATTGGAATCTGCGTATTGCTCCGCGGAGAGAATCTCCCAAATACGATTTATCAGATCTGCGGGGCAGGGCTACCACGAATCTCCCGTCGCGATTGCGGCTAGTGTTTTTCACGAAATGCCTTTCACACGGTGAGTCCTCAGATCGGGTTTCGCGACTAGAGATTTCCTCCAACTTCCAAAATTCCTTTAGTTGCGAGGAAACCTGATTATCATCCTTACAGACCATAAATGAAGAAACCG
This sequence comes from Magicicada septendecula, assembly GCA_034769895.1. Lineage (NCBI taxonomy): Eukaryota > Metazoa > Arthropoda > Insecta > Hemiptera > Cicadidae > Magicicada > Magicicada septendecula. The sequence goes on along the minus strand of CM068367.1, from coordinate 242,363,544 downwards.
TTCTAGTCATGTCGACGTTGAATGGTAAGTCACCGGCCAAAATAAATCCTAACTTGGTTTCCTGAATTATAGGAAAGTGTGGTCCGCGCGTATATTTCACAGGTTCAATTAATTGTAGAAAATATTGAGCGCCGATTAATATATCGACTTGCGATGAGCAATGTAGGTGAGGATCCGCCAAGAATATGCGCTTGGGTAAATTTAAAGAGGTAAGATTGAACGACTCCGCCGGTAAATTATTAGTTATACTGGGTAATACGGCACAATGTACGTTTAACGTGAAGGGTTTATAGCGTGAATGTAGCCTTACATTAGTGCTGAAGTCAGCCTGGGAAAGTGAGTTGTTTATACCCGTGATGGGCAATTGCGATTTAACTAATTGGAGGCCCAACCTGCGGGCGAAATCCATTGTGCAAAAGTTCGCTTGAGAACCGGAATCCAGTAATATCCTAACGGGAAATTTTTTGCCGACCTTATTGTATGTCATACAGACGGCGGTAGATAACAATACCGATTTATTGGTCTGTGATTTCAGTGAGCACTGGTTGTTAACAGAAGTTACGTCCCTGTTGGGGACATGAATCATGGTGTGGTGACGCCTAGAACATTTTTTACACGAAAATTTGGAGGGACATTTTGAACCCTCGTGTCCCGAACGGAGACAGTTTAAGCAAAGTTTGTTTTTTAGTAACGCATTTTTTCTATCAGGGATAGACAGCGATATAAATTGTGGGCAATCGTTAAGTCTATGTTCACCGTTACATAGCCTGCATAAATTATTTCTAATATGTGAGTGGAATGCGCCCTTTGGATTGCTTATCTGTTTAACTGCCTTGCGATAAGGAGACTTATCGCTTTTGTTCAACCTGCTCGTTGGGCTAGTCGCGTTATCGATATTTTGCAGTAGTTTCCTACGTGCATTTAAAAAATTTATAAAACTATTAAAATCAGGGAGTTTATGCTCCGATAAACTCTCTTTCCACAAACGTAAAGTATAACTGTCAAGTTTTTTGGCTAGATAATTTACTACAATAATTTCAAACGTGTTGACTGGCAGTTTGAGATTATTTAAAGCGTTTATATTTCCAGAGATTTGATCAATAAATTGCGATATGCTACCTTGGGATTCCTGCTGGACTAATGGTACGTCTAGTACATTCCACACGTGGTGAGCGGAGACAATCAGCTTACTATCATATCTATTCCTCAACAGATCGATAGCCACCGCGTAATTTTCATGTGTTATGGGTAATGATTTTATTACGTTAAGCGCCTCGCCATGTAATGACGAGTGCAAATAATGAAGCTTCTGTATATCTGTCAGGTCTGTTCTGACATGAATTAGTTCCATAAAAATATGGTAATAATGTTGCCATTCCACAATACTACCCTCGAACCGTGGTAATTTTATTGGTTCCAATTGAATGGGGGTTGTTTTAGGCTGTTTACCATCAGTATTAATTAGTGGTTTTTGGTTCAAGTGCTCAGATTGCTCCAACAAGTGTTGCAATTTACATTCTATAGCACAGAGATCGTCCTCCGTTTGCACTCTATCACTTGTTGACGCAACGTCTGCTTCCTCAGCCTCGATTTGTGACTGTATCTCGTCATATTTGGTGGATAATTCCATCAAATGACGCAGTTTTATTTTGAGCGCATGAGGATCGCTGTTTAACACATCAAAATTATCCGCGAAGGTATTTATTCGGGATATTGAGGCCTTAATTGTACCTCGTTTTTTTATCAGAGCCCTTACATCGGCCATTATTACAGTTTGAGATAAAAAAGGGAAAGATATTTAGAAACAATTGAGCATCGAGCATGTGAACCACAAACTTAATTTTGAATGAGTTTAAATACGTTTGGTGGCTAGCGATCGTTGGTTTGAACATAAACTTACTCTCTCTAACTAATCAAACTCGTTGGCAGTTAAATTATTGAAATTATAAATCTAAATTATTACAAAGTATAGCTTTATCTTTAAAGTTCTGACTGATAATGAGCTGCCAACCATTTATTAATTTATATTGTGTAATAAGTTAATTGTTTATATAAATATGTCAAAAAATACACACTGGGTGAAATATTATTAAAAATAAATCAAATATAGGTAAAGTTTATAGTCACGTGGCCGTCGATCCATTCGTGATGAAGCTGGCTTCGATCCCGTTTGGAGCTGCTACACCTCCTGTCTCTGCCGGTTAGCCGTTGCCTCATGTTGTACCCTCCATCATTTAAAGCTGTGGAATCTTGAAATGTTGTCCTGTTTCGTCCCGTCGTCTCTGGTCTACTGCTTGGCTGAATCTTGTCGAGATGACTGCGACGTGCTTCACGATAATGGTGTCGCTCAGGACGAAAATGATGCCCGCCTGTCGTGATTAACTTCAGATTGGTTTTTCCAGAAATGATGTATATAAATAAATGTTGTCGCCTGTGTACTCAGGTATGAGAAATCTGTGCCGTTGGGACCAAAAATGATGTAGTTTGTTTTGGCCTGAAAATGTGAAATCCTGCCTGATTGGACCAAAAATGATGTCGTTTTTGGCCTGAAATGTGAAATCCGGTCCGGTGGGACCAAAAATGTTGCGGTTTGGAAGCTCTTGAAGAATCGCGAGTTATTCCAAAGACGCTAATAAGGAAGGCTGGATTGTTTGTTAGAAAGAAGTGGACTGTATTTGAGATATTGAACATGCGTTTATTGAATAATTTGGTTTGTTAGTTACGATCGGCACGTGCGGATGCGTTTTGAGGCGATAATGCCCGAAATCAACTTTGAATGAAATCGTGGTCCATGGTAGATGGACGCAGGTAGACGATTAAAGTTGAATGTTATAAATGTATGCTGAATAATAGCCAAAAGCCGCGGCTGTAAGAGAAGTGTTTAACGAGAGTTGCGTTCGGAGTCGTGTTATATACTAAACTAATACCGGCTTGCAGTCGGCTAGGCTGGCCGATTGCAAGGTTTGATAAAAGCGTGACGTCATCCGCGCGTGCCGTGCAATGTTAGTAGGCTGCTTACAACTGACAAAACAGTACAAAGTTTAAACAGCTGATGTCTTACATATGTTATTTTTTTTTTGTAGTAGTTAGGTTAAGTTTTTGTAACACCGTAAAAGATCACAGATCATAATAAACAGAAACGCTGCACGAGATTCTCTACATAACGGTAAACTACAGTTTAATATTAGGTTTAAATAATATGTTTTGGCTGCCGTCGCTGGGAACAACACATATATTGAATATATTTTGTGCGAACGCAAGAGCAACACCATAGCAGTAGGAAATACGGAACAAGAATTTAAAATACTATTTTCAGACTATGTTAAAGGATTGTTGTGACGTGTGTTTCCCCACATCTGTTATTTTACTAACGCCAATGTAACAAGACGGTTTCGTTACAAAAAGAGGAACTAATGATATTGAAAAACAAGACAACACTCATCAGTTAAAGACACAAATGTGGCACTGTGATGCGGTGTACAGTCTCCTGTGCGAATTCTCACGTTTTGTCGCGTTGCTGATTGCTTGAGCTGGGGGAGTTTCAAATATTGCACTGTAATACAGTGGAACGTAGTTTTTCGCGATAAATGGGGTTATTGTCGGTTGGATACGAAAATCTCAAATTTAATAGAAGGCTTGGGATCAAAACATAACACACCGTTTGTCTCCTAATACAAAAATGTTTATTTCTTTCGTGGAGCGTACTGAGCAATTGTGTGCTTCTCGAGAAAATGAAGTTTGTAAATTTGAAGACTGTAATTTTATACACCCACTTAGATTCCTGTTTATCATTAAGTCATCAAATTAATTCGGACTATATTAATTCAGATTTTTATCACACATTGCTTCTGTTTTAGTTTAGTAATACGGTCCGTCGCGGCACGATCGCGCCAGTTTCGCACCGCTGTTAAATGACAGGCGGAAACATCACGTTACTTTATTGTAAATAATTAGGCACTTTCGCCATCATTGTAATTCACTGATTGACTGTGATTTTACGATTTATTTTCATCACCCACTGTTTTCGTTATGTCTGATGGACTTCACGGCCATTCTCTTATAATTGTGATAATATTTTTAAAAAAACTTTAATTATAAACACAAATTTAAAAAACTGGTTTACTTTATCTGTCTCTATCCTCATTTTTACTTTTTTTTTCGGATGTATACTCACATTTCTGTACGTTTCCGTGTACATAAAAGTGCTTACTCAGCTATAAATGCATCTGTAGTGTAACTTAATGTATACTATAATATTGTTACGACATTACAGAACAATCTACGTGTTTCTCGAATGTTCCAGTGGAATCCGGTTGTAATGTGTGTGCGTACGTGATTCTCAACGCGTTAGCTAGACTGTGTGCAAGGCCGCAACCAATTATATTCTGGTCTTTTCTAGTAGCGTTGTTAATGCGTAGTATGGACGTTTCTGGATTTTCGGCGGGGTATAAATACAAGTACCCAGCGACGCTCAGTTCCAGTTTGAGTTGTGATTTATTTGAGTGCTGTTCGTAGTGTTGTGGCGAAGTGTTTTATATTTATGCGGGACAATTGTAATACAATTATGTTTTATACTCGTTGACAGTATTATTGCGTATGAAGAATTTTTATTTGATTTGTTGTAAGAGACTATTTTGTTGATTACAAACTGTTTAATTGTGATAATTAAAGCTAGTGATTAGTGACGTAATTGGTGTCTTGTATTTTGTTTTCCACTGTACCATACGACGATCACTAGACCGTAGTAACAATATTATAATATAAACTATGTATTTACCTATATCTTATATTAACCTATGTTAATATTATAACCTATGTAACTAACACAATGTATAACTTACGTAAAATTGTCATGTATAATACGTATGCAGTATACTGATACTATATTTAGTTTCAAACATTATAAAAGAAATATTTATACTCTTTTTACGGAAACATTGTTAAGTTGATTACTTTGTAGTCGACATATTACGCTCACAGTAAAGCCCCCTGCCCCTTTGACAATATACATTTAATCGCTTCTCGTAAGTCTATATAATTGACTCATAGACTCTCGGGTAAAAGACGTCTAGTATTCTAAAATACTACGTATAACTGGCAACAATATTTGATTTTAATTAAACAAAGGCTATTTTCACTACGGTTTAAAAAAAACCGGTAAAAATATGCACGGTTTGAAGTAGATATACGTATACAGAGTTACAGAAATGTATCAAGACTGTTGTTAGTCAGCAATATGAGAACTGTAGACATAGTAAACAGACGCAAATAACGCGTTACGTTTGGCGCGGAACCAGTATCACTGCGACTCACGAGTACTTTTAAATTTAGTAAATATTTTTATTGGCCGGAAGAAAACACTTTCTTAACACCTCCGCTGAACCACTATTGTTGGACGTGTTTCTTTTTAAGTGACTAACACGTTTTTAGCCGAACGTGTAAATCCTCGTTGATTTGTTTTCACGTTACTGAATGGAAAATAATAATTATCATCATCTTCTTAACGGGTTTAGGCTTTAGCGGCCTGCTCCTATTCCACAGTCTACCTCTTCTTAGGTCTACCAACTTTTCTTCTGCCTCTAGGGAATCTTTCGCTATCTTCGGTATTCTACTTTCTTCCATTCTATCTGTTGGAAGTTCTATGCGTTGGATTCATTTTCTTCTGCATTCTTTAATCCTTTCATTTACTGCAAAAATATCTAAATCACTTCTTATCTCCCCATTTCTTCTATGATATAGTCTATTACGGCTTTTAACTGATCTCAGAAATTTCATTTCTGCTGTTTGTATCTTCTGTTCATCTTTTTTCTTTATGACCCAAGTTTCAGAACCATACAGTAGTATGGTATTGCCATTGTTTTATAAAGTTTTATTTGGGTTTCTTTCAATTCTCCAAATCGTTCCACACATTCTTGTGAAATTCGTCACTTTATGGAAAATAATAGCAAGGCGTATTAAGCGTAACATCTGGATACCTAATTAAATATTCGTTTAATTTATTTAATATGTGGTTAAAAATTTAAATGTAATAAAAGGATCTGTGTACACGGTGAATGCCAATTTGGGGGTTGCATGTTGATTAGGAAAACAAAACAAAAAAATAGAAAGAAACAGACGTATTGGGGAATCACGTAAAAAACGGGTCTTAATATTACCACAGACAGATAATATTAACAGCGAGAAAGAAAACAATTAAAGATTAAGGAGGAGGAGGAGGAGGAGGAGGAGGAGGAGGAGGAGGAGGAGGAGGAGGAGGAGAAGAAGAAGAAGAAGAAGAAGAAGAAGAAGAAGAAGAAGAAGAAGAAGAAGAAGAAGAAGAAGACACAATAAAAGATAATTGGAAAAATTTATATCGTTACTATAAGCTGATGTAACTAAAAGTAAAATAAAAAAAGAAATATTCAAAATTCACCACAGAGGACGACCATCTATCCCTGTCTAGTCGACCTTATCTGTTCTAAACGTCGATAGTTAGTCTTAGACAACACGCCATTTTACTGCCATTCGGGACATAATCCATAATTTTCGTAGATATCAAATCCAAAAACATTCTTTTTTTGTTTTTTTTAGTGTTAACTTTGTAAAATGGTCACTTCACATTTATAAAACAATTGTGTAGCACGTAAAATAGAAATTCAGTTAATAAATCGTAATTAACGTGAAGTGATTTAACAAAGTAAATTGCGAAACTATTGAAAGTTGGTCAATGTAACAATATTCTGTTAATTACACGTATATAATTAAAAAAAATATCTTCATTGCAAGTATTAAAATTGTAGGTAACACCTGTCTTAGGGTTATGAAAAACTTGTCTTGTGTGTACACAAAATCTTGTTAGCCTAAACGTGCCTCATAATTTTAGTAATTTCAAAAGAAAATCATCGTTTTTAAATTTATTACTAATTAAAGTAATTCACATGTTACAATAATATTTTGTGTGTACTAAGCGCAAACGGATTGTACATTTGGAAGTTTTGCATTTACTTAACTAATTTATAATTTGTAAATTATATTATTGGATTTCGCTGTCCATGACGTGTCCGTTACTTAACTAAATATAATTATTTCACTACCGACTCGGAACACAAAGTTTTTTATGGGTAAAAACGTAAAAGTTTTACCTTATAACCTGAACCGGTTTTCGCTTTTAAAAACCGAAGAAGCCTCTGAAGAAGCTTTATATAGCGAACTAATTATATTTATATTATTGTTTACTTAGCATTAATACAAAAATTAAAATTTTGAATTATTAAAAAATCTGAATAATACAGTTTTTTATTCATACAGAGTGATGTCTTTAATAATAAGTCGAATCCCCTAAACGGTAGGCGTAGTTTCATCGTGAACTGGATTGGTTTTTGCTTTTAGAATTAGTGATAAGAATGTTTAGTTGTATTAAAAAGTGTCACAAAAATAAAAATAATGATTGATAGAAACCAACAGTGCACTGAGTTTATTGACTTCTGTGAATTCTGCAATTCTACAATTAGAATTTTTGCGTAACCAAATACGCTGTTCCAAACAACAATGTCATTTCTACGATTATCTGTGGAACCTGTACTTTTGTACCATTTTCGTCTATAGTGACTTGTACAATTGCAGTGCACACACACACACACACACACACACACACACACACACACACACACACACACACACACACACACACACACACACACACACACACACACACACACACACACACACACACACACACACACACACACACACACACACACACACACACACACACACACACACACACACACACACACACACACACACACACACACACACACACACACACACACACACACACACACACACACACACACACACACACACACACACACACTACAAGCATAAGAGTTATGCTATGTACCCCGAACATTTTTGTGTAAGAGTTACGTAAGGATAAACAATGTAAACAAAGATTGAGAAAACAAACGTGTTTGTAGTCTAGTTGGCTCTAGCTAAGTAAATACCACAAATCCGTTTGTAAAAACGCGCACAACGTCACTATATCGATAACGTTACTGAAAAACTCATCCGATTACTTTGTTGACAGCACTTATGTTTTTTCTCTGTTATTTTGTGCAGGCCGCGCCATGCGTGTGTCGCTCTTATAACCGCACACACAAAATAAAAACAATAAAGGTGAAGAACAGAAGTTTTTTAAGATTGCTTTCAATCTTCTGCAGAGATTTCTCTTATATTTAAGAAGGAGATTTATCAAAGTATGCATATGTGGGTGACGTATAGCGATGTAGACGAGAAATGATACGAAAGCTATGGATTGTACAGAAAAGCGTAGAAAGGACTTAGTTATTGGGAATGGCAAACTAAGAGAAATAGACAAAAATTAAATTCGTTAACAGTAAATTCTAATTCTAGAATTGCGGAAGTCACTGATTTAATTTACTTAATTTAGTAATGATTCACGAGACTGAGCATTGGGGTCCAAAGGAGTTTTCGTACCTCCTACAAGGACAAGAACTTTCCGTCTGCACATGTGACGGAGGCGGAGCACTTACAGTGAAAAACATCATCAAGACTGCAGTGCTGCTCTTGCAGAACTGAGCCAGAGACATAGAGTAAAAGGTAACCTGAAAGAAGAACTCGGAAACGAACAGTTAGCGATAGACAGAACTCTGTCCTTCCTAAAAGCAGCAAGATTACTCTATAGACTACGAAAGTGTCGTTTTACGTCTTAGTGTGTTTCCACCGTCACTGAGTCAACTAAAATGTAGGTGAGAAGAAAACAACCTATAGACGTCGTTGGGGTAAAGGCCTTATTTACCGAGCCCAAAACACACAAAAAGATTGAAGTATACTACCATGGAAGTATTCACTCATTACGTAAGGAATGTTTAGGCCACGTCAATATGTCAAAATGCGACGCTCGGACTTGTAGGTTATGTCCGTCCGTAGTCGGAACGGACTTTTATAACCTTGAAAAACATTTCTTCTTGCAGAATCCAGATGGCAGAAGAAGGAAACCAGGTATGAAACCAAGAGCAAATGGAGTGAAATTAAAGAATTTGCAATGGAAGAGCGGAAAAGTGAGAAGTCGATAGCGAAAGAGTGCGAAAAATTTAAAAGGATTCTGATCTCATTAAATCTATATATAAACGGCGAACTAACATATTTGGGGGGTTTGAGTTTTTATTAATTACAATTTAATCTCCAAAAATTAAACGGAAAATATATTAGGGCATTAAAAATTACTTAATGAAAATAGGAATTATAAAACGATGTAGTCTAATAATGAATATTCTGTAGAACAATTATGTAGTCAGATAGATCAGTACTTGAGGACTTTCTGAAAACAGTAGCCGAGTAGCCGGATGATCTCCACCAGACAACTTTTAAAATTTAAATGTCCCTGTTATCCACGCCCTGTTTAAATGTCCTGGTTACTCTTTTGTCATTGTTCTATCTCAAGAAAACGAGATAATATAATTGCAAGATTACTTGATATTAGAAATATACTTATGTAAAGTAAAATGGTCTGAAAGTTCGCAATGTGACTAGAATAGTCCTAAACAATGGAAAGATTTTTTATGCAGAAAATAATGTAATCATGTGACAGATTACATCTCTTTACAAGAGCTATGCTACTTTCCTGGACGTTTTTTATAATGAATATTATAATATTATTTTAGCATTTTATAATGCTAATGTAAGCAAACGCTGCAAGGGAAACCTTCTTCTAGTTACCAGCTTTAGCAAAGTAAATACCACAGATCCCTTTGTAAAAACAGATTATGTCAACATATCTACACTGTTACACAGAGATTTCATTCTATTACTTGCTGAAGGTTCACATGTTCTGTTTGTTTGTCACTCCCTGTGTGTGTGTGTGTGTGTGTGTGTGACACGCTTAACACTTGTATCACCATAGTCATCATCCCCAACACTAACAAAACCACCACCATCACCTCCTCCACCATCAATACCACCACCACCACCACCACCACCATCACCACCACAACCACTACCACCACCACCACCACCACCACCGTCGTCGTCGTCGTCGTTGTCATCATCATCACCACCACCGTCAGTCATCAGCTTTGAAGGACTCGACTTTACGTTGTTAAAGGGACAATGCGACAGGACCAATCACTAGAGTTAGTTCTTCAAACAAAGCTTATTCTACAATGAAATGAATGGTTTCTAAACAGTGAAGAGAAATTATTCATGCAGGATTCAACTCCCCGCCTCACAGCAAAAGCTGTTAAAACGTTTCTTGCCCAGAGCGGGATACCAGTTCTTGAGCGGCCAGGAAATTCACCAGTTCTCAGACCAACTGAGAAAGTATGATAGCTTTTAAAATGAGAACTTGGATAAGATACAATAAGATAATATTAATATACAATATTATAAAATAAGATACAATATTATTTATAAGACACAATATACAATAAGATACAATACTATTTATATCCTATCGTTTTCACAATAATTTGGCATCGGAATCATTACGATTATTATTTAAAGGAAAAGGCTTTAAACTTAATTAAAAGCATGCCTAGAAGAACTGACAGCGTTATTAAAGCTAAAGGAGGAATAAAAAATATTGAATAGATTAAACAAATGACATTTTGTGTGTATTTAATGACCAAAGTTTATGTAAAAATTTGATTCTCATTTTTTATTATTTTGATGTGTAATATTTATTTATAATAAAACTTGCAAAAAAGGAATTGAAATATTTATTTCACGACATGGTGGGTGCCCAAAAGTTGTTGAGCAACAAAAATATCTAAATTTGTGACTGTAGTCAATGATTTACAGTAGAAATAATAATATGAAACAACGAAGCACTAAAAAGTAACAACTCAAAAAATAAACTGGTTATAAAACAACTTAACAAAAACTTTACTGAATCACACAGGTGACTGCAATGTTATTTAGTAAACGATGTAAAAATCTTACAGTGTTGCCAACATGAGTCGTAGGTATACAAAGTTATTTTACTAATGAAATGTAATATTAAATTAACCCGATGTATCTATTAAGCTATGTAATCTAAGAAAAGTGAAAAACCAATTTTTGTGACAAAGACTGTCAGGTTATATTTATTTTCTTTTTAATGTGTGGTCTAATAATTTGGCCAGGGACTACAAATAATGTGTTCTGCATATTTAAGAGATCACCATTTTTTTTAACTCTTTTTCTTTTTTTTTGAGGAAATTCAGTAATTACCCCTAACGTAATCAAATTTCCACCCGTAAATTGTGTTTTTTGGCTATAACTCACGCTGTTGTCATTGCAAACATTATTACCTCTAATTTAACGACTAGTTTAACAATTTGCTTATTGACAAATTCAGAAACAGTTTGTTTTACGTATAATAACAGCAATATTACATTTCGTAAAAGTAAATAGTAAGGTTTAAAACAATCTTGAAATTGTAAAAACACATTTTCATCATATTAATATTCCTTTATATAAGAAAGGAATAACAATATACGTGTTAATACTTGTTACAATATAATTATTAATATAATAATTAAATTTCGTATGATATTAGTAATATTCATTAGTCTTACAATGATTTTTCTTTTATATGAAGCCGACTCGACCAGACTCCCCCCTCCCTAGGCCAAATTCCAGATACACTACTGTTGATACATACGGGTGGGTATAATTAAAATAATACTTAAACCAAACTATAATTAACTGAAAGGTAAAATAAGCGATTAGAGAGCGGAACACATCAAGAAACAAATAACACGATGCAAATTTAATTGTGAAATTTACAGTCCCGTGTGAATAGCACGTGCAAATCGCGTTACAGGAAAAGTAAATTAGCTAACTTATATGAAAGGGAAGCTTTCACTTAATTTAATCTTAAGCTTAGCTTATAAGCTTATAAGCTTACCTATAATTTAATCGTTTCCATTTTATAAGGTATTCAATTTTATACCCTGTAACAATATATACTTTACACCACAAAAGTACATTGAATACAGTAAAGAAATAATGATATCATTTAAACGGGTTGGGGAAATAAATGGGAATCATAAATAGATACATTTATTGAACAATGGTGTAGGGGAGAAGTCTTTTAAATGATATTTATAAAAAGTATAATGAAACAATACAAAAACAAAAAATAACCTTTACTGTTACTATAGAATAGAACTAATTCTTGCTGAGAACGTGTGCGATAATTTCCCACACATCTTCCCTATCTTGTCAGCACTGTAAGCATGCGCACCACGCACTAGGCGCACTCTCTCTCTCTCTCTCTCTCTCTCTCTCTCTCTCTCTCTCTCTCTCTCTCTCTCTCTCAGCTATCTATTATTTTTAACTGTTTGTCTTGTGCTCCGTTTAGTTATGGTTATTAAGTGTTACAATAACGATGATGGTACATATAACTGCTACGAACAAAATATTAATATGAATATTAATAATTTTGTATATGAAATATACAAATATATAGATAATTATAATTACAATTTTATTTCCGTAATTATATAAAGTAAAAATATTTGTATACACACACGCGCGCGCACGCGCGCACGCACACACACACACACACACACAGTGTGTATATTATACTTATGTGTATAAACTCACATAATTTTATTTAAAAACTAAGAACAATTCATAAATAACAAGACATAACAAGTACAAGTAACAAGAACATTAATAACAAGTATCTAAACAAGTAATAAATTAAGATAATTAGTATTGCGTTTATCAAGTAGGTAGAGTTTTCATCTCACAGACAATTTTTCTGTAAAATTTTTTGTATGGGAGTTGTGACCATAAAAGTATTAAAGTTACTGTTATGACTGGAGACTACTTGGAATGTTATTAAATAACACTACAATAAAAAATAAATAATATGGCATTCGAATAATATAATGTAATAATAACATTTAAATAATTAATTTATTCGTATAATATTATATTTGACACTTTACACACACGCGCGCCCACCCACACACACACACACACACACACACAGTCACGCGCTCACTCTTATACATACATACATATAACATTTAGACACAGACATAATGTTGTTGCCTTAAAGAATTTCGATTAAAAAATTATTTAATACGTATTGAATTAAAATTAGATAAGTCTAACGCACCTACACGTACAAAAACAATACGTACCCCTCCCTCCCTCTCTCTCTCTCTCTCTCTCTCACACACACACACACACACACACACACACACACACACACACACACACACACACACACACACACACACACACACACACACACACACACACACACACACACACACACACACACACACACTCACACACACACACACACACACACACACACACACACACACACACACACACACACACACACACACACTCACACACACACACACACACACACACACACACACACACACACACACACGCGCGCGCGCGCGCGCGCGCACACACACACACACATCAATCACAAAAATAATTTGTCCGTTCATAAATATAAAAACATGCTTTATAGAAATTTACAGAAACAAGTTTACAATTACAGAAACAGAAACAAATTTCTGCATCTAAATTAACTCTAAAGACAAAAGTACCTTTTTTGCTTATAAACAAGATTTTTATGAAAGTTTTACCATAAATAATTTATATAAAGAAAAATTATTTATGTATATATATAGGTATATAAAAAAAGTTTTACCATTCAATTTAGTGTTTTTTAATTCTGATAAAGGCTGTTTATATCATCATAAGAAGTGTGTAACAACAATATAAGAACTGTTCTTATTATTCAGTGAATTTGATATTTTGTAAATTTCTATTTACTAAATAACTATAAACAGCTCTGACGGTGTTGAAAATGAAGTAATTCTATTTGTTTTGTCGGGAAAATGAAATTAATAATTGTACACTTTGTAAATAAAACAAAAAGTACACTGGTAATTAATTAACAGAAATGTATGGCCTGATGTTGGAGTCTGCAGACTACGTGAGTGCAGTCAATTGAGTGCATTATACTTTTTCGGCGACAACCACGTTTTATTTATGTCGTTATTAACATCTAACGTTTCGGCTGCTCTACGTTGTGGCATCCTCCTCCGTCGTGGTAAATCTACCACATTCTCAGTAATAAGTGATGCAACTTTATAGATCATGCGAAACGTTTGCATGATATCAGTAAAACGTTACCGAACACTGTTTTTATTATAAGTTCCGACCACGCAAGTCTACAATAAAATACGGAGCATTTCATCTCTAACTATATGCTTATATACGCATTTATATTACTGCTACATCATAAATAATTGCAAGAATACGTATTTATATTATTAATATATGTATTAAAAATTTATTACATCAGGGGGTCCACATCTTGTAGATATGGGTTTGGTAATCCGTATGTGCCCTAGCTGGATTCTCACTTTGCTTCAACTTGTCTGGATAAGATCCCTTCCTTCAGTCTTTTCTGTCTAGTCTCTCTTGACTGCCTTTTCTTCTTTTCTGACCCCGACGCTATTAGAGTAATCGAGGGCTAAAGTGTCTTCCTTTTTCAATTCTAATTTATTAATTTTGGGTGGCTTAGGATCTAGAGTGCTCCCGGATGCCGATAGGTGAGCACTGGAAATACTAAGAAACGTTCAGTATCAGAATAACTGATACATAGCCACCAAATACTATCTCAGAAAGAGAAAGGTGAGGGCGAATCTCCTGGGCCCCAAAACAGGGGCCTTTCGGCTAAGGTATGTTAACCCTGACAGAAGAGTCTCTAGTCCTCCTGGTACGGGGTTGTGCAATAGGCCAGTAACCTGTTCATGTAAAACTTTGAAATACTTGCAGTATCCAAAGCAGCCTCGGAGTAAGGTCTGGAAACTATAAAGCCATTGGTAGAAGATACGTGGGTCATCCAAGGCTGAGATGGGTGCCGGAAAAGGTTTATATAACCTAATACTTGAAGAGAAGAAGAAGAAGAAGAAGAAGAAGAAGAAGAAGAAGAAGAAGAAGAAGAAGAAGAAGAAAATTTATAAACGGAATCGAACCCCTCCTTTTCCATAGGGTTGAAAAAAGACGAGGAATTTTGTTTATCTCTTAATTTTTAAGCTACTTTACTAATTTTCAGCGTGTACGCTAATACAGTAGTAAGTCTTTTTCAAATATATAAACAGGTTATATTACACAGCGTTTGCGTATATGTTTGAATATAAAATATGGACAAATTAATTCAGTCGATAAGCATCTTATAAACAATGTTTCAATAGTGCATGTTTTTATTGTGTTATTACCGTTTACATTAATGGGATTGACTTCAAGATGTTATCACACGTTTTGTTTTTCAGCCACTTTAAAGTTAGTAAGTAATACTGATTAGTCTTACAATGTTTTTTCCTTTTGTATGAAGCCGATTCGACTGGACCCCCCAAGGCTAACACTACTGTTGATACATCCGGGGGTGGGGGAGGTATTATTAAAATAATACGCAAACCAAGGTATAATTAACTTAAACGTAAAATAAACGATTAGATAGCGGAACACATCAAGAAACAAGACAGTGGTCAGTATGAAAATTTAGTTGTGAAATTTCAAGTACCGTATGAATAGCACGTGAAAATGGCGCTACAGAAAAAAATAAATTAACTAAATGGATGTTCTTAAGCTTTCACTTAATTTAATCTTAAGCTTAGCAATAATTTAGTCGTTTACATTTTATAAGGTACCTATTCAATTTTATACCCTGTAATTACTATTTCACACTGTAAGATGTATTTCATTATCTGTCATTTCATAAAAAGTACGATATTTTATTACTACTATTATTACATTTTATTATTTTGTTTAAATGGTTTTTTATTTATAAAAACGTACATAATAAGTCCACAGCGAAGGCGAAGTTAGAAAATTTGCTGAAAGGAGCTGTTAGAATATCTATGGGTTGAAACGGAGTTGTGTATCGCTAACATCATTTATTATATTTTTGAAACAAAGAAGATTACTATTATTTTAATATTGTTTTGAACAAAAATTGAGAATAGGAAATAACATTTACAAATAAATAGATATCTATTTATTAGTTTTAATATAATTCATTTACTATTAATTAAATCACAAATGGCGAACTGGCGAGCAATTGGTAAGGGCACACGACTATGATGATTTAGATTATAATATAATAAAGAAGCTAGTAGCGTATTCAGAAATGTTTTGAGACCTGAAAAGAAACGTTGGCATAGACTGTGTTCTGTTCAATGGAGATTACTTTGAGTTGACAGTATACGAAGGCCAATCGGAAAGTAAGGTCTGCTAAGCTACTAAAAACAATATTTTAACTAAACAAATATTTTATTGCTAGCGTATATTACATTTAACTCTAATTCGTTTTTCCTCGTAGTTTCCCACAATATATAAGCACTTGTCGTAGCGTGGGACAGACGTCTTTATGTCATCCTCAAAGAAGCTTATCGCCTGGCTTTTTAAACATCCCTCCACAGCACTTTGGAGTTCGTCAACGATAATGAATTTCTGTGAAGCCAATAAATTTTTCAGGTGCATAAAAAAATTCACTTGGTGCCAAGTCTGGATTATAAGGGATGGGGGGGAGGGTGATAAAAAATATTTCTTTTGAATTTCTGATGCGTCTGATGTTTGTGGCATCGGCGCTATGTGGTCGTGGCTTGTCGTGAAGCAGGACAATACCTGAAGACAACAGGCCTCGCCGGCAATTCCGTATCGCCCTTATCAGTTTTTCTAGCGTCTTCAGTACAATGCACAATTTATTGCCGTATGACGTTTCAGTAACTCCACAAGTAAGACATCTTGATGGTCCCAGAGATCTTGTTGCCAGCAAATGTTTGCGTGAATTTTTTGGTTTAGGATTTTTTTGGTTAAGGTGATGAGTCATGCTTCCTTTACATCGACTGTTATTTGGTTTTCGTGATTACGTACGAGATTCTAGTCTCGTTTCCGTTGACAGTACGTTTGAGGTATTCATCTCCTTCAGCACGATAGTCTACTGGTCCAAAAACTTCGTAGCCGCTACCATTTTCTGATTTTATGGGCCTCGGTGAGTATTTTGGCACCCGTCTGGCACACATTTTGTGGTAATGAAGCTTTTCTGTGTCTGTTTACACGAATTTTGTCATCGACACGGTACACGAGCTCGTCAGAGACAAGTGAAGGTCGGCCACTACGGTCTTCGTAATGAATGTTTGTACGGACGTCAGAGACCTCCCGAAACTCATATCATATCAACTGCGCAGAGCTTATGAGAATTGGAGTTTATTTTTCGAACGACCCTCATATATATAGACGAATAAAGACATACATTTCAACTATAAGCAAAAATTGCACGAGTTTTTAATCAGACCTCGTAATCTAAACAGGTGTTCCTACATTCTCACATACAACGAATTGGTGAGGGAAATCAATACAGAAACAGTCTTGCAATGAATACAAAGGAGAAGGAAGGAACGAGGAAGATAAAACGAGGGTTTGGGGCAAGGAATTAACGCAGATGTGAAGAAAGAGGATTGGAAGAAAACCAGGACCTAGATAAAATTAACGGGAGATTTAGGAATCGGAAGAATCCGAACCTTTTGAATAGGCAAATACCAGGTGTGGTAATAAAGTTTCGAATAACTCGTTTCAATAAAAACTTCAAGTATTTTATTACTAAATGTAATTGCGGTTCCTTCACAGCAATGCCGTTAAAAATATGTGCACTGATGCCAGCGCCTAGATTGTTTTTTAGAGCAGTCACAATGTGGCTTTGTGACTGCCTTTAAAGCTGCGTCTGTCATAAAAATGAATTACGTTCATTGGTTGCTTTATCTTTGGGAAAACGAAAGTTTACAAGGGGTCAGATCGGGTGAAGTGGCTAGGCGTTCCAACAAAGTTTTCCGCTCAAAACTACTCGTATGAGCAGGTGAATTGTAACGAAGCAACATTCGTGATTTGGTGGGGATCAGGTCTTTGTCATGTATATTCATGTAGCCCTTGCAGCAACCTTCACACGGTATACCAGATATGGTATGTGCCTAGATGCTACGAATTTGTTGTAAGAAATCGTAATTTTTTCGTCAGAAATCTGTGCCCCCATTGGATAACTTTTGGTTTCATTGTTGTGATTGGTTTTGCTGTTCTGTGTTTTTAATATTTAGTTTTTAAAACAAATAGAAGACTAAATGTTGTGTGTGTGTGTGTGTGTGTGTTTCGCACTTATGCTGACTAGAACTATTAGAAGCCTACTAAAACATCATATCAAAAGTAAAGTTAAGAAATTCGCTAACAGGAGCAATCAAAATATTAATGGTCTCGAAACAGAGTTGCTGTGTATCGCTAACATTTTGCGTGTGCGTATTTTGTACATAAACAAAATACATCATACATAGAGTAAACATTTCCTCACTTTTTCCAACTTGCTCAGTATGCTGAAAAACGTGGTGGTATTCTTGCTGGCATTTAGTATGTCATGGACTGTTTACTGGCTGACATTTGTTACAGCACACAAACTCTGTATGTGCTGTGCTGCACACGTCAATAATTCTCTTTGTTTTCCACACAGTAAATTTTTACCGCTAATTTGTTAGTGTACACTGGCCTAGTGTTCTAGTGTTACGTGGATGGCTTGCGAATTTACGACGACCTTTTATGTGAACACTGATAAACACGACCAGTAAACCGAGTGAAACACGACTATCTCCGAAACAAATTTCAACATTTTCTCCTAAAAACTGAAGTCAGTTCGTCATAGTTACAAATCGGTTATGTCACTCTGCCTGAAATAACTAACGAAAGATTTAAAAAAACGAGCACTTGAACACTATTTATTTTTTGCGCGTCATTCTCGTTGAGTGATAACTTTCATACTATATCAGTCGCAACCCAACTGAAACTTCACTCATAACTCTGGTTGCCTACTTAAGCCTGATTTATAACTTAGAAAAATGTAAAACCTAATTTATTTGTTTTGTTTTTGTGACTGGTATCTATTATGATCATTATATGAGAACTTTTTGGAATGAATGTTGATGAGCTTGTTGGAATATACGCTTCTTGATAATGTTTTTGCATAAGCTTTCCATAAAATGTACCAATTCCCACAATTGATGTCTATACTGTTAATAAAGTTTCAGATGCAGTAAGTCACTTACAGCTAAGTCTAGATTGCAGGGAACGATTCATTTAGTCTCATGCAAGTGACTTGATCCGCTTTTGGGTTCGAGCAGCAAAGTGTGCTGAACCAAACAACCCTTTTGTTATGGATGGCTTGACGCAATTTCTCCAAAAGTGTCACACTAGGGTGCAGCATTTATCGTTGTGGCGTAAGGCAATAAACAAAGAATGAAAAAGTAAATTAGATGCTATAAACTATAAATAATAAACTATTTAAATGACCTTGAAAATAGGATTTATTAGCTTCAGACTCTGGCTTTTTAATGGTGCGTTGTGCGACCATTCCTTAGACTGTTGCTTTGTTCTTCCGTAATGTGGGACGTCGAAGCCTCGAGTGATGTTCTTATAAGGGAAGAATTCTATAAATGATCACTTTTTTTTATCATGTTGCAGTATATTCTTTCATCTCATACGAGGTGTCTTAAACCTTCTTCTTCCTGATGGAAGGAACTCTGCTGCCACCTTTGGGGGCGGTTGTAATCTAGTTGGTCATGATATCTATGATATCTCTTACATTATAGCTGCAAAGAGTGACGCAATTTGTAAGATGGTTAAAAGAATATTATTACTTTTTATCCCGCCACAGAAGGGCTTAACCTTTAACTGCTTATTGTTGCAGTTATTCGGCGCCCCTTGCTGAATGCAACAAGCGTTAATACAGATTTAGTTAAAATCAGTTTAAATAGTCGCGCGACGGAGAATTATTCGTACTTTGGTCAGCGTTCACTGACGTCACTCCCCCTCCGTCCCTTTTCTAGTAAAGCTTTTCGCTCAACAAGTTCAGTCAGTCTACCATCAAACTGCACTGTGAGCAGTCGCCCGTCGTCTCCTGGTGGGTATTTTGGTTGGAAGCCTCGATTACCAAGGTAATTATGTTTTCTAAGTATTTTAAATCTCATAAATCAATGCTGGTGACGAACTGTGTTCGTCTGTAACGTTTGTAAAATAAAAACTTGTATTTTGTAAAAGATTGTAACTTATAATCTACCATGATGTATTCGTTTGTAATAGTTAGCCTTGAGAAAAAAACAAGTTTCAGCCAGTTAGTTTAAAGAAAACGAAAGATGTGTAAATTTTAGCATTTGTCACTTGTTATGGAATTTGATTTGTAATTTTGGGAATTGTTGTAACTGTACTTTTGTAAATTTTGCAATTATGTATTGTGTGACTTAACGTGTACGTGTAGGAGCTGGTAACCTATACTAAAGAGTTTGGAACTTTCAGTAAAGCTTGGTTCCACGTATGGGCCCACGAGCGTGAGAGAATTGATTTGCCGCATAATTTCTTCACACCTTCAAGAATGCGTACGAACAGCGCAGAAACTCGACTTCCCATGACTGGCTTACGCACGGGGTGATCAGAAACAGCAGGCCGCCAGCGAACACAACTCACATGTTCAAGTAGCATTATTATTCATTAGTTATTCACCTGCAGTTTCCAGTTACCAGTTTACTAGCAAAAAGGAAGATGAAGTAGATTTATCGTTTTGTGTAAACTTGTATCTTGCAAGGACTTTACAGATAGGGTGTTAAGAAATTTAAAGAACGAATCGTAACTTGTACACTATATATATTATAAATTGTAAACTAGCATTGACTTATGCAAACATTGATTTTTAAAGATTTCGCCCATGTTTAACTGATGCTAATGGGGAATTTTTGTAACTGGTTAATCTAGCGTTTGAATTGTGTTATAGTTGAATTTTGGGATTTTGGCATTTAATTTATTCTGTATATGGTAGACTCAGTAATTCACCTTTCTCTGGCTGAAACACAATTATATAATGTTCTGTGCTTTATTTTTGTTCTAAAATAAACGGGTGCACTTTGACTCTGCTCACTAGCCGCTTGTACTGAGTTTTAATTTCATACACTCCCCCGCCTTTAGCTAATTACGTTAGACATTAAGACTATTTTAAAAGGATCATATTTTGTGTAAAGCGACATAGGTAGCAGTAAGTATTTTCATTGTTTCTGATGTATGTGGTGCGTTACGTTTTGTGGGCCCAGCAGGGTAACGTCGCCCCCACATTATAAGTATCTTATGTTAGGAGAAGTATAATATATATTTTTGGAGAGTCCGAGCCAGTGCATCTGATCCGTACATCTCAACGTTTGGGCGGATCCTGCGTCAGTTGTACTTATCTGGGTCTTCGAAGCGTCCCACTGACGTGTCAAGGCTACTCGACGTTTCAGAGGGCGGTACACGCTATGGAATATCGTGATAGGGCGTTAAAGAGTCGCCGAGCTGTCCTGGTTGTGCTCTACATTTACGAGGTCTTCGATGAACAACGGATTGTCTTGCACATACAAGACGCTCCGGCTAGGTGAGTTAATCTTCCGTTGGTGGGAGGAAGTCACGTCTTCGTTCGAAGATGCAGTTCGGGCAGAGAGCAAAGATGTTTGCCTACTGTTTTCTGTTAAGCTGATATGGTTTGCAGAGGAAATACGTAAGCTGATATGGTGGGAGTATAAGAAGAGAGTAAACATGAGAGTTTACCAGTAAGGTAACACAGCGGAAACTAAGCTCTCCTCTTCAATACTTTATCATAGTACCTATAAAATTACTTACAATTGAAACACAACAAAAAAATTTAGTGGCGCTTTCTGTTTTGATGCCTGTCCTTTTTTCTTAACTTGCGATCGGGAAATGACAAACCACGAAATTTTATATTCCTCACGTAAAAAGGGTTAATTCAATAAGGGCTTGGTCGGTTGTACCGTATAAGTGTCTGCTGTTGATTATCAGAACTTGAATCCATGATGCCGTTTACGAAAGAAAGAGATTATCATAGACGTATAATAGTATGCAACTTATGGTGAGGAGACAAAACTACAAGTGGCATCAAAATTCGGGCTCAAGGTCAAAGATCATAAGGAAACTCCGATTATAACGCTTTGCAAGATGGTAAATGGTATGATTACAGTTAGGTTGCGAGTTTACAGGGAAGCGGACATGAGTTAGTTGAGAGAGAAATCATTGGTGGATGAACGGGCAGGCATTCGCTTAACTGCCGATAGTGTTGACTTAGAAAATACGATTTCTTGTAAAGTCTTTACGGAACAAAATGAATTAAGAAGTGTTTAATAAAAACAAAGATTATGGAAGGTGAACTCGACGCCAGATATTCGTTGGTTTACTTTTGCCGTAACTTATGTAATTAATTACTGTATATGGATAACGTTGAGGTGTCATCAATTTTTTTGAAGCGTTTGTTATTTTATAATTTTCTACATCAACTGTCTAAGAGATATGTAAAAGATATATTTAGTGATAACAACTGACTAGGGATATTTTACCATAATTTGCAGAATAAATACAGTTATAATAGTACTATTAAACTCCTCGAGCTGCAGAACTCGCTCACTATGTTCGACGAAATATATTTATTACTAGTGACGACCTTGTTCGAGGGATATTTTAAATATCTCGTGAAGAGAGCATATGCTTTGAAACGCAAGCATAATTAATTGTAAATCAAGAAGCCACAAGGCGGATTCAAAAAGTTAGATTTTTTAAATTATTAATTATATATGAGTTACACACTCGCTTATGGTACTTTACTTTTTAATATTTATTGTAGCAGACAATGAGGAACGAATTATGATTTTTTTAAGTGAATTGTAGGTAAGGCTATTGTACGTCTTACTTTATTATTTTAGTCATCGTCATCAACCTCAAGAATTAGGCTCATCCTGAACCTGTTCCGGGACCCACTTCGCTCTCGGCCGTCCTCCATCTCTCTTCCCCACCGGTCTATATTCCATTGCTAACACTGAAATCCTGTCACCCGCTATTCTTCCCAAATGTTCACACCACCTTTTGTTGCTCCTTAGCTGTTCCAACAATGGGTCAACCCTAGTTCCGCCATTTTATCCACATTCTTCTTTCTATCGAAAATGGTACAGCTCAGAGTACTCCTCATAAACTTTATCTCCGCTGCCTGAATCTTTGCTTTGTCTCTTTCTGTCATAAATTATTTCAGTCTAAATAGTAAATTATAAATAATTTCACTCTATTTACAACTTATAATCTGCTTCGAAAAAATATTAAAATTTTCATTGTTGTAATTGTTAATACAATACATTTTCGTTTCTAGGCAATTGATCAAAATTAAAACAAATTATTTTATTTAGTTTAATTTAAACCGGCAACGTTTACAGTCAATGTCTCTGGAAATAAATTCTCTCGTGTCCCGTTTATCCGTTATGAAACGCTCCAGGTAATGGAATTTTTATTATTATTATTGTCACTATTAGGACACGGGCATCACACTTACACACACACCCGTTTGGCGGATACATGCTGGCGCGGTTTGCGTATTGGGGCCCAATGCAAGCGCACGCCTTGCATTGACTCCAGCACGCATTCTCGCACGCACAGCGTGTGACGCCCCCGCGTACACACTCACACCGCACCGCTTGAGCCGACACATGTCCTACGATGCAGTCTGCGTGTTGCGGTCAGTGCGAGCGCGCGCGGCTTGCCTTGACTGCAGCACTCACTCTGGTACGTCGCACGCATGTGACGCGCTCGCGGTGCACACACATGCCTTGTTGTTCTAATCGTGGCAATCATAGTAAAAGTGTCCAACTGGAGTATTTTCACAAAGGGGAATACAGCCGGGGAGTATTTATTTCAGAGACATTAAAATAATTGGCACAAACCACAACGTGTCTGCAGTAACATACGACTAAATAGTTATTAGTTATGAAGTCACGAAGGTATGCGGTCAGTACATGAGACTATAAATAAACTATGATGACAAAAGCACAAGTCTGTTTTTCTTTGTTACTTCATTTGGGGTCAAGGGGCCTTCCCACTTGCAACCAGTACCACTTGCGAACACCGTTATCAGCAGGGTTATCTTACAATATTTAATGTTCTACTTGCGATCACCATAAAAGCATAACAATTGTCCATACTATAAGCCAGAACTGCATAGTTTTGTTTTACAAAGCGCTTAACGAATTTGTATTCAATCTGTGACTATAGTGCCATTCTCACTCATGTTAAATATAATTATATTAGGTACTATTTACAGGAATACTATTCAACCTAGTTCCCTGAATTTGTGAGAACTCTGTCAGGAGATAATAAGTTACGTGGGTGCCCACAATACTAATCTCATTTTCTCTTATATGTAAAAGTAGCTGTTACCCGCGGCTTGCACGCGAATATTTGACTTATAATACGTATTATAATATAATTTTTATTGTCTTAAGTCTATATGGTATTCTGTCAGCTCGTATAACAATTTTGTTCTCATCAGTCGGCATTCTCTCGAAAGCTGTTTTTAACACTTGTAAAAAATTGTTATGTTGGTACAACAGCCTATCGATATTTAAAACAATATCCTCTCTTGTATCGGGGATGGCTTCACAGCGTCTATAGGCCTGGGCTTGATTGTCTTCCATGAAATAGATTTGTAAAAACTCGGATTTTCATTTGGGACAGGGAGTAACGATCCGACTTTGTGATATATTTGTCCTTTCACTTTAAAAGTTGGCATAAAACCATCAGTTTCTTCGATTGCTGCTGTCGTACCGAAAGATGCCATCTGAAAGCATAAATTGTATCTCCGAATATTTTGGCCGGCCGCACACTGGATCGAAATTTTGTTTCGCGACAGAACCGTTTTGGCGCATTGTGTGGCTAAGCGTCGCAGACGATTCTATTGCCA
The DNA here is from genome assembly GCA_034769895.1 of Magicicada septendecula. Taxonomy (NCBI): domain Eukaryota; kingdom Metazoa; phylum Arthropoda; class Insecta; order Hemiptera; family Cicadidae; genus Magicicada; species Magicicada septendecula. The sequence continues at coordinate 242,338,724 of CM068367.1, read as the reverse complement.
TCAGGATCTATAAAGTGCCACATGCACTGGCTGCGACATTGAGGCGTCGCGAGGCTCATCGCGACCAAAGACGAAGTTCCTTCAATTTATGACTCGCAACAAAACGTTTTGAACTGTGCATGCGCTGAATTCTAACTACACAAGGCAACAAGTTTATGTTACACTTACCTAGTCCATGGCTTCTATTTTAATGCCTGTCACGAACTCACGAACCATACGTTCACAGGTCAAAAATAGGTGATGAGAATTTTTTTTTTCGTAAGACAGTGTCTTAAGCCTATCTCCACCGAAGCGATGCTTCGGAACATGATGAGTCAAAACGGTTCTGTCGCGAAACAAAATGTCTCTCCAGTGTGCGGCTGGCCTTATAATTCAGTGGTGTTTGGTGATGTGCCAGTCATCCATTCGGTTAAGATGTTACAATCATTTTAGCAGACAATGGGCAATCCTATCAGATATACTCATAATATTCTGTTCCTGCCGTTCACCCTGTCACGAGGCTGGGAAATCTCATTTCGGCGCTTGAATACGACTAGCCTGGGATTTTGTTAAAGTCCAGTTCTCTGTTATCATAGAGAAGTGGGCTGAAAGATCGAAAGTAAATGAAGGAGAACACTTCCTAGTCTTGCGAAAAACATAGCTGCTAACTTCAGGATAGTGTATTCAAAAAGAGAGGAAAGTCTCATAATACTTTATGTATAGGGCATGTTCTACAAGGTTCTTAATCACTGGGAATTGGGAACATAGAGAAGGAACAATTAGGTACTTCTAAGTAAGTCTGGAGGAAAGTGTGGTGAATGTCATGTAACAATAGAATGAGAGATATACAAGAAAGAATACTGATATTGCGAAAATGATGTAGGAAGAAAATCTTGTTATATTGGGAAATTTAATCAGGCGCATCAGGCACACGCGGGTATGGTATTAGCGATAAAGGACGACGTAAACAAATTCTAGGGGAGAAGCATGTAGCATGTAGCATTGTAGTAGCGGGGCGTCTTTGCACCCGGTGCATGATTGCAGCATCTGGGTCGAGCCCAATGGCTACCTGTCGAAAGACAGTTCTGGTTCATTCGACGGTGCTAAAACTGGAATGGACAACCGCCAATCAGTAGGGGGGAAGTTATCATGTGACTGAAAGGAACCATTTTAAGGAGAGAGTCATCCACAGCATGTTAGCACATACACGATTGTCTTTTTATTAGTGCATATAAGATTACATAATTTTTAAATTTCATAAATATGTTTATTCACCATTACTATCACTTATTTATAACCTTAACTAATAACATGGAATTAAAAAAATCATGTAGCTCATAACTACGGGTGTGACTGGCTAATGTTTAGCTAATTCATATTCAAATACACTTTCATTTTTATTTATAAAAATTTGTTTAGTTTATTCTTGTTTCGCATTCGACAGACCAAATTCTATGCAAGGTTTACGGAATTCGCATGACGGGTTCAAAGCTTTACACTGATTACATACGCTCACTGTTGAATGTATAGGGGTATTTTATTTATGATAAAAGTTGACTGGATTGCGCTAATTAAATGTGTGAATGTTATTGACACGGTTTAGGTTATTGTTAATATAATTAAAAATGTTTTTAAATTAATAATTTATAAGTACACAATTCACAGTGTTTTATACAGAAATATGTCGTGGTTTATTGACGTCAATTAGTCGTTGAACTACGTGATCAAATCGCTACTGTTTTTTGTGGCTTATTACAAACTGTACGATGCACGTAAAGGTCGTAGTTATAAAGTAATTGTTTAGAGATGCAAGTAATTATTAAAAAAAGTTGTTTGCATAGTTGATATACAGTTTAGAGTTTGATATAATTTCAGACAACACCCAATGCAAATTTTCCGCTCTGTTAGTGTTTTCCAAACTACAGTTAAACGACATCCACTACCAGGTTTGAGAGTTTTTCTCACAGTGCTTATAAAATATGTTAGATAACTATTTTCATATACACGGCGCAACTGTTGAACCGTTTATAATGTAATTGTTCAACGGTAAAGAAGTAGTTCCATTTGGGCCAAAATAATATCTTTAGGCTAATTAATTGAAAGTGAAATATAAACTGGAAAATACATTACTATGATGTATGAAAATTAGATATTTTAGTATAGCAGCGTCCTCTGGTATGTGTACCAGTAAGCTGGAATACTGTAAAGTCATTGTTGCTTCTACTCTGTTGAAAAATAAGCATCTCCGTTTCCAACATACTCGGAATTGTAGAAGTATTCATTAAATAAAGTGGTGTGATTAATGAAGTGTCGTATTATTTATAAACAATTACAGTCCATTTCTCTTCGTTTATGGGCCACGTCATCCCTGAGGTATAAACTTTCTATCGGATTTATGGTAATAATGCAAAGTATTATTATTATAACGACTACAAACGTGATTAACCTACACATGTGAACAAGTTTTCTATGAAAATATAACAAAAATGTCAGTAGGAACTATGAAACTGTTAAATTTAAATATTAAATTTATCTTCTTCTTCTTCTTGCTAGTCAAGATCATGCACTTCAGACTGTTTCCGTTTCACCATCTCAACACTTTCTTGGTCTCCCAACATTTCGCTTTCCCACAGGCGAATAACGTGGTCCCTTCGTTTTTCTTTATACCGTAATGTTATTTCTGTTATCGGTTGTACACATAATTACTGTCCTATATCATTACTTCCTATAACTTGAGTCTTATACAATCTTTGACTGACTGAAAAAATATCGATTATGAGGATTCCATCAATCTAAAGTCGCCTTCCCTGGGGAAGCATATACCTTTATGTACTCATATGCTTCACAAGTAGCCTTGGAGTAGTAAAGCTAAACCAATATAAAAGGAGTACGTTTCACCTCACCGCACTCTACCAAAAGATTATTTCTATTTTTATTTGAAGAAAACAAATAATGAGAGAGCACAATCAATAAGAAATGTGTATTTTATAATACTTCTAAGTATCACAATGCAGTTTCTATAGCAGAGGCTATTCTTTCCGCATTTTATCAAACAGGTCTATCGCGAATCCTCCTGTTTGAAGTAAAGTACACACGTTTTAAAACTTTTTATCCAAAAAGGTTTTTTATCTACTTTCCTGCGTGAATGGGTGGGGAGGAATTGTCCTTGAAACAAGAAACCACAGATTGAAGGTACTTGAAGGTCTAATAACTTCTGACTTTTTATTTAGTCACTGGCCCAGGATTGCAATCCAACTTTGGGAAATGTTGCTCTACAGTACAAGGAATATTATTTTAATTTCACTGAAAGTTTAATTAGATTAAAACAAATTTCAACTACACTACACTTTTTTATAAATATATCATCTTTTATAAACAGATTTTACAAACAGAATACGCAGGGAAAGATTCAGCGGTAGTTGTGTAACGTGATGCTCATGGGAGGCTGGGTGATTATGACAGACGTCTGATCATTGTGCGCGGGAAGGAAGACGCTATTAATTAAGTTTGTATCTATTTTGGTGTACTATTAAAAGTGAAATTAGGAATGTGGTAAGATTTGCTTCCACAAATTTGTGTTTTTCTGTTTATTTAAATTCTGTGTGAAACATGAAACTTCAATGTTTAATGAGTGTTATTTGGCTAACTAAATACGTCTGTTGAACTTCCTGGC